>CM069858.1:8623700-8698700 GCA_036172795.1 Pelodytes ibericus | reverse complement strand
GAATGAGAAGTAGGAGGAGTTAATGTCAGATCTATTCAGGTAGCTGATCATACAGCTGTATGTGTGGAATGAGAAGTAGGAGGAGTTAATGTCAGCTATTCAGGTAGCCGATCATACAGCTGTATGCGTGGAATGAGAAGTAGGAGGAGTTAATGTCAGATCTATTCAGGTAGCTGATCATACAGCTGTATGCGTGGAATGAGAAATAGGAGGAGTTAATGTCAGATCTATTCAGGAAGCCGATCATACAGCTGTATGTGTGGAATGAGAAGTAGGAGGAGTTAATGTCAGATCTATTCAGGTAGCCGATCATACAGCTGTATGCGTGGAATGAGAAGTAGGAGGAGTTAATGTCAGATCTATTCAGGTAGCTGATCATACAGCTGTATGCGTGGAATGAGAAATAGGAGGAGTTAGTCAGATCTATTCAGGTAGCTGATCATACAGCTGTATGCATGGAATGAGAAGTAGGAGGAGTTATATTAGATCTATTCAGGTAGCCGATCATACAGCTGTATGTGTGGAATGAGAAGTAGGAGGAGTTAAGGTCAGATCTATTCAGGTAGCCGATCATACAGCTGTATGCGTGGAATGAGAAGTAGGAGGAGTTACTGTCAGATCTATTCAGGTAGCCGATCATACGGCTGTATGCGTGGAATGAGAAGTAGGAGGAGTTAGTGTCAGATCTATTCAGGTAGCCGATCATACAGCTGTATGCATGGAATGAGAAGTAGGAGGAGTTAGTGTCAGATCTATTCAGGTAGCTGATCATACAGCTGTATGGTTGGAATGAGAAGTAGGAGGAGTTAATGTCAGATCTATTCAGGTAGCTGATCATACAGCTGCATGGTTGGAATGAGAAGTAGGAGGAGTTAATGTCAGATCTATTCAGGTAGCTGATCATACAGCTGCATGGTTGGAATGAAAAGTAGGAGGAGTTAAGGTCAGATCTATTCAGGTAGCCGATCATACAGCTGTATGCGTGGAATGAGAAGTAGGAGGAGTTAATGTCAGATCTATTCAGGTAGCTGATCATACAGCTGTATGCGTGGAATGAGAAGTAGGAGGAGTTAATGTCAGATCTATTCAGGTAGCCGATCATACAGCTGTATGCGTGGAATGAGAAGTAGGAGGAGTTAGTGTCAGATCTATTCAGGTAGCTGATCATACAGCTGTATGGTTGGAATGAGAAGTAGGAGGAGTTAATGTCAGATCTATTCAGGTAGCTGATCATACAGCTGCATGGTTGGAATGAGAAGTAGGAGGAGTTAATGTCAGATCTATTCATGTAGCTGATCATACAGCTGCATGGTTGGAATGAGAAGTAGGAGGAGTTAAGGTCAGATCTATTCAGGTAGCCGATCATACAGCTGTATGCGTGGAATGAGAAGTAGGAGGAGTTAATGTCAGATCTATTCAGGTAGCCGATCATACAGCTGTATGTGTGGAATGAGAAGTAGGAGGAGTTATATTAGATCTATTCAGGCAGCCGATCATACAGCTGTATGCGTGGAATGAGAAGTAGGAGGAGTTAATGTCAGATCTATTCAGGTAGCTGATCATACAGCTGTATGTGTGGAATGAGAAGTAGGAGGAGTTAAGGTCAGATCTATTCAGGAAGCTGATCATACAGCTGTATGCGTGGAATGAGAAGTAGGAGGAGTTAATGTCAGATCTATTCAGGTAGCCGATCATACAGCTGTACGCGTGGAATGAGAAGCAGGAGGAGCTAATGTCAGATCTATTCAGGTAGCTGATCATACCGCTGTATGCGTGGAATGAGAAGTAGGAGGAGTTAATGTCAGATCTATTCAGGTAGCCGATCATACAGCTGTATGCATGGAATGAGAAGTAGGAGGAGTTAATGTCAGATCTATTCAGGTAGCCTATCATACAGCTGTATGTGTGGAATGAGAAGTAGGAGGAGTTAATGTCAGATCTATTCAGGTAGCTGATCATACCGCTGTATGTGTGGAATGAGAAGTAGGAGGAGTTAAGGTCAGATCTATTCAGGTAGCTGATCATACAGCTGTATGTGTGGAATGAGAAGTAGGAGGTGTTAATGTCAGATCTATTTAGGTAGCTGATCATACAGCTGTATGCGTGGAATGAGAAGTAGGAGGAGTTAATGTCAGATCTATTCAGGTAGCTGATCATACAGCTGTATGCGTGGAATGAGAAGTAGGAGGAGTTAATGTCAGATCTATTTAGGTAGCTGATCATACAGCTGTATGCGTGGAATGAGAAGTAGGAGGAGTTAATGTCTGATCTATTCAGGTAGCTGATCATACAGCTGTATGCGTGGAATGAGAAGTAGGAGGAGTTAATGTCAGATCTATTCAGGTAGCCGATCATACCGCTGTATGTGTGGAATGAGAAGTAGGAGGAGTTATATTAGATCTATTCAGGTAGCTGATCATACAGCTGTATGCGTGGAATGAGAAGTAGGAGGAGTTAATGTCAGATCTATTCAGGTAACTGATCATACAGCTCTATGCGTGGAATGAGAAGTAGGAGGAGTTATATTAGATCTATTCAGGTAGCTGATCATACAGCTGTATGCGTGGAATGAGAAGTAGGAGGAGTTAATGTCAGATCTATTCAGGTAGCTGATCATACAGCTGTATGCGTGGAATGAGAAGTAGGAGGAGTTAATGTCAGATCTATTCAGGTAGCTGATCATACAGCTGTATGCGTGGAATGAGAAGTAGGAGGAGTTATATTAGATCTATTCAGGTAGCCTATCATACAGCTGTATGCGTGGAATGAGAAGTAGGAGGAGTTAATGTCAGATCTATTCAGGTAGCTGATCATACAGCTGTACGCATGGAATGAGAAGTAGGAGGAGCTAATGTCAGATCTATTCAGGAAGCTGATCATACAGCTGTATGTGTGGAATGAGAAGTAGGAGGAGTTATATTAGATCTATTCAGGTAGCTGATCATACAGCTGTATGTGTGGAATGAGAAGTAGGAGGAGTTAATGTCAGATCTATTCAGGTAGCTGATCATACAGCTGTATGCGTGGAATGAGAAGTAGGAGGAGTTATATTAGATCTATTCAGGTAGCCGATCATACAGCTGTATGTGTGGAATGAGAAGTAGGAGGAGTTATATTAGATCTATTCAGGTAGCTGATCATACAGCTGTATGTGTGGAATGAGAAGTAGGAGGAGTTAATGTCAGATCTATTCAGGTAGCTGATCATACCGCTGTATGCGTGGAATGAGAAGTAGGAGGAGTTATATTAGATCTATTCAGGTAGCTGATCATACAGCTGTATGCGTGGAATGAGAAGTAGGAGGAGTTAATGTCAGATCTATTCAGGTAGCCGATCATACAGCTGTATGTGTGGAATGAGAAGTAGGAGGAGTTAATGTCAGATCTATTCAGGTAGCCGATCATACAGCTGTATGTGTGGAATGAGAAGTAGGAGGAGTTAATGTCAGATCTATTCAGGTAGCTGATCATACCGCTGTATGTGTGGAATGAGAAGTAGGAGGAGTTATATTAGATCTATTCAGGTAGCTGATCATACAGCTGTATGCGTGGAATGAGAAGTAGGAGGAGTTAGTGTCAGATCTATTCAGGTAGCCGATCATACAGCTGTATGTGTGGAATGAGAAGTAGGAGGAGTTAATGTCAGATCTATTCAGGTAGCTGATCATACCGCTGTATGTGTGGAATGAGAAGTAGGAGGAGTTATATTAGATCTATTCAGGTAGCTGATCATACAGCTGTATGCGTGGAATGAGAAGTAGGAGGAGTTATATTAGATCTATTCAGGTAGCTGATCATACAGCTGTATGCGTGGAATTGAGAAAGTTGGATTAAGGTGGATGGCTGCGGGACAAGTAATAAAAATTGGGCTTTAATCTCTTAACCCTAGGAGGAGGTCCTATGCTGTCTTCAAATGAATGCTCCTAAAAACCTTGAGGATAGCAAAAAACATTCTCCAAACAACTGCACAGTGCAGCACCCCCTAATCTTTACCTTTAACGAGTTAGGCAGATGTGGGCTTCTGCCTGAATAAAAGTAGGGCTTAACCGCCCCCCCCTTTAAATAGCAGTATTATGTCTTCAGTGCACATCATAAGACATATAGAGCAACCAAACACATCATAAAAAAACAATCCGGATAATACAAAACTCAGCTAGCGAGTGCCATGAGCGGAAGCTCTGTAATACCGCTATCCTATTACCCATATCCCATTAGCACAATCCGTATCCTCTTACCCCTATATTGCAAATATCCTCTTATGAATATCTGCATCCGATTTTCAAATTCGCCAGCTTTGAAAGGACAGATAATGGGTCTGTTCCAGCCAGAGAAGATGTCTGTATCTCTCCTCACAATCCCACAAACTGCTGTACAGATCATTGAAATGTTTGCTCTAAATAATTCCCCTTCGTGCTGTATAGGCCCCCCAACTACAGTGCATAGCACACACCCGTAATGCATTGCCTGCCAGTCTGGGTTCTAAGTTCTTTAACCTAGAACTTCTTTGACCTAGAACTTTGAGATTCCCAGATTTCTGTTGCAACCTCAGAGCATCACATCATTCTCTTTGCAGAAGAATTACGATTAAAACGACGGATCAAACACATTAGAGTTGAATCACTGGTTGAGAAGCATTGGGGGTATCAAATTCCCGAAATAACAGAAAACAGGGCTTTAGTTTGATAAACCTGGCATCGAAACCATTCTCAAGATGAGAAAAATGGAGTTAACTCCACCCACTTTGTTATGGACCTACCCTACTTTCAAAGTAGCCCACCCCCGTTTCTGGTAGGACCACCACTTTATCAAAGCTATGCAATGGTGCTGGTTGTGGCCAATTTGAAGACCTGGTCCTCATCTTATTACATAAAAATACCCCAATACTGGACACGGGGGAAAAGATGGAGGGTAGATTGTCAGTCCAATGTCAGACAGATACACCCAGGCATACACGTAGGCAGTAGTGTATCTTCCACAAGGAAAACAAGGCACTCGCCTAGGGCGGCACTTTGCCAGAGGGTGTTACAGCACACTTCTGGTGCTTCAAACATTTTCGCTCCCTCTCCCACGATTCAGCAAGCTTTAGCTCCTTCCAATTAATTGGGTTGATGGGGGCATGTAATGGACATGGTGGAGGTATATAATGAGGGTGATGGTGGCGTGTAATGGGGGTGATGGGGCATTTAGTGTGTATACAATAGGGGTGATGGGGGCATGTAATGGGGTGATGGGGCATTTAATGTGTGTGCAATGTGGGTGATGGGGCATGTAATGGGGGTGATGGGGCATTTAGTGTGTATGCAATAGGGGTGATGGGAGCATGTAATGGGGTGATTGGGCATTTAATGTGTGTGCAATGTGGGTGATGGGGCAAGTAACTGCGTGATGGGGCATTTAATGTGTGTGCAATGTGGGTGATGGGGCATGTAATGGGGTGATGGGCAATGTGTGTGCAATGTGGATGATGGGGCATGTAATGGGGTGATGGGGCCTTTAATGTGTGTGCAATGTGGGTAATGGGGCATGTAATGGGGTGATGGGCATTTAATGTGTGTGCAATGTGGGTGATGGGGCATGTAATGGCGTGATGGGGCATTTAATGTGTGTGCAATGTGGGTTATGGGGCATGTAATGGCGTGATGGGGCATTTAATGTGTGTGCAATGTGGGTGATGGGGCATGTAATGGGGTGATGGGGCATGTCGTGGGTGTGCAACGTGAGTAGGGGCGGTGCCCGAATTTTGTCTGCCTGGAGCAGCACACAACCAAGATACATCACTGCACGTAGGGGATACTAATGCAAGATTAGCACTGCTTT
The DNA here is from genome assembly GCA_036172795.1 of Pelodytes ibericus. Lineage (NCBI taxonomy): Eukaryota > Metazoa > Chordata > Amphibia > Anura > Pelodytidae > Pelodytes > Pelodytes ibericus. The sequence goes on along the minus strand of CM069858.1, from coordinate 8,692,884 downwards.
TGGCATCGATAAAATCATTACCGGAGCCACTCAGGAAGATCATGCGATCAACTTGTGTTGACCAATTTATGTGAAAAAAAATATTATGGCATTAGAGAGACCTAATTAGCAAAGAGAGCTAATGAATGACTAAAAAGCAATGGGAGAATTCAATTAGGAAGATTGTCTAGTCCAAATGGGTTTATTTACTTTAGAGAAGAGGCTCGTCACAGATGATTCTCATTAGTAGGTACAAATAGAATCAAGGTCAGAATACGGACCTCTCGGGGGATCCCAAGCCAACGGGAATCATGTTTCCAAACTCCTTAAACGACTCAAGAATTAACAGAATGCAGATAATGATGGAAAAGTAATGTGAAGACATTTAGACATGGTAAATACATTGTGTAAAAGAGCTGGCCATTCCCAGAAACCAAAGACAGGAGATTAAAGGGGCTGTAACATATTATTATAAAAAAAATAACTCTGGAGTCCAGGGAATTTGTTGGGTTCAGTAGTTGGTTTCTCCACCTCTGAGTTTTGAAGAGACCAGTATGATCTGTTAAATAATCAGCCATCTTAGCCGCGTTATATGGACCGTATCACCTAAACATTGCTTATACTGTGATTGTACAGAATAGCAAATGATTATAAATTCTGAAAATGTTGGCCCTGTATAATGCATTGTTATAAAGTGACAGTGTGTAAAGATGTAACTCTGCATTATCCATGGCCAGCTGAGCTCTTCTATATATTCTTCTATACATTGTGCAGGGTCTGGTGAGTTTCTCCTGCTAGAAGAACAGAGTTGGTCCTGTATAATGAATTGTTATAAAGTGACAGTGTGTAATGATGTAACTCTGCATTATCCATGGCCAGCTGAGCTCTTCTATATATTCTTCTATACATTGTGCAGGGTCTGGTGAGTTTCTCCTGCTAGAAGAACAGAGTTGGTCCTGTATAATGAATTGTTATAAAGTGACAGTGTGTTAAGATGTAACTCTGCATTATCCATGGCCAGCTGAGCTCTTCTATATATTCTTCTATACATTGTGCAGGGTCTGGTGAGTTTCTCCTGCTAGAAGAACAGAGTTGGCCCTGTATAATGTATTGTTATAAAGTGACAGTGTGTAAAGATGTAACTCTGCATTATCCATGGCCAGCTGAGCTCTTCTATATATTCTTCTATACATTGTGCAGGATCTGGTGAGTTTCTCCTGCTAGAAGAACAGAGTTGGCCCTGTATAATGCATTGTTATAAAGTGACAGTGTGTAAAGAAGTAACTCTGCATTATCCATGGCCAGCTGGGCTCTTCTATATATTCTATACATTGTGCAGGGCCTGGTGAGTTTCTCCTGCTAGAAGAACAGAGTTGGCCCTGTATAATGCATTGTTATAAAGTGACAGTGTGTAAAGATGTAACTCTGCATTATCCATGGCCAGCTGAGCTCTTCTATATATTCCTCTATACATTGTGCAGGGCCTGGTGAGTTTCTCCTGCTAGAAGAACAGAGTTGGCCCTGTATAATGCATTGTTATAAAGGGACAGTGTGTAAAGATGTAACTAATCAGATTTGTCCCCGCACAATGTATAGTTAAAATCAACTCACCTCCTAGTGAATAGACTTCCTTTGTTTAAGAAGAAGGGGGGGGAGTATCTTATATATAAGGGAAAGAACTTTGCAGTTGTCCAGTTATTTTTTTAGTTAAACGTTCCCTGATCCCACCTCCAGCAGGTCTGTACATTTATTAATTTTATATTTCACAAGACTGGAAGATTTTGAAAAGTGATTTAAATAAATACACATGCCATCTCTTTTACACAAAGAGTTAAACACCCCATCCTCTTCGCACCCCCCCCCCCCCCCCCCCCCCCCCCAAAAAAGGCAGTAAAATCCCAAACGGCACATTTGATGGTAACATGTAATCTCCGTGTGCTCATTATCTCCTCATGGCTAAATGATGCTTTCAGCAAATCAACATTGTATGACCATCAATTTGAAAGTAAAATATACAGTCTGGTCTGAATATACACACAGACGCACACTGGCTCCCACCCATATGCTACACACAGTGATCCGCTGCTGGCAGAGCTGTAATTAAGCTTACATACAGTAGGTCATTATAAAAAATAAAAAAAAAAATAAAAAAAAAAGCAAAGTGGTTAAATCTGCAGCCGCGCGTCCTGTCAGATGGTTTTTTTTTACTCTCATTTTGGAGAAATTTGGAAAGATTTTACCTGTTAATAGTCCCGAACTTGCGGGTACAGTCACGTTTATTTTGGGATCCCCATCCCATTCGTGACTGTTAATACTGCTTATATACATGGTATGATTTTGTCAAAACAAATATCTCTGTCTACATTATGAGAGAGATGTGAGAGTCTCGAAAGGCCCCCGGGGGCGGAGTCTGTGGAGGGGTGTGTCAGTGCTACCGCTCATGTGCGGTACCACTGTCAGCCATTTTTGATCCTGGCTTCTAAAGCCAGGATCATTACTCTGCATGTGCACAATGCTGCGCATGCCCAGTAGGCATTGTCTGGGACACCAGAGAATGCAATGAGTACCGCGGGATTCCCAAATCGGACCTGTCCTGTTTGCTTCTAGATTGTGACTGGCAAATTAGCTGTACAGAAGAAAAATCTGGGGGGTTTTAGTTTTACAAACTTGCCCCACCCAATCTTGTGCAAAATCCCACCCTCTGGCTCCAGCTCTTTTTAAAGACCTGTGTCACCAAAAACTACACCCCGGGAAGGGGTAAGGAAAAGCAGGATTACAAAATTCCCAGGCTCTCCAGACGCATTTCACTTCCAGCCTCGGGCGGCTGACATACTGCTAATTGGAGTAAATAAAACTGCGCACACGGCATAAATAGCAGGTGTTATTAGCAAAACAATATCCATTATTAATATCCGTTGTATCTGAATTAAACAGTCACATCACTGCCTCACAATAATGTTGTTATTTGACCAATATAGACTTGTTAGCTACGTATGTAGAACACTCCTTAAGCCAATTACAGCAGCCAATGCGAAATGCGTCATCAAGCACAACAGTAGCTCGGTATAAAGGACGGCATGTGAATGTGGAGCAGTCCCCATAAAAACCAACGGACAGTTGCTGCTGATTCTTCCACTTTTAGAAAGTTGACATTTGCACACAGCTCCCAGGGGGTCGAAGAACAGGAACTCCCAATTATTTCCACATAATGACCACGGACTCCGTAGAAAGATTGACAAAATATAGCAATCAACAAGTATTTTTTTCTTAAAAAAAATATATATTGATTTTTATGGGGGGGGGGGGTCAAAGCTGCCCCTAAAGTTAGGGACCTGCCTACAACTTAGGTGACAGATCCATGGCTTTGATTGTATTGACTCTGTACTTTGGGTTGACACCCCCCAAAAAAAAATATGAGCCATGCTGTGGCCTCCCTAAAATGCTGATCCAAACTATTTCAAGTGTTGAAATGGTTAATAAAGTTTTTGGGGGGGTTTTGGTGGGGGGGCACTGACATGCACAGAAACAAATGAGCAGTCACTTTCCATCTTCTCCACATCTGCACCGAGGGAGGGGGATGCTTCACACCTCCAGATCCCCCCCCCTCCCCCCGCACTACACACAGACACCCCCACGCACGCACACACCCCCACCTCTCCCACACGTGCCCAGATTTCTGTGGCTCGGTTCCTGTGGTTATGTTGCTTGCAGATTCTGCAGTCTGGCCCCCTGTGACTATCTTCGGGCTTGGTGATGTCACGGATGACATCATTTCCAATCCATTTCCCTTCCATAAACGTATCACGCGTACTAGTGAGTGTGTAAAATGCAGAACGAGGGACAGAAAATACAAACGCAACGTTTTGATACAAATGTTCGGCAAAAATCATTTTAAAAAACTAACATCTGGCATCTTTCTCTACAGCAACAAACGGGTTTTAGTTTTTAATTATAGCTGGTGCAATCCTTTTTTTTAATTAAACTTTGCCGTTGTTTTAAAATATTTATATTCTTGGCAATATTTAAAAATGTCTGCTGTAGCGTACAGTCAAGAGGGGCTTGCGGGGGATTGACAAGGGAATTTCAAACTTGAGACCAGAGTCTGAAGTATCACTGAACTGAAGAATGTTTTCCGCTCGGCTGCTTGGGCCTTAAGATTGAGATCGCCATGGATGCCTGTCCTGTTACGAGTGCTCTATTCATCCGAGAGGGAATTGAGAAGGGAAGTGCAAGTTTAAGGCTAGGCTCGTCATCCAGTTTTATTAAACGGGCGGTCTGGTAGAAAATTTAATTTGTGGCCAATATTAACCCTTGCTTCCTCTGCTGATCCCGTGGAAACATGACCGCTGCCCATCCGAGGATAAACTGGCATGTGCCATCAAAAGTATCCGCCAGTTTATCCTCATCCCAGGGGCAACCGAGTTCTACGGGCGAAAGAGAGAATTGAGCCGGGAATTTCAACCCTAAGACCAAAGTAGCCGAGTTGGAAAAATTCTCCGGTTATACTTTGAACTCTGCTATTTTGGTTTTAAGTTTGCAATTTCCTTCTCAATTCCCAGCCATTTCTGAATAAAGTATGGATCGGTCACCTTGGGAGTAGGGCCTTACAAACCTAAGACCAAAGTAGCCGAGTTGGAAAAATTCCCCCACTTTTTTTTCAATTCCCTCTCGGGTGAATGAAGGCCGGAGTTTAACCCTCCGGATGGGAGAATTTTTTCCCAACTCGGCTACTTTGGCCTCAAGTTTGCACATCCCTTCTCAATTCCCAGCAGTTCTCTCTTTTTCACAATTAAGGCATTAAATCGGAGGCTATCCTCCCCAAACCCCTTGTAATGTGGTCACCCTGCTTAGATCCCCCAAATCATTTTCTTCCGCTATACTCCAAACCCGTAGGCGCCTACTCCAAAAAAAAAGGCAACACAGCCCGAGAAGTGGCGCTGAGTTATCGCTGCGCTGTTTCCCAGTGGCGTTTGTACGATCGCGGCGGTATTAAAGTAAACACTAATAGTACAGGGGGCCGGTGGGCGTCAAAACAGTCTGTGCTGGGAACAGGTTGTCTGAGAAGCGTGCCCACTACATGTAAAATAGGCTGGGAAATAAATGGTTTCTATCTGTCCGATTTCTAATAAATCCCTTATCGTTACCATGTCAGTTAAAGGGACAGTGCGCACATAGCCGCCAGGCGGGGGCGCAGTGCCAGGCCAATCACCAACAGGATGGCTGGGCCTGAGCGAGATAGAGAGGGACTATTTGTAGGCCACAGGGAACTGAGGAATTACCATGCATTGTGCGATATGACGGCACTATACTGGAGTCTGATTATATATTTATAGCACTATAAGGTGTTACATAATTCATGCAGCTCTTTTTACATCACAAACGAGCAATTCTGTGCATAATAAATCCGCTAAAAGTCTTGTTATTAGGAGGAGCTGGGTCAAGCCGTCCAATATTTCACGGCACTCTCAAGTGGCATGGTATGAGGCGGGGTTTAGTAGCTCGACACAGCGGATGTGGCCTATTGGGGTCTTGAGGGATCCGATAAGTCACTTCTTATAGCCCACTTTTTTTCTTTCATTGGCTGCCTGTCAGCAGGGGTATCCAATGAGGGCAGGGGGAGGTCCTTTCGGAATGTTGGCGTATATAAGATTCCAGAAAAGCAATGAATCGTACAGCACTCGATAAAGCGGGGGGTTTATTTGAGGGGTGACGTCCTATACCCGGCACCGTTTAAAGAGTGATGGCTGATAAACCTTATTTGCTATCAGGGCTATATAACACGCTGGCATTGGAGGAGTAAGGTTAGCAGGTTAGTATTAGAAGGTTTGTATTAGGAGTTATGGGTTAGTCAGTTAGCATTGGAGTATTCAGGTTAGCAGGTTAGTATTAGAAGGTTTGTATTAGGGGTTATAGGTTAGTCAGTTGGCATTGGAGGATTAAGGTTAGCAGGTTAGTATTAGAAGGTTTGTATTAGGGGTTATAGGTTAGTGAGTTAGCATTGGAGGATTAAGGTTAGCAGGTTAGCATTAGAAGGTTTGTATTAGGAGTTATAGGTTAGTCAGCTGACATTGGAGGATTCAGGTTAGCAGGTTAGTATTAGAAGGTTTGTATTAGGAGTTATGGGTTAGTCAGTTAGCATTGGAGGATTCAGGTTAGCAGGTTAGTATTAGAAGGTTTGTATTATGAGTTATGGGTTAGTCAGTTAGCATTGGAGGATTAAGGTTAGCAGGTTAGTATTAGAAGGTTTGTATTAGGAGTTATGGGTTAGTCAGTTAGCATTGGAGGATTAAGGTTAGCAGGTTAGTATTAGAAGGTTTGTATTAGGAGTTATGGGTTAGTCAGTTGGCATTGGAGGATTAAGGTTAGCAGGTTAGTATTAGAAGGTTTGTATTAGGAGTTATGGGTTAGTCAGTTGGCATTGGAGGATTAAGGTTAGCAGGTTAGTATTAGAAGGTTTGTATTAGGAGTTATGGGTTAGTCAGTTGGCATTGGAGGATTAAGGTTAGCAGGTTAGTATTAGAAGGTTTGTATTAGGAGTTATGGGTTAGTCAGTTGGCATTGGAGGATTAAGGTTAGCAGGTTAGTATTAGAAGGTTTGTATTAGGGGTTATAGGTTAGTGAGTTAGCATTGGAGGATTAAGGTTAGCAGGTTAGTATTAGAAGGTTTGTATTAGGAGTTATGGGTTAGTCAGTTGGCATTGGAGGATTAAGGTTAGCAGGTTAGCATTAGAAGGTTTGTATTAGGAGTTATAGGTTAGTCAGCTGACATTGGAGGAGTAAGGTTAGCAGGTTAGCATTAGAAGGTTTGTATTAGGAGTTATGGGTTAGTCAGCTGACATTGGAGGAGTAAGGTTAGCAGGTTAGCATTAGAAGGTTTGTATTAGGAGTTATGGGTTAGTCAGTTAGCATTGGAGGATTCAGGTTAGCAGGTTAGCAATAGAAGGTTTGTATTAGGAGTTATGGGTTAGTCAGTTGGCATTGGAGGATTAAGGTTAGCAGGTTAGCATTAGAAGGTTTGTATTAGGAGTTATGGGTTAGTCAGTTGGCATTGGAGGATTAAGGTTAGCAGGTTAGTATTAGAAGGTTTGTATTAGGAGTTATGGGTTAGTCAGTTAGCATTGGAGTATTCAGGTTAGCAGGTTAGTATTAGAAGGTTTGTATTAGGGGTTATAGGTTAGTCAGTTGGCATTGGAGGATTAAGGTTAGCAGGTTAGTATTAGAAGGTTTGTATTAGGGGTTATAGGTTAGTGAGTTAGCATTGGAGGATTAAGGTTAGCAGGTTAGCATTAGAAGGTTTGTATTAGGAGTTATAGGTTAGTCAGCTGACATTGGAGGATTCAGGTTAGCAGGTTAGTATTAGAAGGTTTGTATTAGGAGTTATGGGTTAGTCAGTTAGCATTGGAGGATTCAGGTTAGCAGGTTAGTATTAGAAGGTTTGTATTATGAGTTATGGGTTAGTCAGTTAGCATTGGAGGATTAAGGTTAGCAGGTTAGTATTAGAAGGTTTGTATTAGGAGTTATGGGTTAGTCAGTTGGCATTGGAGGATTAAGGTTAGCAGGTTAGTATTAGAAGGTTTGTATTAGGAGTTATGGGTTAGTCAGTTGGCATTGGAGGATTAAGGTTAGCAGGTTAGTATTAGAAGGTTTGTATTAGGAGTTATGGGTTAGTCAGTTGGCATTGGAGGATTAAGGTTAGCAGGTTAGTATTAGAAGGTTTGTATTAGGAGTTATGGGTTAGTCAGTTGGCATTGGAGGATTAAGGTTAGCAGGTTAGTATTAGAAGGTTTGTATTAGGGGTTATAGGTTAGTGAGTTAGCATTGGAGGATTAAGGTTAGCAGGTTAGTATTAGAAGGTTTGTATTAGGAGTTATGGGTTAGTCAGTTGGCATTGGAGGATTAAGGTTAGCAGGTTAGCATTAGAAGGTTTGTATTAGGAGTTATAGGTTAGTCAGCTGACATTGGAGGAGTAAGGTTAGCAGGTTAGCATTAGAAGGTTTGTATTAGGAGTTATGGGTTAGTCAGCTGACATTGGAGGAGTAAGGTTAGCAGGTTAGCATTAGAAGGTTTGTATTAGGAGTTATGGGTTAGTCAGTTAGCATTGGAGGATTCAGGTTAGCAGGTTAGCATTAGAAGGTTTGTATTAGGAGTTATGGGTTAGTCAGTTGGCATTGGAGGATTAAGGTTAGCAGGTTAGCATTAGAAGGTTTGTATTTGGAGTTATGGGTTAGTCAGTTGGCATTGGAGGATTAAGGTTAGCAGGTTAGTATTAGAAGGTTTGTATTAGGAGTTATGGGTTAGTCAGTTGGCATTGGAGGATTAAGGTTAGCAGGTTAGTATTAGAAGGTTTGTATTAGGAGTTATGGGTTAGTGAGTTAGCATTGGAGGATTAAGGTTAGCAGGTTAGTATTAGAAGGTTTGTATTATGAGTTATGGGTTAGTCAGTTAGCATTGGAGGATTAAGGTTAGCAGGTTAGTATTAGAAGGTTTGTATTATGAGTTATGGGTTAGTCAGTTATAACACCAAGGGTCAGTGTAATGTTGTTCTGTTAATCACAGGACAGTATAATTTGGTGTAAGACACTGTTATGGTTTGATTTATACAGTCTATTCCGTGTTTACTGATAGTCAGGCTCGGAATAATTCCAGTGATCCCCTGGGCTGTAGGGAACAGATGTCCTGCTTTTTTTCAGGGATTGTCCCTTGATAGAGCAATATTTCCCCTGTTGCCATATCTTCCCTGGATATTTCCCCTGACTGTGGATACACATAGGAGACACCACAGACACTAGGAGACACCACAGACACTAGGAGACACCACAGACACATAGGAGACACCACAGACACTAGGAGACACCACAGACACATAGGAGACACCACAGACACTAGGAGACACCACAGACACTAGGAGACACCACAGACACATAGGAGACACCACAGACACTAGGAGACACCACAGACACATAGGAGACACCACAGACACATAGGAGACACCACAGACACTAGGAGACACCACAGACACATAGGAGACACCACAGACACTAGGAGACACCACAGACACATAGGAGACACCACAGACACATAGGAGACACCACAAACACATAGGAGACACCACAGACACTAGGAGACACCACAGACACTAGAAGACACCACAGACACTAGGAGACACCACAGACACATAGGAGACACCACAGACACTAGGAGACACGACAGACACATAGGAGACACGACAGACACTAGGAGACACCACAGACACTAAGAGACACGACAGACACTAGGAGACACCACAGACACATAGGAGACACGACAGACACTAGGAGACACCACAGACACTAGGAGACACCACAGACACATAGGAGACACCACAGACACTAGGAGACACCACAGACACATAGGAGACACCACAGACACTAGGAGACACCACAGACACATAGGAGACACCACAGACACTAGGAGACACCACAGACACATAGGAGACACCCCAGACACTAGGAGACACCACAGACACATAGGAGACACCACAGACACATAGGAGACACCACAGACACTTTTACATCACGTTTTCTTTGAATGTTTGTGATATCCTTGTAATTTTTCTAACACAATGCAGGGATCCTTTTCAACAGCTGTTTAATCTCTACAATCACACTATCAATAATATTTAGGTGATGGAGGCCCTTTAAAATTAAATTGAAGGCTATACCTTTAAATGGCATATCATAACGGTATAGAATCTATTCTTTTCATTCCCATATATGACTTACATGCCTGCTCTCCTCTAGCTGCAGTTTATGTCTGCCAGTGTAGTGATACTCAGTACTGATGTAGTTTGTGGCATTCATCTATCCCCCCCCCCCCCCCACGCTCTCCATCTCTTTAAAGGGGCAGTATCACCTGAAGATTTTTTTCTCTGCTGTGACAGACTGTAGAGAATAAACAGTGATCCATACATTGTGTTAGCAGAATTGCTGCAAATGCATAAATTAGAAGAAAAATGTGTTTTTAAAGGTGTCTGTGGAGTCCTCAGGTTATGACATCACCAAGTGCCTTGATATGCAAATGAACTCATTTTCAATGGGAAAATGTGTGATTTGCATATCAAGTCACCAGGTGATGTCATACGCAGGAGACAGACGCATTCAAAACATAAACTATTATTATAGACAGATAGATCATTTTTGTAATATTCTCTGTCTTCACCGTATACACAATGTTTTGGATGACAGGAGTCCCTGGAAGAGATGGAGAGGTACCGTTTGGCAACTCCTTCTGCAGACTGATCTTTATAAGACACACAGACATTATATACATCATCAGCATCCAAACCCCACCATGTAGGGTTGCCACCTGGCCGGTATTTTACCGGCAGCAGTGCTGTATTTACCGCGAGGCATCCTAGGCGGATGCCTATGGCAGCAAATTTTGGGGGGCGGCAGCGCCCCCCAGCACTGAAAAAATAAATAAAAAATTAACAAAAAAACCCGGTCCTTTAAAAAAAAAAAAAAGACCGCGCTGGCAGGCAGAGACGGAGGTGAGAGGGGATCGGAAGATCCCCCCTCACCAACGCTCTGCCTGCCAGGCTGCACGGGGAGCCGAACAGGCAGCACAGAGAAACCTCCGTGCTGTGTGACAGAGAAACCTCCGTGCTGCCTGTTCGGCTCCCCGTGCAGTGTGACACGGAAGTCCCGACAGTCACGTGACCGGCGCGCTGACATCATACGCGCGCCCGGTCACGTGACCTGTCGGCACAATCGCCGGGAAGCCGAACAGGCAGCATGGAGGGACCATGCTGCCTGCCTGCCTGCCAGGGAAAGGTAAGTGCTGATGGGAGACTGTGTGTGTGTGTGTGTGTGTGACTGAGTGTGATGGGAGTCAGAGTGTGTGTGATGGGAGACTGTGTGTGACTGAGTGTGATGGGAGTCAGAGTGTGTGTGATGGGAGACAGTGTGTGTGACTGAGTGTGATGGGAGTCAGAGTGTGTGTGATGGGAGACAGTGTGTGTGACTGAGTGTGATGGGATTAGGAGTGTGCGTGATGGGAGTAGGAGTGTGTGACTGAGTGTGATGGGAGTAGGAGTGTGTGACTGAGTGTGATGGGAGTGTGAGCTTGATGTGAGTCTGAATGATGGGGCATGTCTTAGGTGTGTAACGTGGGTGTGCAGCTTGGGTAGGGGGGTGCCCGGATTTTGTCTGCCTAGGGCAGCACAAAATCAAGATACACCACTGACCGGCAGGCCGGTAAAAATTTGGCTTTAGGCCAATGTTAAGTCTATGGAGACAGTACCAAGGCCGGTATTTTTCTGAAGAAAAGGTGGCAACCCTACTCCCGGCACTCACCCCCTCCTTTATCCTGTCACCTCCCTGTTTGTCTGTAAGAAGGGAACATTAGAGGGCAGGGGCGGGCTGGGCCGGGGGGCAGGGTGGCAATTGCCCCCCAGGCCGCCCTAAACTATGTAAAACACGGCCGCTGGGCCAGTGTTTTTTAAAAAAAAAAAAAAAAAAAAAAAAACGCGCTTGCAGGCAGAGACTGAGAAGGGATCGGAAGATCCCCTCTCACCTCCGCTCTGCCTGCAGGGCTGCACGGGGAGCCGAACAGGCAGCACAGAGAAACCTCCGTGCTGCCTGTTCGGCTCCCTGTGCAGTCTGACACGGAAGTGCCGACAGTCACGTGATCGGCGCTCTGACGTCAGACGCGCGCCGATCACGTGACCTGTCGGCACAACCGCCGGGAGGCCGAACAGGCAGCATGGAGGGACCATGCTGCCTGCCACCAGGTAAGTCCTCCAGCCACTGGCCACCAGGGAAGTCCTGCCACTAGCCACCAGGGAAAAAGGTAAGGGGGGGGGGGGGCAAAAAACACTGGCATATTATTGGGCAAATTGGCTGGGGCATATTACATGGCAAATAAGACTGGCATATTATTGGGCAAATTGGCTGGGGAATATTACATGGCAAATAAGACTGGCATATTATTGGGCAAATTGGCTGGGGCATATTACATGGCAATTAACACTGGCATATTATTGGGCAAATTGGCTGGGGCATATTACATGGCAAATAAGACTGGCATATTATTGGGCAAATTGGCTGGGGAATATTACATGGCAAATAACACTGGCATATTATTGGACAAATCGTCTGGGGAATATTAAATGGCAGAATAAGACTGGCATATTATTGGGCAAATTGGCTGGGGCATATTACATGGCAAATAAGACTGGCATATTATTGGGCAAATTGGCTGGGGAATATTACATGGCAAATAAGACTGGCATATTATTGGGCAAATTGGCTGGGGCATATTACATGGCAATTAACACTGGCATATTATTGGGCAAATTGGCTGGGGCATATTACATGGCAAATAAGACTGGCATATTATTGGGCAAATTGGCTGGGGAATATTACATGGCAAATAACACTGGCATATTATTGGACAAATCGTCTGGGGAATATTAAATGGCAGAATAAGACTGGCATATTATTGGGCAAATTGGCTGGGGAATATTACATGGCAAATAAGACTGGCATATTATTGGGCAAATTGGCTGGGGAATATTACATGGCAAATAAGACTGGCATATTATTGGGCAAATTGGCTGGGGCATATTACATGGCAAATAAGACTGGCATATTATTGGGCAAATTGGCTGGGGCATATTACATGGCAAATAAGACTGGCATATTATTGGGCAAATTGGCTGGGGCATATTACATGGCAAATAAGACTGGCATATTATTGGGCAAATTGGCTGGGGCATATTACATGGCAAATAAGACTAGAATATTATTGGGAAAATTGGCTGGGGCATATTACATGGCAAATAAGACTGGCATATTATTGGGCAAATTGGCTGGGGAATATTACATGGCAAATAAGACTGGCATATTATTGGGCAAATTGGCTGGGGAATATTAAATGGCAGAATAACACTGGCATATTATTGGACAAATCGTATGGGAAATATTAAATGGCAGAATAAGACTGGCATATTATTGGGCAAAATGGCTGGGGAATATTAAATGGCAATTAACACTGGCATATTGGGCAAATTAGCAGGGGCATATTAAATTGCAGATAACCTTGGAATATTATTGGGCAAATTTACTGAGTTATATTAAATTGCAGAATAACACTGGCATATTATGGGACAAATTGGCTGGGGAATATTAATGGCAAATAATATTGGAAATGTGTATGTAATGGGGTGATGGAGGCATGTAAATGTGGTGATGGGGCATGTCCTGGTGTGCAACGTGGGTTATGGGTCATGTCGTAGGTGTGCAACGTGGGTAGGGGGGGGGTGCCCAAATTTTGGGATATTGGGTGTCTAAATCCTGGCATGTTGAGGGGCATAATCCTGGCATATTGAGGGGAAAATCCTGGCATATTGAGGGGGCATCATCTTGGAATATTGAGGGGAAAATCCTGGCATATTGGGTGTCTAAATCCTGGCATATTGAGGGGCATAATCCTGTCATATTGAGGGGCATAATCCTGGCATATTGAGGGGCATAATCCTGGAATTTTGAGGGGCATAATCCTGGCATATTTAGGGGAAAATCCTGGCATATTGAGGGGGCATCATCTTGGCATATTGAGGAGAAAATCCTGGCATATTGGGTGTCTAAATCCTGGCATATTGAGGGGCATAATCCTGGCATACTGAGGGGCATAATCCTGGCATTTTGTAAGGGAAAATTCTAGCATATTAAATGGCAAATCCTGGCATATTGTGGGGGAAAATCCTGGCAATATTCGTTATAAAACAAGGAAAAGATGGCCGTGGATGGGGAGGCGATTCGATGGTGCAATGGGCCACTTGACTGGATTTGCCCCCCAGGCCTAAGGCTGCCAGCCCTCCCCTGTTAGAGGGTCTATCCTGAATTGACGCTAGACATACACAGAGCTGGACAGCATCCACAGAGATATTATTTAGCCCGGGGACAAGATCCAGACTGTGTATTATGGGACTTGTAATAAAGATCTCTCCCTTTCTCCTTCATCCTTTGCATCCCATTGATGCTCCTCCAGACCATGATAATACCTTCCATTAGAAGATCACATTTCTTTATTATCCGAACTTCGAATTTACCCTGATTGGTTCTCTACCTCGTTATCTCTGCCTCCTAAACACTCATATTTAATCACGTTTAATTTCTACATTAACCATATAAAAGCCGTGTCCAGATGATCGATTTAAACACACTGACAGTGGCTAGCATTACAAGAAGTCTTTATAACAACCATATCTTGCCATAGGGGAGGGCTGGCATCTTTAATCCTGGGGGGGGGGGGGGACCAATTTAGTGGCTCATCGTTCACCTTCCTCAGCCCACCCATTACCATCAAATATAGACACAGACAGGCAGATATATAGATATATTGACAGATAAGGTATTCATAGACAAACTTAAAAAGACAAAGCAGCCGAGGAAGTAGAAAAAAACTAGAGTTGGAGAATTCTTCCTACTCGGCTAGTTTGCTCTTAAATTCAAATTACTTACAGCTATTGAAATTGTGAAATGACAGCAGTTTGCAAGAAACTAGGACTGCCCACACTAACTAAGTAAAAGTCCATTTCCTTTTATTATTTTTTTTTCTTTTATTTGCTGCATGATTTCCTGTCTTTCTAGTGATGTCATCAGTCAATGTGTTGCATCCTACTATGTACAAGAGCAAGTGTATCACAGTCCACACAATGTATTCCACTCCAGCAGCACAGGAAGTGACTAAATTAAACAAAACTTTATAGGAGGCGTATAACCCTGGCACACACTGAAATACAAAGCAAAGATTCTAAACCACAGGTCCGCCCCCTGATAGAGCTATACAGAGCAAAGATTCTAAATAACATGTCTGCCCCCTGATAGAGCTATACAGAGCAAAGATTCTAAACCACAGGTCCGCCCCCTGATAGAGCTATACAGAGCAAAGATTCTAAATAACATGTCCGCCCCCTGATAGAGCTATACAGAGCAAAGATTCTAAACAACATGTCCGCCCCTGATAGAGCTATACAGAGCAAAGATTCCAAACAACATGTCCGCCCCCTGATAGAGCTACACAGAGCAAAGATTATAAACAACATGTCCGCCCCCTGATAGAGCTATAGACAGCAAAGATCCTAAACAACATGTCCGCCCCCTGATAGAGCTATACAGAGCAAAGATTCTAAACAACATGTCCTCCCCCTAATAGAGCTATACCGAGCAAAGATTCTAAACAACATGTCCGCCCCCTGATAGAGCTATACAGAGCAAAGATTCTAAACAACATGTTCACCCCCTAATAGAGCTTTGGAGAGCAAAGATCCTAAACAACATGTCTGCCCCCTGATAGAGCTATACAAAGCAAAGATTCTAAACCACAGGTCCGCCCCCTGATAGAGCTATACAGAGCAAAGATTCTAAATAACATGTCTGCCCTCTGATAGAGCTATACAGACAAAGATTCTAAACCACAGGTCCGCCCCCTGATGGAGCTATACAGAGCAAAGATTCTAAATAACATGTCTGCCCCCTGATAGAGCTATACAGAGCAAAGATTCTAAACCACAGGTCCGCCCCCTGATAGAGCTATACAGAGCAAAGATTCTAAATAACATGTCCGCCCCCTGATGGAGCTATACAGAGCAAAGATTCTAAACAACATGTCCGCCCCTGATAGAGCTATACAGAGCAAAGATTCTAAACAACATATCCGCCCCCTGATAGAACTATACAGAGCAAAGATTCTAAACAACATATCCGCCACCTGATAGAGCTATACAGAGCAAAGATTCTAAATAACATGCCCGCCCCCCTGATAGAGCTATACAGAGCAAAGACTCTAAACAACATGTCTGCCCCCTGATAGAGCTTTACAGAGCAAAGATTCTAAACAACATGTCCACCAACTGAAAGAGCTATACAGAGCAAAGATTCTAAACAACATGTCTGCCCCCTGATAGAGCTATACAGAGCAAAGATTCTAAACAACATGTCCACCAACTGAAAGAGCTATACAGAGCAAAGATTCTAAATAACATGCCCGCCCCCCTGATAGAGCTATACAGAGCAAAGATTCTAAATAACATGCCCGCCCTCCTGATAGAGCTATACAGATCAAAGAATCTAAACAACATGTCCTCCCCCTGATAGAGCTATACAGAGCAAAGATTCGAAATAACATGCCCGCCCTCCTGATAGAGCTATACAGAGCAAAGATTCTAAATAACATGCCCGCCACCCTGATAGAGCTATACAGAGCAAAAATTCTAAATAACATGCCCGCCCTCCTGATAGAGCTATACAGATCAAAGAATCTAAACAACATGTCCTCCCCCTGATAGAGCTATACAGAGCAAAGATTCTAAATAACATGCCCGCCCTCCTGATAGAGCTACCGTAGACACATTTAAAAAACATTTTTCTTTTAATGTATGGATGTGGTTGAGATTCTGCTAACACAGTGTATATATAGATAATTTTTCATAATTTTCTTGCTTGCTTTAGACTGGAAGGAGCTTTTGTGTGCTCTTTAAAGACTTCTGCAAAATCCTAATGTGGCTGGAGAAAGCGAGCCATGACTGACAGGAGAGAGATAGAGAACTGATTTCCTGGTATCTCCCTAAAGAGACTCTGCATAGCTAGAAATCAGAGTAATAGCTCTCGGCCATCGCAGCCTCGGCCCCAGACAGATGCTCCATCCCGTTCCATGCATCCCCAAGCTCAGCCTCGGCCCCAGACAGATGCTCCATCCGTTCCATGCATCCCCAAGCTCAGCCTCGGCCCCAGACAGATGCTCCATCCCGTTCCATGCATCCCCAAGCTCAGCCTCGGCCCCAGACAGATGCTCCATCCCGTTCCATGCATCCCCAAGCTCAGCCTCGGCCCCAGACAGATGCTCCATCCCGTTCCATGCATCCCCAAGCTCAGCCTCGGCCCCAGACAGATGCTCCATCCCGTTCCATGCATCCCCAAGCTCAGCCTCGGCCCCAGACAGATGCTCCATCCCGTTCCATGCATCCCCAAGCTCAGCCTGGGCCCCAGACAGATGCTCCATCCCGTTCCATGCATCCCCAAGCTCAGCCTCGGCCCCAGACAGATGCTCCATCCCGTTCCATGCATCCCCAAGCTCAGCCTCGGCCCCAGACAGATGCTCCATCCCGTTCCATGCATCCCCAAGCTCAGCCTGGGCCACAGACGACACATGGATTCACATGTACACAACAAAAAAACAGAATACATAATCAGCGTGCGATGATTAGCTGACGGATACAGGACCCACGGCACCCGTATAACATGGAGGACGGATCTCCATCCCTCACAGACCAAAGTGACATATTAACACTTTCCAGGCGAAGGGCTGACTACATGTTCATAACAGTCTGGGCACTGCTCATGTAGGATCCGGAGCTCTGTCCACTGCTCATGTAGGATCCGGAGCTCTGTCCACTGCTCCTGTAGGATCCGGAGCTCTGTCCACTACTCATGTAGGATCCGGAGCTCTGTCCACTGCTCATGTAGGATCCGGAGCTCTGTCCACTGCTCATGTAGGATCCGGAGCTCTGTCCACTGCTCATGTAGGATCCGGAGCTCTGTCCACTGCTCATGTAGGATCCGGAGCTCTGCACGGCTAGGACGTTCTATATTGCAATTTGTAAAAGGCTATGATGTCACAGAATGTCATTGATCTATAATGGACAACTGCGGCATTACTTCTGTTTAACTGAAAGATTGCACCAAGTGTAGATGTTTTAAATAGAAATGCTTTAAAGAAAGTCAAGAAATAAAGCACCTGATTGAGCCCTTTTTGTCCGTGGAGTTCTAGCAGGGGGCGGACCTGTTGTTTAGAATCTTTGCTCTGTATAGCTCTATCAGGGGGCGGACATGTTGTTTAGAATCTTTGCTCTGTATAGTTCTTACAGGGGACAGACATGTTGTTTAGAATCATTCCTCTGTATAGCTCTATCAGGGGGTGGACATGTTGTTTAGAATCTTTGCTCTGTATAGCTCTATCAGGGGGCGGACATGCTGTTTAGAATCTTTGCTCTGTATAGCTCTATCAGGGGGCGGACATGTTGTTTAGAATCTTTGCTCTGTATAGCTCTATCAGTGGGCGGACATGTTGTTTAAAATCTTTGCTCTGTATAGTTCTAACAGGGGACGGACATGTTGTTTAGAATCTTTCCTCTGTATAGCTCTAACAGGGGGCAGACATGTTGTTTAGACCTTGAACAAAAATCTGTAGCAAGATTCTAAACAACATGTCCAGCCTCTGATAGAGCTATACAGAGCAAAGATTCTAAACAACATGTCCGCCCCCTGATAGAGCTATACAGAGCAAAGATTCTAAACAACATGTCCGCCCCCTGATAGAGCTATACAGAGCAAAGATTCTAAACAACATGTCCGTCCCCTGATAGAGCTTTACAGAGCAAAGATTCTAACCAACATGTCCGCCCCCTGATAGAGCTATACAGAGCAAAGATTCTAAACAACATGTCCGCCCCCTGATAGTGCTATACAGAGCAAAGATTCTAAACAACATGTCCGCCCCTGATAGAGCTATACAGAGTAAAGAATCTAAACAACATGTCCACCCAAATCATTTCTATAATAGAGTTAATATATAATAAAACGCATTATAATAAAATATATATTAAGGTCCATTTACCCCAAGAATCTGACCAATTACCCTGATAATCTGCCTATTCGTCCACATAATCTGCCTGTTCACTCACAGAATCTGCCTCTTCACTCTGAGAATCTACCCATTCAAATAAAGAACTTGCCCAGTCACCCTGAGAACATGTTTATTGACCCCGATACCAGGCCCCTTCCCCCATAGACTCAGAGAATCTGCCTTTTCACCGGGAGAAACCACCCATTCAGCTTGTTACCCTGAAGGATTCTGCCCTTTTATTCCTGGACTTTATGAAAAAGCCCCTCCTGCCGACAGATCCCACTCTACGTCTCTGGGATTTTGCTCCGGGGATTACAGTTCCTCTCTTTCCTGATCGGACTCTCCTTTGGCTCATCGAGGAGATCAGAGTGTTTTTTGAGAACAAGAGGATGTTCTCTCATCTTGAGCATACTTACAAGTAAGGCGAGTGCTTGGATGGGGAACTTGCACGACTGGCCAGATTAACAGTGATTGAGCACACACCCCCTCTCCTCCCGAATTAATACCATGTATCAAGTTGCAGAGGAAGTCTACAGGAGACCAGCACAGTTGTAGCAATTAATACTTAATGACTGCCGAGAATAATCTTAAATTAACATTACACCTAATACCCAGTACGTCATGTTTGCAGAGTACAGCTAATGAACAATCATATCTAATTAGTTTCCATCCCCTACAGTTTGAAGTATTTATGTAATAAGAAGCATTGTGTAACATTATGACAATATGGGCCACTTTAAACCTAGCTTATGTTGTGCAATTGTTTAATATACATGAAAAAAAATTATTTTTACTTTCCAACAAATGACAGATCTCCTGTAGTTTTACACTGAAAATAATTTCTCCGGGGCTTCTTAATTCACTGGTATCCAATAAGGAGGAGCTTGGGGGAGAGAGAGAGGCAGGAATGTCGCTAATCAATAAAACAATTATTCTTTATTTACAGGAGGCAGGAAATGTAGAGGAAACTGATAAGACTGATCTTTACAGGATAAAGAAAAACGGTGTACACTGTAGGCAGACCTGCCCCGTTCAAGCAAATGCACATTGATCAATAAAGCATGGAAAGTGTATATATGTTCTGTTAAAAAAATAGACCGAACTTTAAAAAGAATCATTGCTACTTTTTGCCCAATTACCTTTAAAAGTTTCAGAAAATAGCTTCAAACGTTCAAGTTCCAAGTAGTTTTTTTTCCCCCCTTGACTGGATCCTTTAACGGGACTGTCTAATTCCCAAAAAGCATCTTAATGCATATTAATGTGCTTTCAAAGTACTTTAAAATGCATGTCTTACATGTTGCATTCTAAAATATAAAACACTTACAGCTAGAAGAAATTGTGGAATTACAGGGGATATGATACCATTATATAAATATGTGCAGGGCCAATATAAAGAGCTCTCCAGGGACTTGTTCATTAACAGAAATGTACAAAGAACAAGAGGTCACCCCCTGAGACTGGAAGAGCAAAGATTTCATAGACAGCAAAGGAAGGGATTCTTTACGGTTAGGACAATAAAGTTATGGAACTCACTGCCAAGAGAGGTAGTGCTATCAACCACAATAAATGCATTTAAACATGGCAAAGCAGAACATACAGGGGTATTAATAATAGAATAAGTATTAATAATAGAGCTTATCGATCCAAGGAGAAATCTGATTGCCCTTTTGGAGTCAAGAAGGATTTTTCCCCCTAGGAGGCAAAATTCGAAACAGCTACCTTAGGGCTTTTTGCCTTCTTTTGGATCAAAACGCTGGAATGAAAGGTACATGGGTTGAACTTGATGGACTTGTGTCTTTTTTCAACCTAAATTACTATGTTACTATGTTACAGCAGTTTGCAAGAAACAAGGACTGCCCACACTAGATGAGTAAAAGTAATTTCCTTTTTTTTTTGCTGCAGGAACCAATGAGAATAATGCCATTCAAATGAATGGAATATCCTGTCTCTCTAGTGATGTCATCAGACAATGTGTTGCACTGTTAAGAGATCCTCCTTAAGAGAGTACAAGAGCAAGTCTATTACAGTCCACACAATGCATTGTATTCCAGCAGCACAGGAAGTGACTAACTGACACAAAACTTTATATCCTCAGTGTATATATAATCAGTGCTGCCACACCTGCAGTAAACATGCAGAGTAATCACTGGGGGAGGGCTTGAGTCAAATATTAAAAATGTGATATATACAGAATGTCTGCATCAAATCCCACGGGGATAAAAGCCTGGGCACTATACAAGCAGTGATCTTCATCTTGCACCAAAGTGAGTCTGGGGACTAGACTGTCCCTTTAAGCTTAGAATTAAAAGCAAACAGAGTGCAGGAGAGAGATCTTCCAGCGATTGCACATCCAGCCAGTTCATAATTTTCTTTCCTTTAAATCAAACTGCTCTTCAGTCTGCGCACAGTGGAGAGCGAGGGGCCTTGGAGATGTAACTGAACGGCGCGGTCAGTACCGGAGACTGAATGGGTGGCAGCTTCTCAGGCAGATGCTGGTCTGTACAACTCACAATCAGTAGAGGAGATTTTAGCTGGATCTCTCATATCGAACCAAAAAGAAGTCAAGTCTGCTGCACCGCTGAAATAGTAAGTGCTCAGCCAATCAGAGCGGGTCTGATCAGGGTGTGCCGCATGGTGTTCAGACTGTGTATAACCGACAGACTGAACAAGGAGAAATGAACTCCAGACACCCGGTGTCCGTACTGAGGAGGCTTGACCTCAATCCTCCGCAGTCACAGTGCGCCATATGATGTCACACACCATCGCATGACTCCGCCCCCTTTGGACTCTGCCCTCTTAGCTCCCTGGTAGCCCGCCAACAGACAGTGGCAAGCATGTCTCTTATTGTATACATTGGCTGCAGTTCTGCTAAACACAATTACCAACTTTCCCACAATTCTCTCTTTATTGCATAAAACCTTTTGGGTTTTTTTGTTTTTTTTTTGGGGGGGGGAGAGTTTGTAGGTGGAGTGGCTCTGTCTGTAAAAAGTGACAGCAGATATCCAGTTATTCAGATTCGCAATGATATTCTCTCCTTCTCCCTGCAGAAGAGATCAACACTGACCCACTTAGACCTCAGTAAGATCTGGATTAGATCACATATCAGATTGATCTTATTCTACCTGGGGCCCTCTCCGTGGGATGTGGGTGAACGAAAAAGAAAGAGATGTTATTCTATATTTCCCAGAATATATTTTGTGTCATTTCAATATATACCGTATTTACAATTCTTCCGGGAAGGAAGCCTCATTTGTACCGCACTGCAGAGTCATGATTCCTAATAAAAGAGGTCTATCTAGATAAGTTACGGATATGTCTACCACATGGGGCCTCTATAATTAGATCAGTGACATCTGAAATACACCAAATCTGGATTTAATGGCGATATTAGCCAGCAGTAAAGAGGCGCCATGGAGTTGAAGTGTATGAAGTGAACTGATAATTTATCATAATATCTAATAAACTCACTTAAAAAAAACATCTCAAGACCACGTTACCCCAAAACTAGATGTCCAGGACTTATTCCTAATCTTTGCATTTGCTGTAATTCTGCGAACACAATGTATAACATAATATATATATAACATAATATATAACATAATGTATAACATAATGTATAACATAATATATAACACAATGTATAACACAATATATATATATATATATATATAACATATGTATAACATAATATATAACACAATGTATAACATAATATATAACACAGTGTATAACATAATATATATCACATAATGTATAACACAATGTATAACATAATATATATATAACATAATGTATAACATAATATATAACACAATGTATAACATAATGTATAACACAATGCATAACATAATATATATATAACATAATGTATAACATAATATATAACACAATGTATAACATAATATATAACACAATGTATAACATAATGTATAACACAATGTATAACATAATATATATATATAACATAATGTATAACATAATATATAACACAATGTATAACATAATATATAACATAATGTATAACACAATGTATAACATAATATATATAACAATGTATAACATAATATATAACACAATGTATAACATAATATATAACACAATGTATAACACAATGTATAACATAATGTATAACACAATGTATAACATAATGTATAACACAATGTATAACATAATATATAACACAATGTATAACATAATATATAACACAATGTATAACACAATGTAAAGTAATACTTTCATTAGTCCCTGACCTTATCTTATATCTAGGATAGCCTTATACCTATCCCATGCATGCTTAAACTCCTTCACTGTATTAACCTCTACCACTTCTACTGGAAGACTATTCCATGCATCCACTACCCTCTCAGTAATGTAATACTTTCATTAGTCCCTGGCCTTATCTTATATCTAGGATAGCCTTATACCTATCCCACACATGCTTAAACTCCTTCACTGTATTAACCTCTACCACTTCTACTGGAAGACTATTCCATGTACCCACTACCCTCTCAGTAAAGTAATACTTTCATTAGTCCCGGGCCTTATCTTATATCTAGGATAGCCTTATACCTATCCCATGCATGCTAAAACTCCTTCACTGTATTAACCTCTACCACTTCTACTGGAAGACTATTCCATGCATCCACTACCCTCTCAGTAATGTAATACTTTCATTAGTCCCTGACCTTATCTTATATCTAGGATAGCCTTATACCTATCCCATGCATGCTTAAACTCCTTCACTGTATTAACCACTAACACTTCTACTGGAAGACTATTCCATGCATCCACTACCCTCTCAGTAATGTAATACTATCATTAGTCCCTGACCTTATCTTATATCTAGGATAGCCTTATACCTATCCCATGCATGCTTAAACTCCTTCACTGTATTAACCTCTACCACTTCTACTGGAAGACTATTCCATACATCCACTACCCTCTCAGTAATGTAATACTTTCATTAGTCCCTGGCCTTATCTTATATCTAGGATAGCCTTATACCTATCCCATGCATGCTAAAACTCCTTCACTGTATTAACCTCTACCACTTCTACTGGAAGACTATTCCATGCATCCACTACCCTCTCAGTAATGTAATACTTTCATTAGTCCCTGACCTTATCTTATATCTAGGATAGCCTTATACCTATCCCATGCATGCTTAAACTCCTTCACTGTATTAACCACTAACACTTCTACTGGAAGACTATTCCATGCATCCACTACCCTCTCAGTAATGTAATACTATCATTAGTCCCTGACCTTATCTTATATCTAGGATAGCCTTATACCTATCCCATGCATGCTTAAACTCCTTCACTGTATTAACCTCTACCACTGCTACTGGAAGACTATTCCATACATCCACTACCCTCTCAGTAATGTAATACTTTCATTAGTCCCTGGCCTTATCTTATATCTAGGATAGCCTTATACCTATCCCACGTATGCTTAAACTCCTTCACTGTATTAACTACTACTACTTCTGCTGGAAGACTTTTCCATACACCCACTACCCTCTCAGTAAAGTAATACTTCCTGATATTACGTTTAAACCTTTGCCCCTCTAATTTAAGACTAGGTCCTCTTGTTGTGGTAGTTTTTTTTTTACATATACTCTCCTCCTTTACTTGTGTCCATCAAGTTCAACCCTTTTCCTATTCCTTGGTGAGCCAAAAGTAGTACAATAAAAAGCACTTATAATTCCCCTTATGTATATAAATATTTCTATCATATCCCCCCTGTTACGTCTTTCCTCCAAGCTATACATGTTAAGGTTCTTTAACCCTTCCTGGTAAGTTTTATCCTTCAACCCATGAATTACCAAAATAAATACGTGATTGTTTTTCCGGCTTGTTTTGGAGGGCTGCATTTATTTTTTAACGTGGGGTACTCAGGAGTCCTCAACAGGCGAGTGGAGCCTGGTAACTGATCCCAAAGTTGACTTGAATAATTAGATCATGCAATCCTGGTATATTAGACAATGCCAATAGTAAGGGGACACAAAGGGGTTTCCAAACACTGACTCAAGTGAACTGTATCTCTAATAAACTCACTTTTATGGCCATCCTATCCCAAAACTGCATGTTCACCGAGGGCCCGGGCCAAGACTTGAAACAGCCATATTGCTTTCCATTTATAGACCTACACCCATTGTCTCTCTATTGACTGTAAATATATTTTTTTCTGTCCTTTGTTCTAAATAAAACACCAGTACAATTGCACAACAGCTGATTCCAGCAGCTATCATCACAACAAATACCTCAAATCAATCTGTTATTATAGGTTCGGATAAAAAGGGAGCGTCGGTGGATGAAATATTAATTGTAATGGAATTATTTCCAAAACATCAGAATTCTCCCAACGTTTGGATTCCAGAAGAGATCGGCAGAAGCTTTTGCCAGCCACTTATAAGCAAAAGTGTTTTATCCTCTGAGCTAATTCCTGTAGAAACCCCTGTGGCATTGGATGAATTAAAAATAAAAAATGCGCTAAGGAAGAATCATGGGGGATTTTTAGCTCCAAGGCTGGTTAAGGGGGAATAGATTCACTTTTATGTCCTAGTAACTAGCAGTTTGCATTGCTCTCACAAGCAGACAAAGGGAACTTCAAAGGGAAGCCATAGATCAGCTGTCCTACCGTGAAAAAGAGTTAGTGATAGCGGAAAACCGGAGGAAAAACAAAAAAAAAAAAGATCAAGTAACACAGATCAGATAGGAGGAAGGAGAGATGGAACGCTGGAAGAGAGAGAGTGAAAGACAGGAATGGAATGGTAGGGGGGTAGGGAAAGAGGGCGGAAGGAAAAGGGGAAAGGAAAGGAGAATGAAAAAGAGGAAAAGGAGATTGGGAAAGAGAGAGAGAGAGAGAGAAAGACTGGAATGGAATGGTAGGGGTAGGGAAAGAGGGAGGAAGGAAAAGGGGAAAGGAAAGGAGAATGAAAAGAGGAATAGGAAATTGGGAAAGAGAGAAAGACTGGAATGGAATGGTAGGGTGGTAGGGAAAAGAGGAAAGAAGGAAAATGGGAAAGGAAAGGAGAATGAAACAGAAGAATAGGAAATTGGGAAAGAGGGAGATAAGAGAATAGGTGATATAGAAAAGGAAGGGAAAATCAAATGGCTTAGAAAAGGGGGAATGATCGAGGTAGGAAAGGGAAAGAATAGATGTAAAAAGAGAAGAAGAAAGAATGAAAGAGATGTTATGAGCAAGCACGATAAAGAAAAAAAGGATTTGTTTGGTCTTTTGGCTTTTTTGTGCCTTTGTTGGGAAAGTTTCCCCTACTATACAAAAAAATATTTTTCCGATAAGCATTTTATTATGTAGAGTAAAGAAAAAGTTTAACTGCTTTTCCTCAGCCTATCCTGTGACCTAGAGATTGGAAATAAAGTAGGGTAGCGTTATTTAGGTTGATATGCCAACAGCCCTGACTCTCTAAGCCCCTCCTTCTTGGAGGGGACTGAATATGGAAGCCCCACTGAAATGATTTTTCCATGTCAAACTACAGGTGAACTGTAAATTGTTGTAAAGTAAAAATAATTGTGTTTCACCTATATGAAAACAATATGTATAACATGGAGGGGGGGCTGGCAATGGGGGAAGAGGGGCTGCTGCCCCCAGGCAACCCTCTAATTTTGCTCAGTGGGCTGGGGCTGCACCAATTTGAGCATCTAAATGCCACAGGGCACAGCAATATCTATCAATCGCTGTCTTTTCTTATCTTGTCTGTACCTTATTATGTCTGTCTCTGCTGATAACGGATGGGCAGATGAAGTTGCACTGATGGCCACTAAATATTTTTTGCCCCCCTGAATGAAAATTTGCCAGCCCTCCCCTGCATACAACATCCAGACAATGATCTGGGTGCAACTGGCCTTCTACTCTAAAATATCCTTTCGTTATAATTTATATTGTCGGAGAGCTGTCCAGGGTACTGAAACTAAACAATCCCCCCCCCCAAGCTGTCACTCGAAGAGCTCTCCAAGGTGCTGAAGTATCAATGTATCAGCTTCCAGAGCACTCTAATAAAAAAAAAAGAGACAGCCAGTATTCTCCAATGGGCTGTCAGATTAGAGGGCTTTCCTTGGTATGGCTTTAAAAAAAATGTCTCTGAATGGCTTTCCTACAAGACAATGCAAGTAAACTGTTTGAAGCTTGGGGGGGGTCGGGTTTACAGGATCTAGCCTTTTTCCCATTTTCCCAGGGGTGACTGTAGAAATCTTTCCCAAAATACTGGGCCACAATTTAGAAATAAATTAAAACAAATGCATTAAGGTTCTGTAGTAGTAAAAAAAAGTACTTTTCAAGTCAAAAATACTGTGGTTTCGGGAGTAATTCCCAGATTTCTGCAGACTTTCTCCTTTAATCACAGCATTTCTTGTCAATAGGATCTAATTAATTTCCGATATATTGTTGTATTATAATACTATATACATATATACCGTGTGTTGGCAGAATTAAATGCAAATGCATTTATTAAGAGACAAATGTGTTTGTTGTGTCCCCTGCTTATGATATCACCTTGTAGCTTGATAACAAAAAAAATGTTTAATTTGCAAATAAAGTCACAAGATGATGTCACCACAGACACGTTAAAAACACAGATGATGCTATTGTTTATTCTTTGCATTCGCTGTGTAAACAATGTATAGGTGGTTGAATCTCTTTAGGTTACTGGTGTATTCTGTCCAACACTGTTATCTGCTAGAAATCCATATCAGTAGTAGGGCAATGTTCTAAAAATGGAAGAATGACCAGAAACATTCCACTGGCTCCCATGGTGATTGGTTTACTTTTAGGACTTTATAACCCCAGGATTACCCATAACCTTCTGGTGTAATCCAGTACCCTTCGCTGAAACATGGGCATTAAGAGGGCATTAGATAATTCTCCAGACTAAAAATGGATCCCATTCCCCTGAGCACGCTGAATGGAAGCAATACTCCGCAGAGCAGAGAATTAGAACGTTCTGCAATCTCTCTACGGTGTGGAAGATTACAGACACAGGTAATTAGACAGCTCTCTGAGGTATACATAATTAAAGTGTTCTCCAAACGACAAATAGTCACACTGTAAAGCAAGGGTTGACTTCTAGAACTAGAGATAAGTCTACTAATTTGATGCAAATTTTTCCACTGCATGAAGTAAAAAAAAGTAGGAAATGAAAAAGCAGTGATAAGATTTATCCCGGGTAATTAGGGGATCTGAATTGGGGGCCTCATGCTTGGTCCCCTGCCATTGCAGCTCGCGGACACCCTGTCAGTGTCGCCTTGGGTACTCAACAAGGAGAGATGAGGGTATGCACGGTGACATCACAGATACGAATATTCATGAGCCCAGTCAAAGGGGAGTATATATCATTTTCACTCCACCCCTCATTAGGAGTGCCCCGGTCATTTGCTTTTGCCTGTTATAGCGCCTTTTTGAGCCTCACTAACCTTCCTTCCACGGATTATAATTCATGATTCCTGTCGCTGATTTTTGCTTGTTCCTGACTTCCGCTGACCTCTGCCAGTCCCGGACCTTTCCTTGTGACCCTGACTATTCTGTGTCTGATACTCTTGTACCTCACCCTCTAGTTGCTTTCCTTGTTCCAGTTGGCTATCGCCAGCTTCTGCTATTGCTGTATGACGTTCCAGCCCTTCAGTTTATTAATTCACACTCTACGGCCATCTGTGTCTCAAGACACTTCTGCTACCAACATGTATCTAATATCACCACTGGACTTTGCAACTCTGCAGCCTGCTTCCCACGGGTCCAAAACCAAAGTGACATTCTGTACAGGTTTACTACTACATGTGGCATCATCTGCATTATCTAAAAGACTGATCATCCTGGTCACATTGATCTATTCTCTATTGCACTTGCTCCACCTACGGCCCAACCATATAGTGTGTTTCCACTGGGGTGAATACCCTCACTTCACTGCTTTGTCTCCCAAAGAGCATCCCATGCACCTCTGCAGAGCGGATCTACTTCATCCCTTGCCAGCCGGCTACGGTATTAGATGGGAAAGGTCAAAACGAAATTCAAGTCAGGTTTTTTATGAGGATTCAAGAGGGAGATTGATTTGCACTAAATGCCCAGGTATATAATAAATACATGAAATTAAGTTAAAAAAAATATGCAATGCTATAGGCAAAAAAAATAAATAACACAAATAGCTGTTTGTTTACTGGATCCCAACACACCCTTACCAAACGTACTCTTATTTTTAAAGGGCGACCATCACCCAAAAAACAAGTTATGTTTAACTGAAAGATTGCATCGAGTCATTTTTAAATACAAATAATGCAGAAAAGTCTTTTACTGAGCCCTCTTGACTCTGTCAGGCGGCAGACATATTTAGAATGTTGGCCCAGACGATCTGACCCAAGATTCTAAATATGTCTGCCCCCGGAAGAGCTGTACAGAGCAAAGAGGGCTCAATAAGGTACTTTATTTTCCTTCTTCCAAAGCATTTCTATTTAAAATGCCTACATGTGATCCAATTTTCCAATTAAACATAACTCACAGTCATTTTTGCCGACAGTACCTCTCTTGTCTACTGCTTACAATAAACCTCGGCAGCCTCTTAACCAATCAGAATCTACAACCTGCTAATCAAAGGGGAGGATTGATTGGACCAGACGAGGCAGGTATAAGTCAAGATTTATTTCCCAAGGATTACGAGATGTTTCTGTAAGACACGAGCTATTTATAGCCTGCCGGTGGGCTATTATTAGCCGTGCTTCCTTATATGGAGTAAAATTGACTTCCCACTCCATTATTTGCTTAAAATGCTCTGCACACTGCAGAAGGGGGCTGTGGGATTTAACACAGGAGCAGTAGAGAAGAGGGGGAGGTTAGCTGTGCAAGGCGGTTTGGACCCTGCTTGCTCCGACTCTCACACAACCCAATCAAACAAGAATTACATGTGCACTGAGTAAATAATAGCAGGGTTTGTGTGTAATAGGGGCTCAGGGACGTGGGATATACACACAGAGAACAAGGAAGGGAGAGAGAGAAAAAAAACAGATAAATATAGAATACGTCAAAGTAAATTTTCCCTTCCTAATAAATCTGTATTATTTTTACTGATGCGGCACACAGCTGCTTTCTGGGTTCTCCAAGTAATAAGGAACAACGAAAGATAATATACAGGATGGATCAGGGTAATTAGCCTTACTGCATCCCAAAAGGGGCTGGCAATGCAATCTCTGCACTCCATATTGGAAGGACAGTCAAGGCTGAAATTAATGTTCTGTTTGTTTGTTTGTTTTTCTGAAGAGCTCTGTTTAATGGAATGAATAAGCTTTCGATTCATGCCAGATATCCTTAGTTCCTCCCATTTCTTGACATCAGGTGAACTGCCAGTCTGACACTCTGAATCTACACGGATGGGGGGGGGGGGGTTCTTGCACCTTTCTGATGCAAGCACTGGTAGTACAGTATGGCTGACCTGATTTATCCTCCTTCACGGAGCCTCAGCCAGAGATGGGTGAGGAAGAAGGTAAGTACGAGATCTGACAGATAAGACTGAAAAGACTTGATAATGAATCAGACTGTGATCTGCCTTAAAGGGACTGTGTCACATAAAACAGTGATTGTACTGTGAATGTAGAGAATAAAAAGGATCTCCAAAATTATCGCAGCAAATTAAAAGGGGATTTTTTTTTTTTTTTTTTTAATCTGTCTGTGGTGACTCCTGTTTCTGACATCACCGATGGCTTGATATGCAAAATAGACATTTGTCATTGAAAAGCTGTTAGTTTGCATGTCACACCACAGGTGATGTCATAAACAGGAGACACATTAAAAACAAATGTGCCCTTAATCTATGCATTTGCTTGCCAGTCTGCTAACACAATGTATAGATCAATTTTCATATTCTCTACATTTACAGTATAAATGATTGGGTGACAGGGTCCCTTTAATTATCCCAATAAAGTAATATGTAAGTATATGTAGAATATGTAAGTATAGATATATACACCCCCTACAGTGTCTGAATATCATTTAAACTGAGGTGTAATAGTCCTGCCTATCCCCCACGCGCCCTCCATCTTGTCTTGCATCACAGCACACACAGCTGTCTGAAACCATGTCCCCCACCATTCCAAGCACTGGAAACCAATGACTTCCACAGAGAGAGGCTGATTCCACAGTAATGAAGATTGCTGCAGAGTCAGACCTCCCATCTGCTCCTTCTCACTTATACCGCTGGATTTAGAGGCCACGGTGAAATTATTTTTAATGTAAAAAAAAAAAACAGAAGAACCTTTAATTGGTCTTCAAGTCAAAATAAGTTAATTTCACATATGTTAAAACATTGAATAAAATAATAATATGGTAGGTGGGACTGCCCCTTTAAAGATTTAAAGGTATGGGATTCATTTGGAGCCTGGGGTAATTTGGCCCCAGTAGTTACCACTGTAACTTTATACACAGAAGGTCAGGCCCAACTTGCCAAGTAATGGTAAAGTCAGTGGAACCCAAAAGGCTGTATTATGGGGGAAGCACAGTAGATATTTATCTATATTCACTTGTGATTGTGGTCAGGCTGCAGTTAGTATGGATGCTGATTACACATCTTAAAGGACGCATGATATCATATATTACAGTAATACTCTACTCAGGAGCTGAGTGCCAATCAGAGACAAGCACCATCTGGCAATCCGGCGGTTTTTGGAAGCTGAGTGTGCTGAGAGTAGCAGTCTAAAGCCGATCTATGTCTGGCTATAATTACACACTAGCTAAGAGCACGGCTCCCCCCAATAATACAAATAGAGTCAGGTTTAATAGTCATTGAGTGCGTATATATATATATATAGCAAAGTCACACATATACACAGTCACACATTCACTCACACAGTCATATACTAACCAGGTAACAATACAGGCACACAGTACACACACAGTCACACATATACACAGTCACACATTCACTCACACAGTCATATACTAACCAGGTAACAATACAGGCACACAGTACACACAAAGTCACACATATACACAGTCACACATTCACTCACACAGTCATATACTCACCAGGTAACAATACAGGCACACAGTACACACACAGTCACACATATACACAGTCACACATTCACTCACACAGTCATATACTCACCAGGTAACAATACAGGCACACAGTACACACACATTCACTCACACAGTCATATACTCACCAGGTAACAATACAGGCACACAGTACACACACAGTCACACATATACACAGTCACACATTCACTCACACAGTCATATACTCACCAGGTAACAATACAGGCACACAGTACACACACAGTCACACATATACACAGTCACACATTCACTCACACAGTCATATACTCACCAGGTAACAATACAGGCACACAGTACACACATAGTCACACACACTGATATACACAGTCACACACACAAAGGTCTACTCAATAAAGAGTGAGACATCTGGCGCTCTGTGTCAGAAGATCAGATCGCGAGGGGGCGTAGCAGGCAGACCGTATTGGTTTATATATTGTCCCATAAATAGGCAGGACTGCACACTATTGAAAACATTTTTTTTAAAAAGGGAACAGGTCCCCAGGACGGCGGTGAGGGTGGCACAATGCAACCCTTCTTAAATTACCAGCTGGTTCTAAGCTGTACCCACCAGGACCCATTGTAGAGCCGGCCCTGAGCAAGGGGGTAAATACAGAATGAGTGACACACATCAACAGTACACATAAAATAATTTTTGCAGATCAATTTTCAGCTCAACACAGTTTATCATTAGAAAACAAACGGTAAAAGACATTTCCAGTAAGGGTAGCACTGCAGTCCAATGGGCGAAATTTGGATTTAAAGCAAAAGGAAAATATTGCAATAATTAGGATTTGTTACAGCACATTAACTCACTAGATCTCATTCCTTCTGCGATCTGGTAGAAATAATCCTCTATTATACAACGTTTAAATGCAGATTGCGAAATTGTAACTGATCAAAGAGACAATTATTTTTTAAAGTTTTACCAACACAATTCTAAAACCTTCAACCTTTAAAGGATCAATATCAATTTGCTGCAAATTAATCAATTTTCTGATATTTGGGAGTTCCCTTTTCCGTGATGTCTAATAGCAGTTTTATTGTATCTTCTCAAATACATTATACCGATTTTAACAAAACCGAGAAACCCCCACTTATGTAAAAAAAAAAAAAACAATCTTCTGATTATGCCCAACTCAATAGATTAAAGGGACAGTACTAAACTTTCATTGCAAGCCACAAGGTGATGCCATAAGTAGGAGACAACACAGACATGTTAGACCCTTTTTCTCCCAAATGATGCGTTTGCACAATGTATAGATTATTTTTTATTCTCTCCATTTATACTACAAACAATGTTTAAGTGATGAAAGCCTTTCAGGTGTTTTGTAGAAATAGTACCACTTGTGCCTAAAGCAAAGCAACTCTACTGTAGGAACCAAAACCATTATGAAAATGTATTTTTTTTACCATTTCAACAAAAAAAATAGGATATTTTCTTAAATTGACAGATTAAAATATATGCTAATGATTTTTTAATTTAACCAATTATTGAACAGCTTGGTTTCTGCTCTCACTACTGTCCCTTTAAACACACAAATACATCAAATATTACAGTACAGCTGGGAATCCTATAAAGAGACTATCCATTCTACCATCTAAAGATGAACACCAAAACTCATTTGTGACCCCCCCCCCCCCCCCTTCCCCCAGACTAGTATTCCCTTCGGAGGGATGATTTACACCAATGATAAGACAAATAACACCCAGGTTATTAAGCACTGGGTTTTACCAAATAAAATAAAAAAATTACAATTAACAGAAACACCAAATATTAAATTCACATGATGTCATCAATTTGTCCCTCTGGTTTCCAAAGGGTTAAATAAATATCTCCAAGCCCTTCCATCCCCCAAAGGGTTTAAGGAGCATCTACAATGGAGCGATTTCTGAATTGGATATTTTGAAAAAAAAAAAAAAAAAGAAACAGTATCTTTAGGGATAAAAAATAATTTAACAAGATTAGGAACAAAGCAATTCTCTTTTTCCAATTATAGGAAGGCATTTTGGCCAGTTCTGTAATATCAGTATTAGAAAGCCATCTTTTACACGATATTACAGTGGCATTCGGCAATGGCACAAACAGAATAAACTCTGTATTTAAATATCTAAATTCACAAACTCACCCAAAACTCCCACTCCTCACCCCCCCCCCCTTTCCCCCCATCTCCCCATGCAAACCGACAGTTCCCAACCTGATGATAATTCCAAATCACACAATGACCAGTTATGGCACCCGAAATATATATCTGTCCCCCACACCCCCTGTCAGCACCAACAAAGGGCATAAATACATTAGTCTACATTAGGCTGAGATTGGATCGTACAGAACAGGCGAAGGCCTTTAAACTAATTATCCAGCACTCTTTGTTTTACTTTTAACAGATATACAGATGTGAGAGCTTTTTTGTTGTATTAAATATAAGGAATATTTTGGGGGTTTGTAGCTCTAAGAGGGGAAGCTGCTTGTTCCACGACGTTCTAGAGTGTTCTGGTTTGTGACGGTGAGTTTGTCTAGACTGTCTTACAGGTCAGCCCCTCTCTTCTGTTCATAACAGTCCACCTCCCAAAAAAACATCTCCCCTTCTCCTATACTGCTCCCCTATCCGCAGGAAGGTCTCAAAGGACAGCTGTGGTGAAAAATGACGTTTTGTTTAACTGAAAGATTGCATCAAGTGTGGGCATTTTATATAGAAATGATTTAATGAATGAATACAAATAATGTATACTAAAGAATATACTCTGTCATTAAAGCATTTCTATTTAAAATGCCCTCACTTCATGCCACCTTTCAATTAAACAAAACTTAAATTTTTTGCTACAGTTTCAATTTAAATTCTGCACAGTGTCCTCATTGTCCTTTGATAACTGCCAGGTGATATTGCTCCATTTTGATTATTGGAAAACTTTTCTCTGTCACCTGGATTCAACCTGAAGAGCCCCTGCCCCCTCATTCTATGTCTTCCCTGCAGTAATACTGGCAGACCTGCCTCCTCCCCCTTCCCTTATCTCGCTCACCTATATGACCTTATATGACCTGCATTAATCATAAAAGCCAACCAAGCATTACCATCTGTTCCAAGTCTGTATATTCCTTATACGCCCCTTAATGCACCTGTACAGTATACTGTTTGCCTTGTCTGTGATATAGCTGTGTGACTGTGATTCTAACATGTATGATACTCTCTCTTAATGTACCCGGGGCCTCTTTCACCTGTATTAAGTATTTTCACAACCTCCTACCTATATCGTTTATTAAATCATTTCAATGCCTCACCTCAACGGGAGATATTCCTTAAAACCACCAATTGACCTAGCAAAGCAGGCATTACTAGATGATCTGGAAAAAAATCTCCCACTCACCTGTCTTTCCAGCTCAGCTATTACTGCCTGACTTTTACAGTTCACATTTCAATTCCCTTTTAGTTTTCACCCACTGACTCATAGTATGATGTAACTATGGGTTTAATTCATGAAACAGGGAACTGAGAAAGGAATTGAGAAAGAATTGCAGACTTAAGGCCAAAGTAGCTGAGCGGGAACATTTCTCCCATTCATCTACACCTCCTGAAAACTACTACATCACTATTAGATGCCAGCTGTTGGCAAAATATGAAATTATCTTTAAATGAAAGATTGCATAAAGTGTAGTTATTTTATATAGAAATACTTTAATGAAAAATATTTTTAAAAGTACCTTATTGCACACTCTTTCTTTGTATAGCTCTATCAGAGGGGGGGAGATTTTGGAATGGATCAGACATTTATTATCTGACCCAAAATTCTTAACAAAGCCCCCTGATAGTGCTGTAAAAGCAAACAGGACTCAATAAGGTGCTTTATTTATATTCCTTCATTAAAAAAAATTCTATTTAAAATACCTACATTTGATGCAAACATGCAACATAACTTTTCTCCCAAATTGTCCTTTAAGTTTGAAATTGCCTTCCCAATTCCCTGCATTTCCCTCATACATGAGTTAAGCTCTATATCTGGTGCCTAGCTAATATATGGCTTTTATGTCATCTACAAATGATTCCACACCGTGTGAACCTTGCTGTGCTGTCACAGTATATCTCAGATGTATGACTCCGATCCTAGCCATCTCCATGCATGTAAGATGCAAATGTAAACTGTATGACCCTTGTTAATCCATGCAGCTCATGTGCCCTCTTCATATGTAGGATACCTGCTAAACCCTGTGCACACAGATGTGGGATACATGTCACCTGTGTCCTACACACATATGTACAGCATGCATAACCTTCTGGCTCCTTCTTCTGTATGATACCTGTCTGATCATAGCACCAGGCATCCCACCCTGTCCCACCTATATGGGGTATGTGAATCCTCACACCTGTAGTTCCTCCTGCATACCATCCCATACACCGAAATGTTTAGTATCCTTGTCTCTCACTGTGGCCATGCCACCATAGCTACCAGCCTGTACCTTCTCACCTGTATGACACCTGTGATACCCCCTGTGGTACCCTGTATATACCAGCCTGTAGCCCTATCACCTATGGTTAATCTGCTTCTCCCCAGTGCCCACATATATGCCCTACTGTCCCTCCCATTTACCTGTCTTGGGTCATGTGCTCCCCTGGAGCCTCCTTCATGCCCCTGTGGTACACTTTCACCTGCAGGAGGACCCTTAACCCCTCTCCCTTGTATGATACTTGCCCATCATGCAGCCCCCATACAAGTCCCTTTGAAACCCCTCATCTATATGGTGACACAACATGATTAACCCAATATATACCACACACCTGTAGAAGAACAAACCCCGCTGCCAACCCCCCTCACCTGTATGTCATCAGATCACCCCTGTACTCCCACCCCCTGCATTGACAACGCCCCCTGGTTGCCCCGCCAGCCCCTCTCACCTATGCCCCAGCCCCTGGTTGACCCCCAGTCCCTCTCAGCTGTGCCCAAGCCAATGGTTGCCCCCCAGCCCCTCTCATCTGTGCCTTGCCCCCTGGTTGCCCCCCAGTCCCTCTCACCTGTGCCCCACACCCTGGTTGCCCCCAGCCCCTCTCACCTGTGCCCCAGCCATTGGTTTCCCCCAGCCCCTCTCACCTGTGCCTTGACCCCTGGTTGCCCCCAGCCTCTCTCACCTGTGCCCCAGCCATCGGTTTCCCCCAGCCCCTCTCACCTGTGCCTTGCCCCCTGGTTGCCCCCAGCCCCTCTCACCTGTGGCAGAGCCCCTGGTTGCCCCCCAGCCCCTCTCACCTGTGGCAGAGCCCCTGGTTGCCCCCAGTCCCTCTCACCTTTGGCAGAGCCCCTGGTTGCCCACCAGTCCCTCTCACCTGTGCCCCAGCCATTGGTTTCCCCCAGCCCCTCTCACCTGTGGCAGAGCCCCTGGTTGCCCCCCAGCCCCTCTCACCTGTGGCAGAGCCCCTGGTTGCCCCCAGTCCCTCTCACCTGTGGCAGCGCCCTTGGTTGCCCCCAGCCCCTCTCACCTGTGCCCCAGCCATTGGTTTCCCCCAGCCCCTCTCACCTGTGCCTTGCCCCCTGGTTGCCCCCAGCCTCTCTCACCTGTGCCCCAGCCATTGGTTTCCCCCAGCCCCTCTCACCTGTGTCTTGCCCCCTGGTTGCCCCCAGCCCCTCTCACCTGTGGCAGAGCCCCTGGTTGCCCCCCAGCCCCTCTCACCTGTGGCAGAGCCCCTGGTTGCCCCCAGTCCCTCTCACCTGTGGCAGAGCCCCAGGTTGCCCCCCAGTCCCTCTCACCTGTGCCCCAGCCATTGGTTTCCCCCAGTCCCTCTCACCTGTGGCAGAGCCCCTGGTTGCCCCCAGTCCCTCGCACCTGTGGCAGCGCCCCTGGTTGCCCCCAGTCCCTCTCACCTGTGCCTTGCCCCCTGGTTGCCCCCCAGCCCCTCTCACCTGTGCCTTGCCCCCTGGTTGCCCCCCAGCCCCTCTCACCTGTGGCAGAGCCCCTGGTTGCCCCCAGTCCCTCTCACCTGTGCCTTGCCCCCTGGTTGCCCCCCAGTCCCTCTCACCTGTGGCAGAGCCCCTGGTTGCCCCCAGTCCCTCTCACCTGTGCCTTGCCCCCTGGTTGCCCCCCAGTCCCTCTCACCTGTGCCTTGCCCCCTGGTTGCCCCCCAGCCCCTCTCCCCTGTGCCTTGCCCCCTGGTTGTCCCCCAGCCCCTCTCACCTGTAGGAGACCTGTTTCCGGAAGGTCAGGTGCCGCAGAGTCTCTTCCACACTCTCCTCCCTGCGCCCGGCTCCCGGCTCCGGGGTCTCCGCCTCCTGTCCTCCCTCGGCTCCCCGGCAGCCCTGCTCCCTGCTCGGCGGGTTCATGGCTGTGCCGGGGCTGAGCGGGGGTCCAGGGATCGGTCACAGAGGTGGGAGAGAGCAGAGCATTGTGGGAAACTCCTCCCCAACCAATCACAGCACAGATCCCTTCCTCTCCCCTTATCCCCTCCTCATCACACACCTTCCTAAATACCCCTAATAATAATATTATATATACCCCCTGCACACTAACCCCATCACACACCTTCCTAAATACACCTAATAATAATATTATATATACCCCCTGCACACTAACCCCATCACACACCTTCCTAAATACCCCTAATAATAATATTATATATACCCCCAGCACACTAACCCCATCACACACCTTCCTAAATACCCCTAATAATAATATTATATATACCCCCTGCACGCTAACCCCATCACACACCTTCCTAAATACCCCTAATAATAATATTATATATACCCCCTGCACACTAACCCCATCACACACCTTCCTAAATACCCCTAATAATAATATTATATATACCCCCTGCACGCTAACCCCATCACACACCTTCCTATATACGCCTAATAATAATATTATATATACCCACCGCACACTAACCCCATCACACACCTTCCTATATAGCCCTAATAATAATATTATATATACCCCCTGCACACTAACCCCATCACACACCTTTCTAAATACCCCTAATAATAATATTATATATACCCCCAGCACACTAACCCCATCACACACCTTCCTAAATACCCCTAATAATATTATATATACCCCCTGCACGCTAACCCCATCACACACCTTCCTATACACCCCTAATAATAATATTATATATACCCTCTGCACACTAACCCCATCACACACCTTCCTAAATACACCTAATAATAATATTATATATACCCCCTGCACACTAACCCCATCACACACCTTCCTAAATAGCCCTAATAATAATATTATATATACCCCCTGCACACTAACCCCATCACACACCTTCCTAAATACGCCTAATAATAATATTATATATACCCCCAGCACACTAACCCCATCACACACCTTCCTATATATCCCTAATAATAATATTATATATACCCCCAGCACACTAACCCCATCACACACCTTCCTATACACCCCTAATAATAATATTATATATACCCTCTGTACACTAACCCCATCACACACCTTCCTAAATACCCCTAATAATAATATTATATATACCCCCAGCACACTAACCCCATCACACACCTTCCTAAATACCCCTAATAATAATATTATATATACCCCCTGCACGCTAACCCCATCACACACCTTCCTATATACCCCTAATAATAATATTATATATACCCCCAGCACACTAACCCCATCACTCACCTTCCTATATACCCCTAATAAAAATATTATATATACCCCCTGCACACTAACCCCATCACACACCTTCCTAAATACCCCTAATAATAATATATAATATATACCCCCTGCACACTAACCCCATCACACACCTTCCTAAATACCCCTAATAATAATATATAATATATACCCCCTGCACACTAACCCCATCACACACCTTCCTATATACCGCTAATAATAATATATAATATATACCCCCTGCACACTAACCCCATCACACACCTTCCTATATACCCCTAATAATAATATTATATATACCCCCAGCACACTAACCCCATCACACACCTTCCTAAATACCCCTAATAATAATATTATATATACCCCCAGCACACTAACCCCATCACACACCTTCCTAAATACCCCTAATAATAATATTATATATACCCCCTGCACTGCACACTAACCCCATCACACACCTTCCTATATAGCCCTAATAATAATATTATATATACCCCCAGCACACTAACCCCATCACACACCTTCCTATATACCCCTAATAATAATATTATATATACCCCCAGCACACTAACCCCATCACACACCTTCCTATATACCCCTAATAATAATATTATATATACCCCCAGCACACTAACCCCATCACACACCTTCCTAAATACACCTAATAATAATATTATATATACCCCCTGCACACTAACCCCATCACACACCTTCCTAAATACCCCTAATAATAATATTATATATACCCCCTGCACACTAACCCCATCACACACCTTCCTAAATACCCCTAATAATAATATAATAAATACCCTCTGCAACTTTTTTTTTTCACTTTTGAATCTAATATTATTAAATAACCTAATGCCACCTCTACTTTGCCCGAGGTAGGAGCAGTTCTGAAAAATCGATGACACCAGTAAACATAAAACCCCCTTTGTGTGCCAGGACGGTTACATTATATTAGCATTTAGTTATATAGCACCAACAACTTACACGTTTATAGAACATAAAAAGGTAGTTACAAATAAAAATGAGACAAACATATTCAGACTAAATACGAGGTAGAGGGCCTGCTCGCAAGCTTACAATCTAAAGGGGATGAGGAACATGAGAAACATAAGGTGAGTGAAGAAGCAGGAGGAAAGGTGGGGGAGAGAAAAAGAAACCTTTTGGCAATGGAAGGTATTGGGGAGTGAGTCACTCCAGAGGTTACTAAATGGGTGGTCTAGGTGGGTGCATTACAAGCCTACAGACTCCACACACATACAACTTAGACCAGAGACTGCATATTGAAAAAATAATCAGCAGTAGTTAGTCTAAAAGTTTATTGGCCCTAAAACAACAGGAAAAATCCATTTTTAAAGGCAGCCAGTCAAACTATACATTACTTATACTGTGCATGTAGAGTAATGATCTCCTGGCTCCAACAATCCCTGCTGCTAACTCCTAATGTTTTACACGGACCGGCCATTCCCAGGCTACTAACAATGACTGGGCTGGCTCCTGGAATAGTCCGTTTGGCTCCTAAAGTCTAGAGGTTCTGATTTAAGATTCTGCACTCTGATTTAAGATTCTGCACTTGTAGTTTGCTGTGCCGGACTAATGATGAGTAGAATTGGATTTGGAAGTATTCTCACCCCCCTGACTTGTGACTACTCCACTCCCCCACTTTATGCGTGTATCCCAGCTCAGTTATATCTCAGCCTCTCTCATTAGTAACACCCACTCAGCGATCTGCCACCACGGTGTCTCCTTTTCCTCCATACTACCAGGCACAGCTATATAAAGATAACTGAGGCTCCACTCCCACTCTATCCAGACACCTCAGGGCACCTCTATTGCTGTGTAATCGTCATGGCATTCTATATTACTGACCTGACACCCCCATACCTATCCCTTCCACCCCACGTGACTACCCCAGCCACCCACCAACTTTCTACCTAACTTTCTATTTAACCTCATGGCTGCCGGAGAGAATGCATGCCACAGTCCATATAGCACCTATACGTAGGGTATAGATTTAAAGACACAGGTATCAGTTTATGGGCACAGAGGCAAACAATAGTGTTTTGGAGACTGCATTACAATATGGCAATATGTTTTTTTTTCAGGAGCAAAATAATTTTTACTTAAAGGACAACTATGAGGGGAAAATGACTTTCTTTTTAATTGAAAGATTGTATCAAGTGTAATTGTTTTAAATTGAAATGCTTTAATGCAAAAACAGAAATAAACATTGTTCTGTATAGCTCTATCAGGGGGCGGACATGTTGTTTAGAATCTTTGCTCTGTATAGCTCTATCAGGGGGCGGACATGTTGTTTAGAATCTTTGCTCTGTATAGCTCTATCAGGGGGTGGACATGTTGTTTAGAATCTTTGCTCTGTATAGCTCTATCAGGGGGCGGACATGTTGTTTAGAATCTTTGCTCTGTATAGCTCTATCAGGGGGTGGACATGTTGTTTAGAATCTTTGCTCTGTATAGCTCTATCAGGGGTGGACATGTTGTTTAGAATATTTGCTCTGTATAGCTCTATCAGGGGACGGACATGTTGTTTAGAATATTTGCTCTGTATAGCTTTATCAGGGGGCTGACATGTTGTTTAGAATCTTTGCTCTGTATAGCTCAATCAGGAGTGGACATGATGTTTAGAATCTTTGCTCTGTATAGCTCTATCAGGAGTGGACATGTTGTTTAGAATCTTTGCTCTGTATAGCTCTATCAGGAGGCGAGCATGTTGTTTAGATTCTTTACTCTGTATAGCTCTATCATCTATCTTCACCCATTTGACCCAGGATGTCAGCCCCTGATAGAGATATAAATAAATGAGTGCTCAGTAAGTTACTTGTTTTGTATTCTTTCATTAAAACATTTCTATTTCAAATACTTACCCTTTATTCTTTCAATTAAACAGAACTTATTTTGGGGGCAAATATTTGTATTTTATTTCATTTTTTTAATTCTTTGGAGATCATGGGGCTTCTTCTCCTGCAATTCTATTGGCTGAGAGGTATAACAAATCCACGAACCAAATGCACAGCTAGTGTGGCCCACCCAATGTTTAGTAAAATCTAGAAAAGAAGCAAAGAGATAAGGTAACACTTGCTCTGAAGAGCTAGCAATCTGGAAGGAAGGTAAAAAGAACAGTAGGATTAGATGGTTATAATGCTATAATGATAGGTTTGGAGGGTATCATGACAGGGCACCGGGGGGGGGCACAGTTATTAAGAGTAAATAGGTAGCTGGAGCGTTGATTATGCTGCAATGTAATGGAGCCTGTCAGATGCTCTCTGTAATGGAAAGGAGAGATCAGAAGGTCTTATTAATTCTTCAGTGTGTTTCTCTGCCAGACAGCTTCTCAGACTGTCATCATCGGCCGTTCTGACATCTCCCTCCCTGTGGCATCGATAGCCAGCCGGTAGACACAGAGGAATCCCAGCTTTCACATAGCATGTTTACAGAGCATGACTTACAGCAGACGTCAGAGGTGTATCTTGGCAAATCCCCCCCCCCCCCCCCCACGTTGCACACCTATGACATGCCCCATCACCCACGTTGCACACCCACGACATGCCCTATCACCCCATTACATGCCCCATCACCAACATTGCACACATTAAATGCCCCATCACCCCATTACATGCCCCATCACCAACATTGCACACATTAAATGCCCCATCACCCCATTATATGCCCCATCACCAACATTGCACACATTAAATGCCCCATCACCCCATTACATGCCCCATCACCAACATTGCACACATTAAATGCCCCATCACCCCATTACATGTCCCTTCACCCACATTAAATGCCTAATCACCCATTACATGCCACATCACCCACATTGCATACACAGTAAATGCCCCATCAACCCCATTACATGCCACCATCACCCTCATTATATACCCCCACCATGTCCATTACATGCAGCATCAACCCGATTAATTGGAAGGAGCTAAAGCTTGCTGAACGGTGGGGGAGGGAGCGAAAATGTTTGAAGCACCAGAAGTGTGCTGTAACACCCTCTGGCAAAGTGCCGACCTAGGCGAGTGCCTTGTTTGCCTTGTGGAAGATACACTACTGGTAGACGTACTGCCACTAAGTATAATTCATACTGTGACTGTGGAGAATGTTAGTTCATTTTGATTATCAAGCCACAAGGTGATTCATAAATGCCATATAAGGACCCTGGTCATACAGAACACATGCTATATAAGGACCCTGGTCATACAGAACACATGCCATATAAAGGACCCTGGTCATACAGAACACATGCCATATA
This sequence comes from Pelodytes ibericus, assembly GCA_036172795.1. Classification (NCBI taxonomy): domain Eukaryota; kingdom Metazoa; phylum Chordata; class Amphibia; order Anura; family Pelodytidae; genus Pelodytes; species Pelodytes ibericus. The sequence goes on along the minus strand of CM069858.1, from coordinate 8,649,271 downwards.
AAGGACCCTGGTCATACAGAACACATGCCATATAAAGGACCCTGGTCATACAGAACACATGCCATATAAAGGACCCTGGTCATACAGAACACATGCCATATAAAGGATCCTGGTCATACAGAACACATGCCATATAAAGGACCCTGGTCATACAGAACAAATGCCATATAAAGGACCCTGGTCATACAGAACACATGCCATATGAAGGACCCTGCTCATACAGAACACATGCCATATGAAGGACCCTGGTCATACAGAACACATGCCATATAAAGGACCCTGGTCATACAGAACACATGCCATATAAAGGACCCTGGTCATACAGAACACATGCCATATAAAGGACCCTGGTCATACAGAACAAATGCCATATAAAGGACCCTGATCATACAGAACACATGCCATATAAAGGACCCTGGTCATACAGAACACATGCCATATAAGGACCCTGGTCATACAGAACAAATGCCATATGAAGGACCCTGGTCATACAGAACACATGCCATATAAAGGACCCTGGTCATACAGAACACATGCCATATAACGGACCCTGGTCATACAGAACACATGCCATATAAAGGACCCTGGTCATACAGAACAAATGCCATATAAAGGACCCTGGTCATACAGAACACATGCCATATAAAGGACCCTGGTCATACAGAACACATGCCATATAAAGGACCCTGGTCATACAGAACACATGCCATATAAAGGACCCTGGTCATACATAACACATGCCATATAAAGGACCCTGGTCATACAGAACACATGCCATATAAAGGACCCTGGTCATACAGAACACATGCCATATAAAGGACCCTGGTCATACAGAACACATGCCATATAAAGGACCCTGGTCATACAGAACACATGCCATATAAAGGACCCTGGTCATACAGAACACATGCCATATAAAGGACCCTGGTCATACAGAACACATGCCATATCAATGAATAGCAAGGGAGCCACAGCTAGGCTGACATTACAATGCATGGTGCTGCCCTCTGCTGGCGCAAGGCTGACTTGCAGAATTCTAGTAAATGGAAAGGTTGGCTGCTGCAGGTTTGTTCTATTCAATAAAGAGAGAACTGCAGAGAATTTCAATCTTAAGGCCAAAGTAGCCGAGTTGGATAAAAATCTCCTATTCAGCTGCACTGGGGAATTTTTATCAACTCGGCTCCTTTGGCCTGAATTTGGAATTTCCCATCTCATTACCCAGCAATTCTCTCTTTATTGAGTAGACCCTCACGGATGAGGTCGCTCTAACGGCTCATTCCAGCTGGTCGGTGACCTCATATTACCACCGCATTCTAACAATGATGTCAACAAAAGGGGAGGAGCCAGGATCTGGCTGTACAATGAGACACTGCGCCTCTGGACACAGATAGAAAGGCATCTTTTATTAATACAGAGGGCTTTAAAAACAAGGTTCTAAATGATTATTGTCCCATTAAACCTGCGCTTGTCTAATACAATGTATCGAGTGTGATCATTTCTTTAGTCTGTTTTTATCAATGATATGAAGTTCACTTTAGACTTAAATATTTGACATTGTAATGTGAGAAATGTCATGTTTTACTATGTACTTATTGGTCACATATCCTGTTAATCTCTTTGTTACACTTACTCTACCAGTCATAATTACCCCGCAGTCACACCCTCCTTCACACATCCTCTTAACCACTTACTGCCTGGTCCAAAGCTGAGCAGTACAGGTGCAGAAAGCGTGGATTAAGAAGTCGAATATGTTATCTCTCACTCCTCTGCTGGGCGTAGGTGCCTGGTGGAACTACTCTCGAACTGTTCCCTTCGAAAAAGGAAGCTGTAGCTGTTGGGAACATTAAAGGGACTGTATCACCTAAACATTGTGTTTACTGTGCATGTAGAGGATAACACAGGGGGGATATGATAGAAACATTTATATACATAAAGGGAATCAACACAGTAACGGAGGAGAGTATATTTAAAGGAAGAAAAACTACCACAACTAGAGGACAAATTAGAGGGGCAATGATTTAAATGTAATATCAGGAAGTATTACTTTACTGAGAGGGTAGTGGATGTATGGAATAGCCTTCCAGTAGAAGTGGTAGAGGTTAATACAGTGAAGGAGTTTAAGCATGCATGGGATAGGTATAAGGCTATCCTAGATATAAGATAAGGCCAGGGACTAATGAAAGTATTACTATACTGAGAGGGTAGTGGATGCATGGAATAGTCTTCCAGTAGAAGTGGTAGAGGTTAATACAGTGAAGGAGTTTAAGCATGCATGGGATAGGTATAAGGCTATCCTAGATATAAGATAAGGCCAGGGACTAATGAAAGGATTACTTTACTGAGGAGTGTAGTGGATGTATGGAATAGTCTTCCAGCAGAAGTGGTAGAGGTTAATACAGTGAAGGAGTTTAAGCATGCATAGGATAGGTATAAGGCTATCCTAGATATAAGATAAGGTCAGGGACTAATGAAAGTATTACATTACTGAGAGGGTAGTGGATGCATGGAATAGCCTTCCAATAGAAGTGGTAGAGGTTAATACAGTGAAGGAGTTTAAGCATGCGTGGGATAGGTATAAGGCTATCCTAGATATAAGATAAGGTCAGGGACTAATGTAAGTATTACTTTACTGAGAGGGTAGTGGATGTATGGAATAGCCTGCCAGCAGAAGTGGTAGAGGTTAATACAGTCAAGGATTTTAAGCATGCGTGGGAAAGGTATAAGGCTATCCTAGCTATAAGACCGGGAACGGGGGACTAATAAAAGTACTCAAAAAAAAAAATTGGGCAGACTAGATGGACTGAATGGTTCTTATCTGCCGACACATTCTATGTTTCTATGTAACACGACTGAAAATGATCTATACATTGTGTTAGCAAAACTGCAAGAAAATGCCTAAATTAGGAGAAACATGGGTTTTTAAATGTGTCTGTGGAGTCTCCTGTACATGACATCACCTGTGGCATGGTATGCAATATGAATTCCCCTAATTTGGGCTTTTTCTTTCAAATGTATAGATCATTTTCAATATGTTTTTATGCTCTACGTGCACAGTAGCTCAGGTGACACTGTCCCTTTAAGTGAAAGAATTAGAGGCTGATTTCCCATCTAAGATAGTGCTTCTTAAACCTGTCCTCAGTCACCCCCCCAACAGTCCTGGTGTGGTTCCCTAAATATCCGGAAACCATACCATTGGGGGTCTTTGAGGACAGGTGTAAGAAACATGTCCATGTGTAGAGAAAGTAGTACATGCTCGGTCTCCTGGCTGGGAGGTCGAGCGCCATCGCTACTGCTTCTGCCTGGTAAGTCTGTCACTCAGACTGGTGGTGCGCATGAACAATGGGCTTCCTCGTCGGCTGCCTCTGATTGGTCTTCCGATACTGGTGAGAGTCTGGAGATGACCATTTTCACGGATCTGTGGAGTAAGGCCTGCAAAAGGTTATTTCTAAAGGCTAGGTTTTACAATTATATTTATGTTTAACTCCTCAAGGACACATGGCGGTCTTTGCACGTAACAAAGGATAAAAAAACGTTTTTAACAAAATTATACTTACCGTATTTGCTCGATTATAAGACGACCCTGATTATAAGACGACCCCCCAAACTTTGGATATTCCTTTTGGAAAAAAACTAAAAGCCTGAATATAAGACTACCCTATAGGAAAAAAGTTAAACTTGTATATATTCACATGTAAATTGCTTTTTTAATAAAAAAAATTATATCAAAAAATGTATTTCTTGTTTTTATTTCCTTTTTATGTGCCAATGCTGCCTCTCTCTTTCCTTTGCCCCCAGCTTTGTCTCTCTCCCCCTCCCTTTGACTCCCCCTCGCCTCTGTCTCTTCCCCCCCCTTGTTTCTCTCTGCCCCTCCCCTTGTTGCTCTGTCCCCCCCTCCCTCTGTCTCCCCCCCCCCTAGTTGCTCTGTCTCTTCCCCCCTCCCTCCCCTTGTTGCTCTGTCCCCCCCTCCCTCTGTCTCTCTCCCCCCTAGTTGCTCTGTCTCTTCCCCCCTCCCTCCTCTTGTTGCTCTGCTCCCCTCCCTCTGTCTCTCCCCCCCCCCTTGTTTCTCTCTGCCCCCTCCCCTTGTTGCTCTGTCCCCCCTCCCTCTGTCTCTCCCCCCCCTAGTTGCTCTGTCTCTTCCCCCCTCCCTCCTCTTGTTGCTCTGCTCCCCTCCCTCTGTCTCTCCCCCCCCCCTTGTTTCTCTCTGCCCCCTCCCCTTGTTGCTCTGTCCCCCCCCTCCCTCTGTCTCTCTCCCCCTCGCCTCTGTTTCCCCCCCCCCCTTGTTTCTCTCTGCCCCCTCCCCTTGTTGCTCTGTCCCCCCCTCCCTCTGTCTCTCTCCCCCTCGCCTCTGTCTCCCCCCCCCCCCTTGTTTCTCTCTGCCCCCTCCCCTTGTTGCTCTGTCCCCCCTCCCTCTGTCTCTCCCCCCCTTGTTGCTCTGTCTCTTCCCCCCTCCCTCCTCTTGTTGCTCTGCTCCCCTCCCTCTGTCTCTCCCCCCCCCTTGTTTCTCTCTGCCCCCTCCCCTTGTTGCTCTGTCCCCCCCTCCCTCTGTCTCTCCCCCCCTAGTTGCTGTCTCTTCCCCCTCCCTCCTCTTGTTGCTCTGCTCCCCTCCCTCTGTCTCCCCCCCCCCCCTTGTTTCTCTCTGCCCCCTCCCCTTGTTGCTCTGTCCCCCCCTCCCTCTGTCTCTCTCCCCCTCGCCTCTGTCTCCCCCCCCCTTGTTTCTCTCTGCCCCCTCCCCTTGTTGCTCTGTCCCCCCCTCCCTCTGTCTCTCCCCCCCTTGTTGCTCTGTCTCTTTCCCCCCTCCCTCCCCTTGTCTCTCTGAAAAAAAAAATCTGAAAAAAACCTTGTCTTATAATCGAGCAAATACGGTAATTCTGGTGTATAAGGATTAATATGGCATCCAAAGAGATATATGTGTGTATGAGAGACAGAGATTACAGTTAAAGGAAAACTAAACTTATTTATTTTGGGGGGACGTCTTACTTTAATTGATTCATAGAGTCCCCAGCCCCTACTACTTGCATTTCTGACCCCCTTGGCTCAGTGGTGTCGCCGACACAAAGGAAACAAGGGGCCGAATTTGGCATCTGAATCTCATCCCTGGCACAGCCTGCGTCAGGAAATGCAAATCTGTATGATGCCTGAACTGTCCACATGCGCGATGGCGGCTTTTAAAACGAAAGCAGAATCGATGGGAACTACATTTCCCATGATGCCGCAGTGGAAGAAGCCACGATCACGCATCCGCGCAGACAGTTCACCATTCAGTTATCGTCCAGATTGCGCCCCTGGGCAGGGGTTGAGGACTCTATGAATGAAATAAAGTATAAAGTAAGCCCCTCCCCCCCCCCAAAAAAAAGTTAATTTAAGTTAATAAGTGAGTCCAAAAAAAAAGTTTAGTTTTTAGAAACTGTATCACCTAAATAAAGCGTTTACTGTGATCATAGAGAATATAAGATGATCGCACATGATCTGTACATTACATGAAAAACAGAAAATGAAGACAAACTGATTAATTTGAATCATGATTACCGTAATAATGAATAGGAAATCTTGGAAATCTACGGTTATCTCCAGTCATCACTAGTGATTTAATATACAAAATTACAATTGAAAACCATTGAACTGATTTGCATATCAGGCCACGGGTGATGTCATAAGACGCCACAGACACATTACAAGCACATTTCTCTCCTAATTTAGGCATTTGTTTGTAATTCTGCTAATACAATGTATAGAATCATTTTCAATCCTTTTTTTTTATTATCTATATTCACAGTAAAAGCAATGTTTAGATGACTCAGTCCCAGTGGTGTATCTTGATTTTGTGCTGCCCTAGGCAGACAAAATCCGGGCACCCCCCTACCCAAGCTGCACACCCACGTTACACACCTAAGACATGCCCCATCATTCAGACTCACATCAAGCTTACACTCCCATCACACTCAGTCACACACTCCTACTCCCATCACACTCAGTCACACACTCCTACTCCCATCACGCACACTCTGACTTCCATCACACTCAGTCACACACACTGTCTCCCATCACACACAGGTCACACACTCTGACTCCCATCACACTCAGTCACACACAGTCTCCCATCACGCTCAGTCACACACACTGTTTCCCATCACACACACTCTGACTCCCATCACACTCAGTCACACACACTGTCTCCCATCACACACAGGTCACACACTCTGACTCCCATCACACTCAGTCACACACAGTCTCCCATCACGCTCAGTCACACACACTGTTTCCCATCACACACACTCTGACTCCCATCACACTCAGTCACACACACTGTCTCCAATCACACACACTCTGACTCCCATCACACTCAGTCACACACACTGTCTCCAATCACACACACTCTGATTCCCATCACACTCAGTCACACACACACACACACACACACAGTCTCCCATCACACACACTCTGACTCCCATCAGACTCATTCACACACACTGTCTCCAATCACACACACTCTGACTCCCATCACACTCAGTCACACACTCCTACTCCCATCACGCACACTCTGACTTCCATCACACTCAGTCACACACACTGTCTCCCATCACACACACTCTGACTCCCATCACACTCAGTCACACACACTGTCTCCCATCACACACAGGTCACACACTCTGACTCCCATCACACTCAGTCACACACAGTCTCCCATCACGCTCAGTCACACACACTGTTTCCCATCACACACACTCTGACTCCCATCACACTCAGTCACACACACTGTCTCCAATCACACACACTCTGACTCCCATCACACTCAGTCACACACTCCTACTCCCATCACACTCAGTCACACACTCCTACTCCCATCACACTCAGTCACACACACTGTCTCCCTTCACACACACTCTGATTCCCATCACACTCAGTCACACACACACACACACACACACACACACACAGTCTCCCATCACACACACTCTGACTCCCATCACACTCAGTCACACACACTGTCTCCCATCACACACAGTCACACACACACACACACACACACACACACACACACACACACACACACACACACACACACACACACACATCCCATCAGCACTTACCTTTCCCTGGCAGGCAGGCAGCATGGTCCCTCCATGCTGCCTGTTCGGCTTCCCGGCGATTGTGCCGACAGGTCACGTGACCAGGCGCGCGTATGACGTCAGCGCGCCCGTCACGTGACCTGTCGGCACTTCCGTGTCGGCACACTGCACGGGGAGCCGAACAGGCAGCACGGAGGTTTCTCTGTGCTGCCTGTTCGGCTCCCCGTGCAGCCTGGCAGGCAGAGCGTTGGTGAGGGGGGATCTTCCGATCCCCTCTCACCTCCGTCTCTGCCTGCAAGCGGGGTTTGTTTTTTTTGTTTTTTAAAGGGCCAGATTTTTTTTTTTTAATTTTTTTTTTTCCCCCAAAATTTGCCGCCATAGGCATCCGCCTAGGATGCCTCGCGGTAAATACAGCACTGCTCAGTCCTTTAAAACACACATATAACGGGGAGGAAAAATCCCCAGGAAGCTCTTATACTGAAGGAGTTCACGTACCAGCTTTCATATGCATTAACTCAATTGTATTTCACACATGGTAATGATCCTATTGCTTGTGATGAGCCCTTAAAGCTGTCTGGTGCCCAATATGTATCTTCCAAATCTTAATGCATATTAATGTGCTTTTCAAGTACTTTAAAATGCATGTCTTACATTTTGCATTTTTTAAAATATAAAATACTTGCAGATAGATGAAATTGTGAAATGACAGCAGTTTGCAAGAGACCAGGACTGCCCACACTAGCGGAGTAAAAGTAATTTCCTTTTTTTCTGCAGGAAACAATGAGAATAATTTCATTCAAATGAATGGAATTTCCTGTTTCTCTAGTGATGTCAACAGACTATGTGTTGCACTGCTAAGAGATCCTACTGTGTGCATGGTCACACAGTGAATTCTATTTCAGCAGCACAGGAAATGAAACAAACCGTTATATCTTCAGTGTCTATATAATCAGTGCTGCTGCAATCACTGGAGGAGGGCTTGAGTCAAATATTACAAATGAGATTTATGCAGAATGCCTGCATCAAATCACACAGGGATAAAAGCCTGTGCACTTTACAAGCAGTGATCTTCATCTTGCACCAAAGTGAGTTTGGGGACTAGACTGTCCCTTTAAGGCCCTCATGATAAATAACTAATCAGACACAAGGTTTAATATGCAGCTATTATTTTTTATTGAATTTTTTTTTTTTCATTTATTGTTTTATAAAAAATATTATACCAAAATATAGAAAGCTAAAACCGATAAAAGAGGAGGGTCCGGGGGGGGGGGGGGGATCGAATAAGGTTTAACTCCTTTCATGCCTGTAGGGAGATGCACATTTAACGTTACATAGTAATTCGGTTGCAGGAGAGGGTGGATTAGCAGGACTGTTTAACCTGTTCAGTGCTGAATCTGGATATTGGGTTGCAAAACAGTCAAAGCAGTCTTAAAACATTTTTTTAAATTTAACCAGTTCAGTGCCAGTGAGCTAAAAAGTTAAGGCTGTAAAAGGACAGAAGAGGTTCTCACTGTCCTGTTCCTAATACCTGCAGAACATGTAACATAAGCCAGTAGCGGACATTGAACCCGATTTCATGAGGGCTTCTGAATTCATTGATAAGGGGAAGGTTCCAGCAATACAGACGGCTGCTCCAGCAGCAGCAATAAGACTCTGGTATTTTACACATTGGTTTCATTACATAGATGGAGCACATAGATACAAATGGTTTGAGAGACCCTGTAGGTGGAACTGCCCCTTTAAAGCTAAAGGTAAAACCTCGCCTGCTACAGATATTTGGGAAATTTTGCCCGTCGAAGGGCAGAAATCTGCCGCTCCTCAGAATGTGTCATATAATGCAGGAGAGGCATTATAATAATCCCCAAATCTGCACTTCCTCCGTGGAGGAATCCTTAAAACCCCAGTGCTTATCTTAAACCGTGTGATCTGCACTAACCAGCTCGGCAGGAGAGTTAGATCAACCTTCCAGGGTGAGAAGAACAACCACTGGGTGCATTTGGGTCAATTCTGCAAGTTCCAAAAGTGAGCAGTCACCATGGAAACTAACAGAATGTTCCTCCTGATTCCAGTCGCCATGGAAACTCGCCATGGAAACTATCGGAATGCTGCTGCTGATTCCAGTCGCCACAGAAACCAACAGAATGCTCCTGATTGTTCCGCTTCTAGAACTCTGCCCCAGCATTGAGTTTTATAAATACGCCCACAGTGCACTAAATAAATGTAATAAATAATATTAAATTAAAAAAAAACTAAAAGGATTTGCGCACTGCTGTTCCTCCCAGTCATGGCGGTGGAAGCGTTGTATATTTTTTTGGGTATTCTGATATTCTCAGGCAGTAAATGTGTCTATTGTTTAACAGGCAATCCAGAGGGTCTGCGGCCTGTCCCTAGGAGGGCGACTGACATGACATTGGCCATGTGGTTACCCTAGCCTCGGCTAATTACACAATGCCGTACCAAGGTTAGGAAGAGGGGGCCAGTTACCGCACATATGGAGCACTGTGGTCTAGGGACTCCTTCCACGGGTTTCCAATGCTGGTGGGAAAGTAGCACAAAGAACTAATAAATACTATTTACAACAGAAAGAGGTGTCAAATGTGGGCCAATACCAGAAAAAGACATGTGGCAAATGGGCTTTTATGTGTTAACTTAAAGGACAACTGTCAGCAAAAGGCTGTTTCACTGAAAGATTAAAGTGTAGGAATTTTAAATAGAAACGCTTTAATGAAAGAAATATAAATAATCAAGAGCTTATTGGGCCCTCTTTGCTCTGTATAGCTCTCTCAGGGGGCGGACATGTTGTTTAGAATCTTTGCTCTGTATAGCTCTCTCAGGGGGCGGACATGTTGTTTAGAATCTTTGCTCTGTATAGCTCTCTCAGGGGGCGGACATGTTGTTTAGAATCTTTGCTCTGTATAGCTCTATCAGGGGGCGGATATGTTGTTTAGAATCTTTGCTCTGTATAGCTCTATTTGGGGGCGGACATGTTGTTTAGAATCTTGGTTCAGAAGAAGGAAAATCTGAACCAAGATTGATCGCCTCCTGGAGGTGCTTGGTGTATATTCTTTCATGAAAAGTATTTCTAGTTAAAATGTCTACACTTGATTTAATATTTCAATTAAACAGAACTTTATTTTTTTCCCCAACAGTTGTTCCTTAAAGCAGTTTAATAACAATAGGAGCCTGTTGGATGTGGGAGGTAATAGGGCAAGAAGTGGTGATAAGGACCAGCAAGGCCATCTAGCAAGCAGGGGGGGTTAAGGATGTCCCTACTTGAACACAGGTCATTTGGATGGTGTCACTGTGCTTACGTAAATTCTTGATGGTCCTTGGTGTCTGGACTTCCCAATAAATGCTCCTCTGTAATGTAAATAAATGAGGGGGTGCAGGGGGAGGAGCTTATAGACAGTAGTGCTGTGTCCCCCCCTTTACCATTATACAAAGATCAAAAAGCAGTAAGGCACTCAGTAACATGGCCAGTGCACATTCCATGTGGATCGGAGGTCGTAACCTTTAACCTCCAGGTTTATGGTCTTCACCCTCCCTCCTCTTATATCTGTCTGTCGTGCCCTGCTTTATAATTAACCCTTTCCCGGCCCTGGCGATTGCATCACCTCTTGTAACGGAGAGGATTTCCCTTTCATATAACAGACATATAACTTACACCAATATTTGGATCTTTAAAGGCCGGCAGGGGAAGTCAGAGCGTCATCTGGCGAAGGGCTGTCCGACATACAGATCCCTCGTTAAGTGCACCCCACACCCCCAAATCTGACACGCACAGCTGGGAATTCTCTGTACGATATTCGCCCTTATACAGCTATGATGAGAAGGTCCTTTTCCGTTCACCTACCGCGTGACAGACAGGATTGCGGCACTTAGCAAGTTAGGCTTCATCGAGATGACCAGTGTATTCTTCACTAATGACCCTTTTGAAAGAGCAAAGAAAGCGGAGCGGTAACAATTCACTTTAGGATGAGCCCCTCCCAGCAGGGCACATTAAAGCATCTGGTTAAGACCCCTCTGATTTCATTGCAGAACCCACACTAAGCACTTGAGAGAATACGAAAATTCGGCAGCTGGTTAAGTCGTACAGTGTCCAAAGAAGACCTTTTCTTCGTCCATCGCCCTTCTCTTTTAATCATCTACGTACCCTTTAAAAATAGGACAAAATAAATATCCCCCTCCGGGTGGGCCGCAGATAGTTTCTTTCTAGCGGAACCACGTGTCACTAAGAAAGATTCAGTCTCGTTTTTTTTTTTTTTTTTTTTAAAACACCCGTCGTTCCCCAGGGTCAAGGCATTGTCTTAGATTCCTCCACCCATCAGATGGGAAAAGTTCAAAGGGTGGGCTCCGCAAGGGGTGATCGTTGGGCGGCTACGTCGGCTTGGGAAGGGATTTAGGAGCGGGGTTTCTGGGGAAGCAATGTGGGGGGTGGATGATCCTCCATTAGGAAGTCGTGTTAACTCTTCGGTCTAGTTCTATGATATTCGTAGCCTTGATCTCCCCCAACTCCGAACTAAACCTGGAAAGGAAGTGGAGAAGAAGAAGAATTAGGGACGATGTTAAACAAGATTTTAATTCCTGGTTCAAAGAAATTCAAGTTTGTTTCTCAAACGTCATTTACAATTTGAAGAAGTCTTTTTCTTTGCTTGTACCTTCTCTGCTGGGAGGTCAGTCCAGGATGTAAGGTGTCTCCTAATGTACCCCAAGTACTAATCTTAACTTCACAACTCAACTCTAGCCCAATACATGGCTATAAAATGGACTCCCTGGACCTCAGCAGGTTAACACTACATTTATTTCACCCAATTTAACTCACCAGATATTATTTGCTCACCCATAATGCACTGGTGCTCCATACTAAAATCATCCTCTCAGCAGTGCCCCACTGCATTTTACTGTGTAATCCAATGACCTCACCTGTACTGCGGAAAAGATTCTGTATCAAGAACGGTTTGGGGGGCAAAGTTCTATGAATGGAACACTCAGCAGGAACATTCAGAAGGAACATTCCATTGGTTTCCATGGTGATTTTTGGGCAAAGTTCTATGAATGCAACACTCAGCAGGAACATTCCATTGGTTTCCATGGTGATTTTTGGGCAAAGTTCTATGAATGGAACACTCAGCAGGAACATTCCATTGGTTTCCATGGTGATTGGGGCAAAGTTCTATGAATGGAACACTCAGCAGGGGGGATGGGACATTTTATCGCGGTTGCATCTGCACAGCCACTTCACCACACGTCAGCTCGTCGCGGGATATTTCATTGCGGGACATTTCATCGCTAAAGGTGAGTTTTAATGTGTTAGAGTTAGAAGATAGAGTGTTAGAATTAGAATTTTAGTATTGGGGTTTAGAATTAGTTTTTAGGGTTCGGGGGTTAATTTTAGTATTAGGGTTTAGGGGGTTAATTTTAGTATTAGGGTTCGGGGTTAGTATTAGGGTTTAGTATTAGGGTTTAGGGGGTTAGTATTAGGGTTTAGGGGGTTAATTTTAGTATTGGGGTTTTGGGGTTAATTTTAGTATTGGGGTTAATTTTAGTATTAGGGTTTTGGGGGGCATTTGGGGGGGGTCATTTATTAGGAGGGGTATTTTATTTTAACTTGTACATTTGTAAGAGCTGACAGTTCAGCGCTGACCTGTCAGCTCTTACCATCCGCGATGTAGCAGCCGCGTTATTCTTCATTGCTGACAGTTCAGCGTTCTAACTGCCGCGCTGAACTGTCAGCGATGAAGTCGCCGCGCTGAAATGTCCTAGACCCCTCAGCAGGAACATTCCATTGGTTTCCATGGTGATTGGGGTAAAGTTCTCTGAATGGAACACTCAGCAGGAACATTCCATTGGTTTCCATGGTGATTGGGGTAAAGTTCTCTGAATGGAGCGCTCAGCGGGAACATTCCATTGGGTTCCATGGTAATACGTCCATTTTTAGAACTTTGCCCCAGAGCTGTGATAGATATATATATATATATATATATAACAACTATTTGCAATTTCCTGCTCATGCCATCTAATGACCCTTTGCATTTTACTGTACGATTCTATTGTCTCCTATTGCCTCTTGTTAACCCTGCTGCATTTCACCGTATTTACCTGTAGCGCGCTGTTCCTTCTCTGCTGCTGTCGTTTGATGCTATGTACGACTTCTCGCGGGGCACGTTATACTCCTCTACCACGGTGGCTCGATGCTGTGACACGCTCTCCACGTGTCTCTCCCACGCATCATGTGTGTCCAGGGCCACGGCTGAGGAGTGAAGCTCTTCCAAGGCCCGATGCTCCTCAAAAATGAGCAGATTACGGGAACGCACTGAGAGGAAACATGATGAGAAGTCAGGCCTGGTAGTACAAGGCCTCTTTCCAGCCTGGACCACCTTGCTGGGCAGGCCCACTAAACCTTGCCATTTATATGGAATATTTAAGCTGAAAATGCACTTTACCCTCTGTGATTGGTAAATAAACCCCTTTTAAAATAAACGCCAATGCATTAATATGAAAAGCGAAATGCAGGAACAGAGGCAAAAAAATTATATATTTATATATACACACATATATGCTACACAGGCTGGACCCACAGTCTTTAAGCCACCATTTTCACTTACCAATGGAGGCCGCGTACGACTCCTGTACTGAATGCCGACTTGGCTCCTGCACTGTTTTGGTGGCTGATGGATAGGGGTCAAAGTTTTGTGTGAAGCTGCCAAAGATGACTGCAAAGCACAGAACCACCACCTGGGGGCATAAGAGAGACAGAATATTAACGAGGGAAAAAAAACCTCAGAAGATCAGGCACTCGGCAAGTTAGCCCTGTGTGAAAATAAACCTGTGACAAAAAGGAGGGGTGATAACGGACAACCAAACAAGTCACTATTTACCAACAGCTGTGTTTTTGATATCCTGGCACTAGAACATCCCCTTTTCCAAAGGTGAAAAGACATGGGGTTATATTTATCAGCAGAAAACTGGATGACTGGGGCAAATTGCCATATTTGGGGCAATCCAAACCAGCTGCTTGCTCCAAATTAATCTTAACAAATAGAGCTTAAAAACTGTAAACATCTTCAAAATACCCAGTGCAGGAAATCAAGTTAAAAAGGAATGACCTAAAAAGAGTCCTTGCTGGCAGTGGATGATGGGATTTGTCAAGCACATTAGCCAAGTGATCAGAAAACTGCTATCTCCAGATATATCCTAATTAATGAGAGGACATTGAAGAAGTCGGCCACAGAAGATTAGGGACAGGAATCAAGTGATAGAGTCAACGTCAAAGAAAAAACACTAGACACATGTATAAGTCTGAATAATGCCTGGATTAAAATGCAGATAACACGACTGGTTGATATAAACTCATATAATAAACACAAGATGTATTAGAGCCTCCGTGTCCATCTGTGGCTTTCCGACTGTTGCTGGACTACAATTACCAGAGTTCTCAGCTAGAAGTCTAGTGAGGAATCATGGGATTTGTAGTTCCGCAGCAGATGGATGCCCACACGGCTTGCAAGGCAGAGGAGACTGGGATCTCACCATAAGACACGTTCCGGTCTGCGTGCTTGCTGCTTTGTAGGAACGCGACACCTTCCCGGCGACCATGGCCTGAAGACGCTGCAGTTGTTGTAAGAGAGTCCTGAGGAGCAGATAAGACGTGGTAAATAAACATGAGGTTCTTCAAGCCATTAGTGATCATGCTATGGGGAAAGCCAGGGACCGGCAGTGTCTGTATAAGGACAGCAGTGTCTGTGCCAGGGACCGGCAGTGTCTGTATAAGGACAGCAGTGTCTGTGCCAGGGACCGGCAGTGTCTGTATAAGGACAGCAGTGTCTGTGCCAGGGACCGGCAGTGTCTGTATAAGGACAGCAGTGTCTGTGCCAGGGACCGGCAGTGTCTGTATAAGGACAGCAGTGTCTGTGCCAGGGACCGGCAGTGTCTGTATAAGGACAGCAGTGTCTGTGCCAGGGACCGGCAGTGTCTGTATAAGGACAGCAGTGTCTGTGCCAGGGACCGGCAGTGTCTGTATAAGGACAGCAGTGTCTGTGCCAGGGACCGGCAGTGTCTGTGCCAGGGACCGGCAGTGTCTGTATAAGGACAGCAGTGTCTGTGCCAGGGACCGGCAGTGTCTGTATAAGGACAGCAGTGTCTGTGCCAGGGACCGGCAGTGTCTGTATAAGGACAGCAGTGTCCGTGGATGGGACCGGCAGTGTCTGTATAAGGACAGCAGTGTCTGTGCCAGGGACCGGCAGTGTCTGTATAAGGACAGCAGTGTCTGTGCCAGGGACCGGCAGTGTCTGTATAAGGACAGCAGTGTCTGTGGCAGGGACCGGCAGTGTCTGTATAAGGACAGCAGTGTCTGTGCCAGGGACCGGCAGTGTCTGTATAAGGACAGCAGTGTCTGTGCCAGGGACCGGCAGTGTCTGTATAAGGACAGCAGTGTCTGTGCCAGGGACCGGCAGTGTCTGTATAAGGACAGCAGTGTCTGTGCCAGGGACCGGCAGTGTCTGTATAAGGACAGCAGTGTCTGTGGCAGGGACCGGCAGTATCTGTATAAGGACAGCAGTGTCCGTGGCAGGGACCGGCAGTATCTGTATAAGGACAGCAGTGTCTGTGCCAGGGACCGGCAGTGTCTGTATAAGGACAGCAGTGTCTGTGCCAGGGACCGGCAGTGTCTGTATAAGGACAGTAGTTTCCGTGGCAGGGACCGGCAGTATCTGTATAAGGACACCAGTGTCCGTGGCAGGGACCGGCAGTGTCTGTATAAGGACACCAGTGTCCGTGGCAGGGACCGGCAGTGTCTGTATAAGGACACCAGTGTCCGTGGCAGGGACCGGCAGTATCTGTATAAGGACAGCAGTGTCCGTGGCAGGCTCCAAGCCAGGGATCGGCACAGTGTCTGTCCGTGGTAGGGTCTGTGAACATCACTAGATTGTCCATCACAGACCCTGGTCTAAACCCCACGGCACAGACCGAGGATGGACAGAGGATTTACCTGTTGGTTGTTTCCAGAACCTCCACCTTTTTTCGCAGCTCGCCGTTTTCAGATGAGCAGTTTTCGACCCTGAGGAAGGAGAGACAGAGGGAGTGAGAGGGGGGCAGACTGAACTGGGCGGCCCTATCATTGATACAAGTCTGTGTACGCGTTGAATGGCTACTCTGGTCTCAAGCTTGAAATTCCCTTCTCAATTGCCTGCAATCCTTCCACAAATAAAGCCCAAGAGACACTAGTGCAAAAACCAAAACCTTTTACAAAGTGCGTGTTACAGCCAGAGATCCGTCACCGCGAGTCTCATTCCCCTATAGACTCTGTCCACTAAACATGGCTTATTCTGTGAACGTGGAGCATAAAACATGAGCTATACATTGCGTTAGCAGCGTGGCAAGCGAATGCGTCGTGTCTGCAATGTCTCCTTTTAATGACATCACCCAGTGTCTCGATATTCAAATGAACGTAACCGACAGCGCAGACCTCGCCTACAGATGATATTTCTCTTACTCCGTGCATTGGCCTGCAATGCTGCTAACACAATGTACAGCTCACATGTCATTGTGCACACGCATGGCACACACACGCATGGCACACACCGCGTGACGGTGACTTTAATAGATTGAATTCAGGGATGTTTAAGACACAGAGGTGCAGACGTTACCTTTTCTCCAGACTGTCCATGTATTCTTTCTTCTTTCTGCGGCTTTCTTGGGCAGAAATCTATAAACATACAAGTATATATTTACATGACAGTAAGGAATTGAAATCTAATCTGACTCCCACATCGACTCCCTATAAACAGATCTGCGTGCTATAAATGAATTAACTAGCGGCCCGGATTATGATGATGGGAGTTGGAGAATGGGCGGCACATCGATCCGCTGGGTAAATATCTGTAGTCTCCTTACCTTGTTCTTGATTTTGCGGCGGATTTTTTTCAGTGCCTTCTCTTCGGCCTTGGTGAGGGGCAGTTTCGTAGGGATGGGGTATCCTTCGGCCACCAAAGTCCTTTTCTCCTCCTCGGTCAGCATAAGCGGGCCCGTTCCTTGGAGTTTCTGTAGGAGGGGTAGATTTGGGGAAGACAGGATCAGCAGTGATATTTTTTTTGAACAAGACATGAAAGAAACATAATAGAATTTGCATTTGGGCATCTCTACCTCCCAAATGTATAACCCATCGTCACATTATGATTAATACAGTCTGGAGAGCGCGAGAGAGACTGGAGAGCGAGAGGAAGAGACTGGAGAGCGCGAGAGAGACTTGAGAGAGACGGGAGTGTGAGAGAAAGAGACTGGGGAGCGCAAGAGAGACTTGAGAGAGACGGGAGTGTGAGAGAAAGAGACTGGGGAGCGCAAGAGAGACTTGAGAGAGACGGGAGTGTGAGAGAAAGAGACTGGGGAGCGCAAGAGAGAGACTGGAGAGCGCGAGAGAAAGAGACTAATGAGAGAATGGAGAGCGCGAGAGAGACGGGAGAGAGACTGGAGAGCGCAAGAAAGAGACTGGAGAGCTGGAGAGAGACTGGAGAGAGACGGGAGTGTGAGAGAGACTAGAGAGCGCAAGAGAGAGACTAGAGAGCGCAAGAGAGAGACTAGAGAGCGCAAGAGAGACTAGAGAGCGCAAGAGAGACTAGAGAGCGCAAGAGAGACCAGAGAGCGCAAGAGAGACCAGAGAGCGCAAGAGAGCGCAAGAGAGCGCAAGAGAGCGCAAGAGAGACCAGAGAGCGCAAGAGAGAGACTAGAGAGCGCAAGAGAGAGACTAGAGAGCGCAAGAGAGAGACTAGAGAGCGCAAGAGAGAGACTAGAGAGCGCAAGAGAGAGACTAGAGAGCGCAAGAGAGAGACTAGAGAGGGCAAGAGAGAGACTAGAGAGGGCAAGAGAGAGACTAGAGAGCGCAAGAGAGAGACTAGAGAGCGCAAGAGAGAGACTGGACAGCGCGAGAGAGAGACTGGAGAGGGTGATGGGATCAAGCTGTGAGTCAGGATTATTAAAGACAATAAGGGAACTCAATGACCCATATAACAAGCCTTGATCAGCAGTCTGAGACAGAAAACATAACGGACCAATCTAGGCCGTAACATGGTAAGAGACACTTACATGTGGGGCGGTCAGGAGCGGAGAGTTAGACAGAGCAGAGGGGCTTCGGGCAGTCATTTTGCCGCAGGATTGCGACTGGATGGGGCTGGAGGGCGGAAGAGACCTAGTGGGGCTCTGGCACCCCTCAGAGTCACTCCCGTGGCTGCTCGGGGGGGTCGGAGGCAGTTGCAGATTATCAGTTGAACCAGCTGAAGAGGGAGGAGCAAATAAAAAAAGAATTTATAGAATACTTACAAAATGTCTGCCTACACGGAGATTCGGGCACATTAACATTTTTTTTTTTTTACAGCCAGAGCTGCCAGGTATTTTTCCCGTGGAACATGACAGACTGCCATTAGCACGAAATCTCTGTGGGATAAAATTTTTCTTAATTGCTTCTTTTAAATGCATCCCGGATTATAGCAAGTCTGGGCTTTAACGAGCGTTTGCATTAGTAAAGAGGCTAATGAGTTAATTGTGCCCTATATATCTCCAGCTCTTCCTACCCTGCACCATTAATCTCACCCCCTCCCTTAATCCGCAGCGATTAAATCTTAACCCTTTCTAGGGGCGGGGACAGGTGACTTCACTGGGAATAACTTCCGAAATCTGGAAAAATAAAAAACTTACCTTCTTTGGGGCACAGGTTTAGAAACTGGTCCACCTCGTGCGGCTCTAGTTTGATCTGAGGCAGGGTGATGGGAGTCAATGGCTTGTTCTAAGATAAAATGTAAATAAAATTATTTCAATGGAGTCACACAGCAAAAGGACAGAATAGAGGATCACAATGAAGATGTAATGTTTGAAAAAAAAAAATTACTTTGCAGAGAGGAAGGTGGATGCATGGAATAGTCTTCCAGCAAAGGTGGTAGATCTTTATACAATAGAGGTATTTTTTGGGTTATATCAGATGTAATTAACACTTTCGTAAGACCACAGCTTGAAACAGCATTACTACACTTAAATATGGGGTAAATCCCACCCAAATCTTAGCAGTAAAGTTATTCAACTCTTTAAGGCCAAGAAAAAAAAGTAATCGCTAGAAACTGGAAACAAGAGAAAGAAATAAGTTGGAAAAAGGTTCACCATCCAATGTTTAATACACAATGGAAAAGGGATATTATATGGCAAATCGCTAATTGGGGTCATTTAACGCAATAGGGGAAGGTTGGGAAGTAAGTCCCCTGACACAGCGAGGGTTAAATAACAATAATAGTATTTGAAATGTAAATATTATTTGGTAGATAGAACAGTATAATGTTATGTCGAAAAATAATCGGGTCCCAACACAGTATTTGTATCCATTTTGTCCGGTAGGTTTGAAAAGCACCATTTTAAGAGCGCTAGAAATTCGACTTTAATTATGGTCAGTTTCACATTTCTATGAAGTTTTGTTCGTCTGTACGATGACATGTTTTTTGTAAAATTTGTAATTTCATAATAAAAGACAAAGAAAATAACAATAGAGGTATTTTGCATGAGACGGGCATTGCAAGAACCAAATAAAGCGGGAGGTCTTACAGCGGGTAGAATAATCGCCAGTCTAGACTTGTCACCCTGGGGTACATCGCTCACCTCCTCTAATGATGGCATTTGTGGCGGAGTTTGCAGCTCGGACGGTGCCGGCACTGCATTGGTCGTCAGCGTCACAGAGGGGGTGAGGCCTGGGTTCTCCTCGAGAGGCACTTCCATCTTAATTTTGGCTGTAGTGATTTCCCCACTGAGACACCAATCCTCTCCTGTGATATCAGCTAAAGAGCGAAACAGACAATCAGCTTCCGATATACACCAGCAGTGGGCGCTGTGCAGCTTGGGATTCCGGATGGGACACAGCTTCAGATTCTCCTTATATGATATGAAGTTATCAGGGGAGGTGTGTGTCCCACCTTAACTAAATACATTCACGTCAATTAAATAGAGATAGGTATCGGAGACAGGATGGGCTTCATTAATAGAGACTTTCTGATTCCCAGAAACCTTTACACATATATGTGTGTGGCAAGTCTCTCCTGCCCTGTATAATGCATTGTTATAAAGTGACAGTGTGTAAAGATGTAACTCTGCATTATCCATGGCTAGCTGAGATCTTCTATATTTTCCTCTATACATTGTGCAGGGTCTAGTGAGTTTCTCCTGCTAGAAGAACAGAGTTGGCCCTGTATAATGCATTGTTATAAAGTGATAGTGTGTAAAGATGTAACTCTGCATTATCCATGGCCAGCTAAGCTCTTCTATATATTCTATACATTGTGCAGGGCCTGGTGAGTTTCTCCTGCTAGAAGAACAGAGTTGGCCCTGTATAATGCATTGTTATATAGTGACAGTGTGTAATGATGTAACTCTGCATTATCCATGGCCAGCTGGGCTCTTCTATATATTCTTCTATACATTGTGCAGGGTCTGGTGAGTTTCTCCTGCTAGAAGAACAGAGTTGGCCCTGTATAATGCATTGTTATAAAGTGACAGTGTGTAAAGATGTAACTCTGCATTATCCATGGCCAGCTGAGCTCTTCTATATATTCTTCTATACATTGTGCAGGGTCTGGTGAGTTTCTCCTGCTAGAAGAACAGAGTTGGCCCTGTATAATGCATTGTTATAAAGTGACAGTGTGTAAAGATGTAACTCTGCATTATCCATGGCCAGCTGAGCTCTTCTATATATTCGTCTATACACTGTGCAGGGTCTGGTGAGTTTCTCCTGCTAGAAGAACAGAGTTGGCCCTGTATAATGCATTGTTATAAAGTGCCAGTGTGTAAAGATGTAACTCTGCATTATCCATGGCCAGCTGAGCTCTTCTATATATTCTTCTATACATTGTGCAGGGTCTGGTGAGTTTCTCCTGCTAGAAGAACAGAGTTGGCCCTGTATAATGCATTGTTATAAAGTGACAGTGTGTAAAGATGTAACTCTGCATTATCCATGGCCAGCTGAGCTCTTCTATATATTCTTCTATACATTGTGCAGGGCCTGGTGAGTTTCTCCTGCTAGAAGAACAGTGGTGTATCTTGATTTTGTGCTGCCCTAGGCAGACAAAATCCGGGCACCCCCCTACCCAAGCTGCACACCCACGTTACACACCTAAGACATGCCCCATCATTCAGACTCACATCAAGCTTACACTCCCATCACACTCAGTCACACACTCCTACTCCCATCACACTCAGTCACACACTCCTACTCCCATCACGCACACTCTGACTCCCATCACACTCAGTCACACACACTGTCTCCCATCACACACACTCTGACTCCCATCACACTCAGTCACACACACTGTCTCCCATCACACTCAGTCACACACACTGTCTCCCATCACACTCAGTCACACACACTGTCTCCCATCACACTCAGTCACACACACTGTCTCCCATCACACACAGGTCACACACACTGTCTCCCATCACACACACTCTGACTCCCATCACACTCAGTCACACACACTGTCTCCCATCACACTCAGTCACACACAGTCTCCCATCACGCTCAGTCACACACACTGTCTCCCATCACACACACTCTGACTCCCATCACACTCAGTCACACACACTGTCTCCCATCACACTCAGTCACACACAGTCTCCCATCACGCTCAGTCACACACACTGTTTCCCATCACACACACTCTGACTCCCATCACACTCAGTCACACACACTGTCTCCCATCACACTCAGTCACACACACTGTCTCCCATCACACACACTCTGATTCACACACACTGTCTCCAATCACACACACACACACACACACACACACACACACACACACACACACACATCCCATCAGCACTTACCTTTCCCTGGCAGGCAGGCAGCATGGTCCCTCCATGCTGCCTGTTCGGCTTCCCGGCGATTGTGCCGACAGGTCACGTGACCGGGCGCGCGTATGACGTCAGCGCGCCCGTCACGTGACCTGTCGGCACTTCCGTGCCGGCACACTGCACGGGGAGCCGAACAGGCAGCACGGAGGTTTCTCTGTGCTGCCTGTTCGGCTCCCCGTGCAGCCTGGCAGGCAGAGCGTTGGTGAGGGGGGATCTTGCGATCCCCTCTCACCTCCGTCTCTGCCTGCAAGCGCGGTGGGGTTTTTTTTTTTTTTTAAAGGGCCAGATTTTTTTTTTTTTTAATTTTTTTTTTTTTTTAATTTTTTTTTTTTCCCAGTGCTGGGGGGCGCTGCCGCCCCCCAAAATTTGCCGCCATAGGCATCCGCCTAGGATGCCTCGCGGTAAATACAGCACTGTAGAAGAACATAGTTGGCCCTGTATAATGCATTGTTATAAAGTGACAGTATGTAAAGATGTAACTCTGCATTATCCATGGCCAGCTGAGCTCTTCTATATATTATTCTATACATTGTGCAGGGCCTGGTGAGTTTCTCCTGCTAGAAGAACAGAGTTGGCCCTGTATAATGCATTGTTATATAGTGACAGTGTGTAAAGATGTAACTCTGCATTATCCATGGCCAGCTGAGCTCTTCTATATATTCTTCTATACATTGTGCAGGGTCTGGTGAGTTTCTCCTGCTAGAAGAACAGAGTTGGTCCTGTATAATGCATTGTTATAAAGTGACAGTGTGTAAAGATGTAACTCTGCATTATCCATGGCCAGCTGAGCTCTTCTATATATTCTTCTATACATTGTGCAGGGTCTGGTGAGCCCTTCTACGTTTGGCCCTGCACAATGTATAGTTAAGTCAGTGAGATGAAATGTTCATTTTCTTAGTAGAATTTAATAATTTAGCCAGACTGTGACTGTTATCTGAACACAGTGTACTGTGTATTAAATAGACACCAGATCCAGTCAGATGGAATTACAGCAAGTTTAGACCAACAAAAAAAGCTGAAATGGTAGCTTTCCAGTATTCTTTCATTATCACATTTCTATATAAAATGCCTGCACTTGATGTCATCTCTCAGTTCCATATAAGTACTTTTTTCGGCTGACCGTTGTCCTTGTGTCAGGGTGATTAAGACACATTAATACACCCAGTTACCATCCAGTTGCTGTATTTTTTTATAGTTAAATCCAGAATTAGATTAATTACAGACCTCAGGAGCCAGACAGATATATTTTAGGAGCTAATCCGTTTCTATTTCTATCAAACAGTCTAAAGACATCGGCTGGCGCAGTAACACGGTATTTTTAGGGCCATGACTACAATAGACTATTTACAAGTTGATGCTTTTCCCTTTCTTTCGTCCATGGGAAGGTCCATAGCACAAAGGCCTCTCTCTGTGTACTGGCAGAGATAGACTTAGCACCCCGACAGCACAGGACGAGCCTCTGCACTGATTGGCTGAGAGCACCCTGACACTTTCAGTGTGCACCGGCATCCACCTCAGCTCTGCCTCAGCCAAGAGGCAGAGCACATAGTGAACCCGTATCAGTTAAGATACATGTCGCGTTTGCTTGAGGAAAGGGGGAGGGGGGGCACTGTTTTTTTAACCATTGCTTCCTCTAAAGGTTCATTGGAGTCACAGACATGTGATATAGGCGAGGCTATAGGGCGTTTAGTTACCCAGCCAATGATTAATCCATACGCCCACTTATCTGTAACTGTAAGACCTTGGCTATGGCAGAAGTCCAGCTCCCTATATGAACAGGGGGTGTTGGTGCTCCTTTACAGGCTCCTTCATTACAATCATTTGCATAGTGTAACAGACGCCTCATCTAGTCGCTGCCCCTCCCTCCACGTACCGTCGCTGAGGTTGTCATCGGAGGACCCGTGGGTGAAAGGCGACTGCGGTCGGGAGTCTCCGCAAAGGGAGTAGCTGTGCTCAGCCTTGATCATGGGCGAGGGGGAGCCAGGATTCATATCCACTTCCATCAAATCATACTTCTCACTCAGGAACGGATCTCCCATGAGCTGACCCAGGACGTCCAGCAGGGCGGAGTCATCGAGAAGCTCCGAGAAGGGCTGGGGGGGGGGGGGGGAGAAATTGGTATTAGAGAGCACAGGACATGTATAGATCAAATGTGCATGTATTGGCAATAAAGCTCTTCTATAGTGACTAATAATATGGTTTTTAATGGGTTCAACTAAGAACGCGAGAAGTCAACATACAAACAACCCTTTTGCATACAGATCAAATTTTAAAGGCGCAGTTTCAGCCCAGCTTATTTTCTGTATGTTGTACAGGCTGGTAATCTATGTGAAATGCGCTTATTTGTACGTTAAAACAGTGTACAGATCTCCTGTACTTTTACATTGAAATGAATTTCAGCGGGGCTTCTCAATTCAGTGACATTCCAATAAGGAGGGGCTTGGGAGAGAGAGGCGGGGCTTCTGAATTCAGTGACATTCCAATAAGGAGGGGCTTGGGAGAGAGAGAGAGGCGGGGCTTCTGAATTCAGTGACATTCCAATAAGGAGGGGCTTGGGAGAGAGAGAGAGGCGGGGCTTCTGAATTCAGTGACATTCCAATAAGGAGGGGCTTGGGAGAGAGACGGGGCTTCTGAATTCAGTGACATTCCAATAAGGAGGGGCTTGGGAGAGAGAGGCGGGGCTTCTGAATTCAGTGACATTCCAATAAGGAGGGGCTTGGAGAGAGAGAGGCGGGGCTTCTGAATTCAGTGACATTCCAATAAGGAGGGGCTTGGGAGAGAGAGGCGGGGCTTCTCAATTCAGTGACATTCCAATAAGGAGGGGCTTGGGAGAGAGAGAGAGGCGGGGCTTCTGAATTCAGTGACATTCCAATAAGGAGGGGCTTGGGAGAGAGAGAGAGGCGGGGCTTCTGAATTCAGTGACATTCCAATAAGGAGGGGCTTGGGAGAGAGAGGCGGGGCTTCTCAATTCAGTGACATTCCAATAAGGAGGGGCTTGGGGAGACAGAGGCGGGGCTTCTGAATTCAGTGACATTCCAATAAGGAGGGGCTTGGGAGAGAGAGGCGGGGCTTCTGAATTCAGTGACATTCCAATAAGGAGGGGCTTGGGAGAGAGAGGCGGGGCTTCTGAATTCAGTGACATTCCAATAAGGAGGGGCTTGGGAGAGAGAGGCGGGGCTTCTGAATTCAGTGACATTCCAATAAGGAGGGGCTTGGGAGAGAGAGGCGGGGCTTCTGAATTCAGTGACATTCCAATAAGGAGGGGCTTGGGAGAGAGAGAGAGCGGGGCTTCTGAATTCAGTGACATTCCAATAAGGAGGGGCTTGGGAGAGAGAGGCGGGGCTTCTGAATTCAGTGACATTCCAATAAGGAGGGGCTTGGGGAGACAGAGGCGGGGCTTCTGAATTCAGTGACATTCCAATAAGGAGGGGCTTGGGAGAGAGAGGCGGGGCTTCTGAATTCAGTGACATTCCAATAAGGAGGGGCTTGGGGAGACAGAGGCGGGGCTTCTGAATTCAGTGACATTCCAATAAGGAGGGGCTTGGGAGAGAGAGAGAGGCGGGGCTTCTGAATTCAGTGACATTCCAATAAGGAGGGGCTTGGGAGAGAGAGGCGGGGCTTCTGAATTCA
>CM069858.1:8358700-8618700 GCA_036172795.1 Pelodytes ibericus | reverse complement strand
GCTAATAAGAGCCAGACGGATCCTCCCCAAGCAGACACTGCACAGCTCAGTGCATACCAACTGCACAGTTATGAACTGCATGCACCCTGTACACTGCCTTCATTATACCGGAGAAGGACCATAGGGACCCCCAGGGCTCTCTGTGAAAAAATGCAGCCCCTTTTACATGCAATGCCTCCCCTCCCCCCTGTGCGCAGTGTGCATCACAGATTATCCTGTCACTTTAAACAAACTCAGCTTGTCGGATGTATCATTTAATAGATATTACAGGCAAAGTGCATACCACTCGCATTGTAGGCAAGTTCAGGGTAAGTGTGAAATGGAAATATTATTTCAAAACTATGTAAATCATCCCAAAAATCTGAAAAAAACCCACATACATCTCAAAGACCTCTGTGTTTTATTACAGTTTATCGAATGATGTGGTTCTCCTGGAGAACTGAGCGGGTATCAGACCCTGTATAATGGCAGACAGGGATAGATGAATAAAAAAAACGTTACAGCCAAGTATCGCATGCCCAGCTTAGAGAGACAGTTCTAGACATTATTTAGAATGCCTGGATCAGAGAGACAGTTCTAGACATTATTTAGAATGCCTGGCTCAGAGAGACAGTTCTAGACATTATTTAGAATGCCCGGCTTAGAGAGACAGTTCTAGACATTATTTAGAGTGCCCGGCTTAGAGAGACAGTTCTAGACATTATTTAGAATGCCCGGCTTAGAGAGACAGTTCTAGACATTATTTAGAGTGCCCGGCTTAGAGAGACAGTTCTAGACATTATTTAGAGTGCCCGGCTTAGAGAGACAGTTCTAGACATTATTTAGAATGCCCGGCTTAAAGAGACAGTTCTAGACATTATTTAGAATGCCTGGATCAGAGAGACAGTTCTAGACATTATTTAGAATGCCTGGCTCAGAGAGACAGTTCTAGACATTATTTAGAATGCCCGGCTTAGAGAGACAGTTCTAGACATTATTTAGAGTGCCCGGCTTAGAGAGACAGTTCTAGACATTATTTAGAGTGCCCGGCTTAGAGAGACAGTTCTAGACATTATTTAGAGAGTGTCCGGCTTAGTAGACAGTTCTAGACATTATTTAGAGTGCCCGGCTTATAGAGACAGTTCTAGAAATTATTTAGAGTGCCCGGCTTAGAGAGACAGTTCTAGAGATTATTTAGAGTCCCCGGCTTAGTAGACAGTTCTAGACATTATTTAGAATGCCCGGCTTAGAGAGACAGTTCTAGACATTATTTAGAATGCCCGGCTTAGAGAGACAGTTCTAGACATTATTTAGAGTGCCCGGCTTAGAGAGACAGTTCTAGACATTATTTAGAGTGCCCGGCTTAGAGAGACAGTTCTAGACATTATTTAGAGAGTGTCCGGCTTAGAGACAGTTCTAGACATTATTTAGAGAGTGTCCGGCTTAGTAGACAGTTCTAGACATTATTTAGAATGCCCGGCTTAGAGAGACAGTTCTAGACATTATTTAGAGTGCCCGGCTTAGAGAGACAGTTCTAGACATTATTTAGAGAGTGTCCGGCTTAGAGACAGTTCTAGACATTATTTAGAGAGTGTCCGGCTTAGTAGACAGTTCTAGACATTATTTAGAGAGTGCCCGGCTTAGAGAGACAGTTCTAGACATTATTTAGAATGCCCATCTTAGAGAGACAGTTCTAGACATTATTTAGAATGCCCATCTTAGAGAGACAGTTCTAGACATTATTTAGAATGCCCATCTTAGAGAGACAGTTCTAGACATTATTTAGAATGCCCATCTTAGAGAGACAGTTCTAGACATTATTTAGAGTGCCCGGCTTAGAGAGACAGTTCAAGAGCGCAGACTTTCTGCAGTAATTTTGCTTTTTCAGTTACAGGGTGGATAATGGGCAGCTTTGTATCCTGTGGCTAACACCTGGACTTGCGTATAGACATGCACGGTTTGATGCGAGGGGGAGAGACTGTACCCGAAGCCCCCAGGCTCTGTATAAAACAAATAACTAAGGTCTTTTCTTGTCTGAGACTAAACAAAACTGCCAATTTCTACTGTAATTATTTTTTGATGGGGTTTCTGTACCCAGCTCATTTTCTGTATTCTGTACATGTTTTAATATATTTAACTGCACCTAAAAAATGGACAGTTGTCCTGTATCATTACCTCTAAATTCATTTCATCCAATAGGCAATAAGGTAATTATGTTATGTTACTTTAATAGATTATTCCCAACACTGCAGGTGGCACTGGCCCTTTAATTTGCATTTATGGGATTTAAATTTTAAGAAAAAAACCCACTAAAATAAAACACATTTTTTGGAATCCCAGTGTTACCCCTCCTGACTTCCCGCTCATCCTGACATGCACACCTGGAGGGGAAATCTTACCTTCTCAGGTGAACGCATCGGGGGCCAAGGGGTCAACTCCCAAAAGCAACAGAAAAACATGAAGAAGACGACTGTCCACACCTGGAATATGCTGGATGTGCATCGAACATTGAACCATTATAATCACATTGCATTGTATCCACTTTCATACAAGGTGCATTTTGAGAACTTAAAATTCACATACGTCATGCTGAATAACTGCAAGTTCACTTTAATGTTTATTAGTTACATTAGGACAGGGCTGAGCAAACCACAGGAGCCTAAACATAGCTAGACTGGCTCCTAAACATAGCTAGACTGGCTCCTAAACATAGCTAGACTGGCTCCTAAACATAGCTAGACTGGCTCCTAAACATACCTAAACTGGCTCCTAAACATACCTAAACTGGCTCCTAAACATACCTAAACTGGCTCCTAAACATAGCTAGACCGGCTCCTAAACATAGCTAGACCGGCTCCTAAACATAGCTAGACTGGCTCCTTAACATAGCTAGACTGGCTCCTAAACATAGCTAGACTGGCTCCTTAACATACCTAGACCGGCTCCTAAACATAGCTAGACCGGCTCCTAAACATAGCTAGACTGGCTCCGAAACATACCTAGACTGGCTCCTAAACATACCTAGACTGGCTCCTTAACATAGCTAGACTGGCTCCTAAACATAGCTAGACTGGCTCCTAAACATACCTAGACTGGCTCCTAAACATAGCTAGACTGGCTCCTAAACATACCTAGACTGGCTCCTAAACATACCTAGACCGGCTCCTAAACATAGCTAGACCGGCTCCTAAACATAGCTAGACTGGCTCCGAAACATACCTAGACTGGCTCCTAAACATACCTAGACTGGCTCCTTAACATAGCTAGACTGGCTCCTAAACATAGCTAGACTGGCTCCTAAACATACCTAGACTGGCTCCTAAACATAGCTAGACTGGCTCCTAAACATACCTAGACTGGCTCCTAAACATACCTAGACCGGCTCCTAAACATAGCTAGACCGGCTCCTAAACATAGCTAGACCGGCTCCTAAACATACTTAGACTGGCTCCTAAACATAGCTAGACTGGCTCCTAAACATAGCTAGACTGGCTCCTAAACATAGCTAGACTGGCTCCTAAACATAGCTAGACCGGCTCCTAAACATAGCTAGACCGGCTCCTAAACATAGCTAGACTGGCTCTGGGCAGGCTCCCAAACATAGCAAGGCTATGTTTGGGAGCAAGGATTTAAGGACAGGACCCCCAGGACATTTAAAACATATTTTTCTCTTAACCTATACATGTGCTTAAGACTGGGAATTGACTCACTGCAGTGATAATGAATGAGCTGGGGCTAGCTCCATCTATGACCATTTGGTAGATAACAGTATATCTTACTGTATATCTTAGAGCGTTTGTAATCTCTTCGATCCTTCTGTCCGCTGTGCGGGTGATAGAGTCAGGCATCCGGTAGTTAAACCTCTCTAGATTAGAGATGCAGATGCAATAAATGAAAGAGGGAATTGACAAGAGAATTTTAGGCCAAAGCAGCAGAGTTTGAATATATATTTTTTCAAAGCTTGACATTCCCTTGTCAATTCCCTGCAATCTTCTTTTTCAGGAATAAAGCGGCCAGCACATATCCGTGGTTTCTCGGATCCCCAGTGTAATTGTAGGTTCGCTTTCAGAATTTGTGGCTGTAAAACCTGCTGCAAAGCAACTTTAGGGGGAAGAGACGGGATGACGGGTAAATTATCTCCCTGAGAGTGGGAAGGATCCAGGCCAAGTCACTGCTACATCTGGTTTCCATTGGCAGCAGGGACTTTACTGTGGTCCTTAGCTGGGGAAGGGGGGGGGACGATGGACGGCTGCCTTTTAAATGGGACAGTGATTTTAAACATCCGAAATCAGAGGGAGGGAGGTACTGGCACATATGGGGGGTGTTTTCTTCCGATTAAATCCGGTGATAAACATTAAATTAGAAGTCGTGGGGGGGGGGGGGGTACTTTTTTTAAAACCTCGCATATGTGGACATATCACTAAGAGCAGCACAAACATGGGTGCTGTCGAATCCCGCTGCCAGCGGCACGCAGGGGGTCTCTATTTTGGAGGAGACCGAGACGGTTGGATCTCTTTTACTTGATTTCACTTTTAGAAGCCAGCGGTTTGAGATGAGATTAGGGAAATTCCAGCCCTGCTGGGATCAGGAAAACAAACAAAAAAAAAAACTCAAAATGTTTGGGGAAATTTCAAAAAGTGTTTTTCTAATACAACTCAGACTGATCTAGAGGGCTATATATTGTGTATTTGAATTCTGAAACCTACAAATCACTAATGAGAGTTAAACGTAAAACTGTATCATCCGTTTACTCCAAATGCTGAATTATGAGGACCATGTACTAAAAAAACGCAAATATATATTTTACGTGCAAAACTATTTTTGCTCTTTGCTCCTATTGCCATGTACTAAACATTTAACACTCCAATAGTACATACGAGCAAATTGCGAATATTTTTCCTACCCCTTTTGATA
Source organism: Pelodytes ibericus (assembly GCA_036172795.1). Taxonomy (NCBI): domain Eukaryota; kingdom Metazoa; phylum Chordata; class Amphibia; order Anura; family Pelodytidae; genus Pelodytes; species Pelodytes ibericus. The sequence goes on along the minus strand of CM069858.1, from coordinate 8,613,807 downwards.
GCGCTCGCTAAAAGCTGGTGTAATTTTCAAACGCAAATAAGAATTACTATTTCACAAAATTTTCGCAAATATTAGCGCAACCGTGAAAATGCACGCTAAATAAAAATAAACGGTAGAGACGCAAATCAGGGAAACCAAGTGCAAAATGTTACAAATAGTCGCAAATTGCTCCTTACTCATGTTTTACCTACTTTTTTTCCCCTGTACTTGTTTAGTACAAGACCCCCTAAGTGGTTAACCCCTACACGAGGCACAATAAAGAGTTTTGTGACTGTTAAAGAGGCAGCTCCCCCTACAACACTTGAAAAATATGTTTCTAGAACCCACTCCATCATGTAAAGAATCAGATCAGTCTTTTCTCCTAAACACTTCCTAACTCTGAAAAAACTGCATCTGAAGTTACTATAGCAACAGTCCATCTCTCCAAGCCCCTCCCTCTCTCTAAGCCCCTCCTCATAGAATGTCGCTGAATTCAGAAGCCCCTCCTCATAGAATGTCGCTGAATTCAGAAGCCCCTCCTCATAGAATGTCGCTGAATTCAGAAGCCCCTCCTCATAGAATGTCGCTGAATTCAGAAGCCCCTCCTCATAGAATGTCGCTGAATTCAGAAGCCCCTCCTCATAGAATGTCGCTGAATTCAGAAGCCCCTCCTCATAGAATGTCGCTGAATTCAGAAGCCCCTCCTCATAGAATGTCGCTGAATTCAGAAGCCCCTCCTCATAGAATGTCGCTGAATTCAGAAGCCCCTCCTCATAGAATGTCGCTGAATTTAGAAGCCCCTCCTCATAGAATGTCGCTGAATTCAGAAGCCCCTCCTCATAGAATGTCGCTGAATTTAGAAGCCCCTCCTCATAGAATGTCGCTGAATTCAGAAGCCCCTCCTCATAGAATGTCGCTGAATTTAGAAGCCCCTCCTCATAGAATGTCGCTGAATTTAGAAGCCCCTCCTCATAGAATGTCGCTGAATTTAGAAGCCCCTCCTCATAGAATGTCGCTGAATTCAGAAGCCCCTCCTCATAGAATGTCGCTGAATTTAGAAGCCCCTCCTCATAGAATGTCGCTGAATTCAGAAGCCCCTCCTCATAGAATGTCGCTGAATTCAGAAGCCCCTCCTCATAGAATGTCGCTGAATTCAGAAGCCCCTCCTCATAGAATGTCGCTGAATTCAGAAGCCCCTCCTCATAGAATGTCGCTGAATTCAGAAGCCCCTCCTCATAGAATGTCGCTGAATTCAGAAGCCCCTCCTCATAGAATGTCGCTGAATTTAGAAGCCCCTCCTCATAGAATGTCGCTGAATTCAGAAGCCCCTCCTCATAGAATGTCGGTGAATTTAGAAGCCCCTCCTCATAGAATGTCGCTGAATTCAGAAGCCCCTCCTCATAGAATGTCGCTGAATTCAGAAGCCCCTCCTCATAGAATGTCGCTGAATTTAGAAGCCCCTCCTCATAGAATGTCGCTGAATTTAGAAGCCCCGGTGAAATTATTTTCAATGTAAAACCACAAATTGCTTTAAAGTAAATAGAAGTCCGGCGAGGCCTCTATTTGCCCAAACCAGCCCTGTCCATTTGTACAAACACATTATCGGGGAAGAGGCACAGAGGGGAGGGAGAAGCTTATTCCTGGAAAGGGCAGAGGTACAAAGCAGAACTCTGTATGCAGTATTGGGTTACGGTAATGGAAGTCATATGTAAATTATACACAAAGACTAAGCTTTAATCATGGAACTGCTGGGAATTGACAAGGGAATTTCAAACAAAATGCCTGAAAAAATATTTTTCTATAACCCACTCAATCATGTAACGTAATGAATCAGATCTGTCTGATCAGATCTCTGAAAAACTGCGTCTAAAGTTTAAAAAGAGTTACTACTGCGGCTGCTGCTATACCATGAAAACAGACATCAAATGAGTTGGGAAATCAACAGGAAATACAGTCAAGATATCAACTTTTAAAATGATAAACTTGGATCAGGAGCAATGCCGCTGATAATGGGCCTCTGTCCATTGGAACACAGGAGTGATTCTGCTGATAATGGGCTTCTGTCCATTGGAACACAGGAGTGATGCCGCTGATAATGGGCCTCTGTCCATTGGACCACAGGAGTGATGCTGCTGATAATGGGCGTCTGTCCATTGCACCACAGGAGTGATGCTGCTGATAATGGGCGTCTGTCCATTGGAAAACAGGAGTGATGCTGCTGATAATGGGCCTCTGTCCATTGGACCACAGGAGTGATGCCGCTGATAATGGGCCTCTGTCCATTGGAACACAGGAGTGATGCAGCTGATAATGGGCCTCTGTCCATTGGAACACAGGAGTGATGCCGCTGATAATGGGCCTCTGTCCATTGGAACACAGGAGTGATGCCGCTGAAAATGGGCCTCTGTCCATTGGAACACAGGAGTGATGCTGCTGATAATGGGCCTCTGTCCATTGGAAAACAGGAGTGATGCTGCTGATAATGGGCCTCTGTCTGCTAATTCCAGCTACAATAATCATTTACACCAGTAATAATGTCTACACTGTATTTCCAATCTATTTGATGTTATTTAAATGAACAACATTGAAACATTGTTTCAAAAACAAAGATATTTCAAAATTCACCCAAACTTTTCAACAGCAGTGTATCTTTCATCAGTCACTTCCTCGGAGATAATGTAATGGTGAAGTATTTTGAAATAACAACAAATAAAGCACCGGAGACGTGAATTTCTCTGATTATGCAGAATACATGGGAGGAACACAGTGGCCCCCCAGGACCCTCGCATTGTTTGGTTAAAATGTATTTAAAAAAAAAAAAAAACGTTCCCAATTTTAAAATATTAAATCTGATGCAGTAACACAAGGACCTGAAAATCCCTAGGGGAAAGGGGTCCTCTTTCCTTTATCTCCCCTCCCCCGATCCCTAAAAATATACTGGACTTGGGTTTTAAACTTTACAAACCTGCACAGTAACATGGCCCTGCCCAATAACCCGTAGAACAAGGTTTCCCAAAGTATTACAATCAAACCTTTCCTGGGGGCTCTGGAAAGACGGGGGAGCCTGAAAGGGGCGTCTGTCTCTTTAATAAACGGATGACAGGCACACCCTCACCTATGAATGGCCAGGGACAGCAGGTTTAAATAGCCCTACAGGGGCATCCAAAATGTCCAAGGTATCCTAGACAACAGCAGCCTGTGATAACCCGCCTGGTTAGACCAGTTTTGTGACGGCATCTTCGTAGCCCTGTAACTCTCAGGCAGCCCAGTGCACACTGGGAGTTGGGTTAACTCCTTCTCAAGGGACGGACAGTGGAGAAAAAAAAAAAAAAAAAAGGCCAACCCATAAACGAAAGAATATTTATTTTTCGCCAACAACTTTTTATAAAAAAGGATATTTATTTTACATTTTTATTTTTTTAAAGAATGGAGATTGCGGGAGGTGTTATTTTATCTTCTCCATTTTCTCAGTGTTATTTTATCAGATTTCAGAAGGTGTTCAGACTTGGAGGCGGCTGGATGATATCCTGATAATCACATGACAGGTCACAGTATCAGCTAAGACTATGATCACTTGGGATGCAATTGGGCCTTATCCGGATTACCCTTTGCTCCACGAATTGCCTAACGCTACTGTATCTCTCACGGATGACATCACCTCCCATCAGACCTTTCTCGGACCAAAGTGCACACATTTATGGAACTTATACCTACAAACAGGAATTTCATCCGATTCTTGACTTCTATGTAAAAAGCTCTGCCGAAGCAAAGCCATAAAGTGAAATGGAGGACAGGGAAAAATTTCTTTTTCTTGCATTTCGTAACAGTAAAACTCTTATACGCTACAAAGCATTACAAATAAATTGTCACAGCATTGTCCTTTAAGAGGTGCAGTTTTACCTGGTTTATTTGCTGTACGGTTTGCATGTTTAATATTATCTGAAATGGGCTTATTTTGACTTTCAAACAAGTCCCAGATCTCCTGTTGTTTTACATTGAAAATAATTTAACCGGGGCTTCTAAATTCAGTAACATTCCGAGAAGGAGGGGCTTGGGAGAGAGGCGGGGCTTCTAAATTCAGTGACATTCCAATAAGGGAGGGGCTTAGAGAGGCAGGACTGTTACTATAGTAACAACAATAAGAATATTACACTTTATGTGCAGTTTTTAAGGAGATCCGAAGAGTTACATGTGAATCAATCTGTTCAGTGCAAAATGAGCTGTAAACCCCCCAGTAGAGCTGGGGGTGTTCATTAAGTGGATTCCTAGGGCAGTAGGACTTTTTCTGTGTTATTTAGAGGGTTAACTCTCTTTTTTTTTCTTTTAATTGCCAAGTCTGCAGAATATTTGCCAAACAATACAGTTTACAGTGACCCCGAATCTACAGTCATAGTCCAAACGCGGAGGTGTAGGGTTACACAAGGTCTCTTTCCAAGAACTGGCCGTGCTCTGTGTCCCAGGGAGACAGGGTCCGATCACTTTCAAATGACAATGATCTGTATTGATAAACAACAAGGACTGAAAGGGTTAACCTAGGAGAAAGAGGTAAAAACAAGTCCAAAAATGGTTTCCAAGGTGATAGTGGAACACTCCATTGGTTTCCAAGGTGACAGCGAAACACTCCATTGGTTTCCAAGGTGACAGCGAAACACTCCATTGGTTTCCAAGGTGACAGCGGAACACTCCATTGGTTTCCAAGGTGACAGCGGAACACTCCATTGGTTTCCAAGGTGACAGCGGAACACTCCATTGGTTTCCAAGGTGACAGCGGAACACTCCATTGGTTTCCAAGGTGACAGCGGAACACTCCATTGGTTTCCAAGGTGACAGCGGAACACTCCATTGGTTTCCAAGGTGACAACGGAACACTCCATTGGTTTCCAAGGTGACAACGGAACACTCCATTGGTTTCCAAGGTGACAACGGAACACTCCATTGGTTTCCAAGGTGACAACGGAACACTCCATTGGTTTCCAAGGTGACAACGGAACACTCCATTGGTTTCCAAGGTGACAGCGGAACACTCCATTGGTTTCCAAGGTGACAAAGGAACACTCCATTGCTTTCCAAGGTGACAGCGGAACACTCCATTGGTTTCCAAGGTGATTGCGGAGCATTCTATGATTTCCCAGGTCCACTTTTCGAACTTTGACTTTTATACATAACCCCTATAGAATGTGTGGGCAGATAAGATCCACCAAGTTTGACATGAACAGGTTAAAGCCCTTTACTGTATTAACCTCTACCATTGCTGCTGGAACACCAATCCCATACATAAAATTAGAAGAGAACGTGTTTCTAAAGTGCCTGTGGGGTCTCCTGCTTATGACATCACCTTGTGGCTTGATGACACATTTCCTGTTGAAAATAGATAATTTTTCATCGTTTTTTTAATCCAATTATCGCCTTCTCAGACACTCCTAGGGTCCGACGCGGCAGGATTTATAATATAAAAATGTTGTAAATTATACAATTATATTGAAGATTAAGAGACTTCCCGATTAATCTGCTTTGCACAGTGATCTGTGATAGAATATTACATTTTACAAAAAATAACTGGGAGTTATTATTTTATAACACCAACAAGTTCCGTAGCGCTGAACAATATAATGGGGCCTCGGACCGAATATCATACAGTCTGTTGTATGATGATAAAATGGTGCAATCTATAAAGAAGACTTGTCCCCTTCCCAAATACTCACCCCACCGGGAGCACCCATTATGAACCGATTTGCAAAATTCTTACCCCCCAATAATCTCTCCCCATCGCGGGTAACTCCTGGCAGCTACAGAACAAAAAAAAGAGCTAGAAGGAGGATGTTTACTCAGGACTGGTGAGTGAATAATCATACAGGATATATTTGCACAAGGCACAAGGCAGCGTTTGGCAGAGATAACAAGATCTATTAACTCAGAAACCATTGCCAAACCATAAAGAGTAATTTATAGGAATGAGGCACTGGGGTGCACTGCAAGCTCCCGGGGCTTAAAAAAAAAGGAAACAGGAGCTAAGTCTGTATTTAGAAATAATTTGAGGGTGTCAGCTTGCAAAATAAAAAGGAAAAGTAGGTTGAGATTCCCAGGATTAGACAGACTGTCTGATTTTGAACCGAGATGATTGTTCTGGGTGTAGAGAGAAAGCCAGACAGGATGGATTCCTAAGGGAGGGGAGAACACATTCCACCAAGTGCCAAACACACCTTCTCTATTCCTCCGCACAAAGACAATCCTGATATGGCCTGAAGCACTACCTGGAATATTCCAAACTCCCCCCCCCCCCCCACCAATTAATAATTTAAGCCTCAACATCCCTTCTACATGCACGCCAACCGTAACTTGATAGTGACAATAAAAATAAACATGTCCACCCCTGATAGAGCTGTACAGAACAAACATGTCAGCCTCCTGATAGAGCTATACAGTGCAAAGATTCTAAACAACATGTCCGCCCCTGATAGAGCTATACAGAGCAGAGATTCTAAACAACATGTCCAGCCCCTGATAGAGCTATACAGAGCAAAGATTCTAAACAACATGTCCAGCCCCTGATAGAGCTATACAGAGCAAAGGTTCTAAACAACATGTCCGACCCCTGATAGAGCTATACAGAGCAGAGATTCTAAACAACATGTCCACCACCTGATAGAGCTATACAGAGCAAAGATTCTAAACAACATGTCTGCCCCCTGATAAAACAGGAAACTTAAAAGAAAAATGTATTCACAGGGAACCAAATCAGCAGGTCTGTTACTAATTAAACCAAAATAACAATACACTAAATGACATGTGATCAAACAGATCCGGAGTAATGAGGGAACTTGTTTGGGTGTTTTTATCTCACTAGCTGAATCAGAATTCATTGTGTGCCCCTATCTGACATCAAGGGGTCGGATGCAAACAAGGTAGGCTCGCTGGACGAGCTTGGAGAGATTAAAGCCACGGAGGGAGCTCTGGGGCGTGGAGCAGACTATATATAAAGATGTTATCTGGCTTGTTTGGGCACCAGACAAGGAGGGGATCCAAATGACAAAGTCACAGGGAGGGAGTATGTGACCCAATATTCAAATTGAAAAGTGATTCATTTGCATATCAAGTCCCAGGTGATGTCATAATCACAAGACATCACAGACAGCTTGAAAAACATTTTCCTCTTATTTTTTGCATTGGCTGCAATGCTGCTAATACAATGTATAGATCATTATTCAGCATTTCTTATTCTATAGGTAACCGTGATCCTTCCATGTTAAGATGTTCTGCACAGATCTCTACGGCCCCCCAGAGAAATGTACTATATAGGAATAAAAATGAATCCTTCTCCAGCATTAGGGAGAATTTTAGTAATAAAAGCAGCAAGATTTTAACCTATAAGAAAAGAGAAAAAAGAAAAAAAGATTTTACACAAATTAAATATATGTGTAAAAAATATCGAATTTGTTTTTTTTAACTGAATTGCTCCTGGAAGAAGGTATTTTACAGTAAATTGAAAACGTCCATTCGTTTATTTCACCAAATTACCAAAAATTTCCGTGGGTTCTCGGTGGGCTTCAAACACTCAAAATCCAAACCCTGCTACAGCTTTGATTTGAAACGCGTCAGCCAGTCTTTGTTCCTTGTTTTGTGCCTCAAAAAAGCAGATCTTTTAGCTGATGTAATATTTCTTTAAAAAAAAAAAAAGTCCCAAAACTTTCACATACATATTTAAACGTCAGCTACAGCACTACTGTAATGAACCCGTCCTATCCACATTGCCCCCTAAAAAGCCTTTAGACAAGAGCTGCTTCCTTTCAACGAAAGAAAAAGAAACAAACACTTTCTATTTTGTAAAAACTGCAAATAAAGCGTAATATTGTTATAGTAACTGTCTATCTCTCTCCAAGCCCCTCCTATCTCTCTCCAAGCCCCTCCTATCTCTCTCCAAGCCCCTCCTATCTCTCTCCAAGCCCCTCCTATCTCTCTCCAAGCTCCTCCTTATCGGAATGTCACTGAATTAAGAAGCCCCGGCGAAATTATTTTCGATGCAAAACTAGAGAACTGTAAATTATATCAAAAAGTACAAAATACGTCCACATCACAAATATTAAATACAAACAACGTTAAAATAAACCGTTTCTTTAAAATAAGCCTGTAAGTTTAGGCAGCTTTTAAAAGGAGTTTTCCGAGCGAGAGTTTTCAAAGGAGTTTTCGAGCAAGTTGGCAGGGCCAGCCTGACCCACACCTCTGCATTTTACTCACCACATCTGCCAGTCATTAGCGCTAGGCTGCCAAGTCAACCATACTCCCCCCCCCCCCCCCCCTCCCATCGTCATCCTCTCCCAGGATTCTCCGTAGAGCTTTTTAGCATCTGTGTTTGGTTTGGAAAAAACTTCTGTTTTCCCCCATTCTCCACCAGGGACAGACGGATCCAGGGGGGGGGACGGGGGGACGACGTACAATTTACGAGAAAGTGAAGACAGTAACACAGCTGGCCGAAGAAAGCAGGCAGGGCCAAGAGAATACACTTCTATTTACTTTAAAAACAAATGACATTTCTCCTGTAGTTTTACATTGAACCTAATTTTGCCGGGGCTCCTACATTCAGTGAGCGGGAGTGCACAGGAGGCAGTGGTCTTTTCTGTGGAATCAGCCTCTCTCTCTGTGGATCTCAGCTGTTTTAAAGCATGGGGGGGGGGGGGTGCATGGCTTCAGCCAGCTCCAGCTCCTATAATATCACTCCTTCCACTGCTTATGTACTAATGTAACTGACATTACTTATGGATAATGATCGTCAGATTACAAGTGTGCAGATAACATTCCTGCCATATAAAAGATCCCTTTCAACCCATGAAAAATATCGATCTATGCAAATTATCGGTATAATTTTTATCCGCCCCCGCTCTGTCATATCTGAGAGTAACATCTGAGTGCTCAGGGGAGGTGGTGTTCCGTTAAAATACTCCCCCCCCTCCCCGCTTAATGCAAAACTGCTACAAATATTTTTTAAAAATGTATAAACTGTAGAGAATTAATTCAATAGCAATTGTTGGTTTACCATGCTTTATTATTTAATTATGTGTCCTATTAATAAGAGAATTGGAAAAGAGGCCGGGTACATGCTGTAGAGATTCCGGAGGCAATTGATTTGATATGCATTTACATTAAAATTAGGAAAAAAGTCAAGTTTAACGGCATTTACAAAGCTGGTCCCCTTCCTTCCACCGTGGTCCATTCTATTACCAGTCCTTGGTGTAAACACTGGGATAGCCTATTGTGAAATATAGGGGTGTGCGGCCAAATTGCGCAGTCTGTTTTTCTTATCCTAATCTTATATGATGACATCATTTCCCTGTGCGACTTTTACTTAATATTGAACTTTAGACTCTGGGCTTATGATAAAGATACAAAAACATACAGAAAGTTAGCCAGCAAACACAAGAGTTATTCAAACAGAGCTATATTTTAAAATGGGACACCTATCGATATGGCTGGGTCCAGATCACATCATATCGCGATTATGGGCAATACCATTCAATATCACGATATGCCCCTCAAAGGAACCCTTGAAACTCCACCCACTGTTTACATTTCTGGCATCGCCAGGACTGTCTTCACCAAATTAGGATTGTTGGCACCTATAATGGACTATTTAAATTCCTGAATTATATTTAATTTAGCCGGGGCTTCTAAATTCCGTGACATTCCGAGGAGGAGGGGCTTGGAGAGATGGGCGGGGCATCTAAATTCCGTGACATTCCGAGGAGGAGGGGCTTGGAGAGATGGGCGGGGCTGCTGCTGTTTGCACGTTCCAGGAGACAGGAAGAGCTTGTTTATTTTTTACTTTACACTTATCTTTAAATGTATATTTTTGGGGGATGTTGAAAGTGGAACATTCTCTTCAGCCCGGACGTGATACGGCGGTTAATGCATGTGTTTAAATGGGTTTGTTTCCACCAAATTCATTAAAAAAATGTTTTAAAAAACAATAAATCCGCCAGCTGCAAAAAGCTTTCCAAACAACTCTTTACCGTCATGTAAACATGAAGATCCCTGTAGACACACGTGACTAGGGGGGAAGGTCTCTGGCTGTGTATGGATTGGCATGTTAGCCCGTAGACTGCTCGGATAGCCACACGACGCTGGCGGCTGTGGATGATGGGATTTGTAGTAAATAAAATGCAATATTTCACTTTTCAGAAAGGAGGGTGTGAGATCACTAACCTACCCCCTCTGTGCGGTAATAAAGCCAGCATTGTAAGCCGGGGTGTTGTATAGTGTACTCTGGAACACACTGATCCCCTGGGTTCCTGAAGAAGGGGGGGGGGGGGGGTATGCAAATCCTTTTACAGATGTACGCCAAGCCTGGGATACTCCAGGAAGCCTCCTCCAATACCCACACAATGACATCTTACATCTGGACACACTCCCCAGCCATGTCCGTCCCCCCCTCCTCAGCCCGAGTGCCAGTCCGTGCCAGCCCCCCAGGCAGACACTGGACCTACTGTTTGCCGACAATGGCGTACTTCATACCGTTATAGAGCCATACGTCGTCAGGCAGGGCGTGGGGGGAAAAAAGACAGTGTCTGCTGTTGGAGATCTGTTCTGCCTGTAAAAATAGGATACCGAACAGGCAGATCATTAATCTGCCCACTGGAGACCGGGGAGTGACAAATCCCAAGGAGCCAGGGCTCCCAAAAATCTCTACTGAAGACTCCTAAACTTTCTTTGATTGTTTTACATGCAATTCTGACCGTGTCCCCTTTCCCTGGCTCCTAAAACGAACAGGACTGGCTCCCAAAAGGACCTATTATGTCTGCTAAAGTCTGTTTGTGTTTGTGCCAAGCTCTGCATTAAAAATCACTGCCGTTTGAATTAATACAAATTTAAAGCGACTATACACATAGATCAGGTTATGCATATTCCTAAATCCAACTGGCAGCGAGAAATCTCCCAAAACTGCAGCCAACTGTAAATAGAGAGGGGGGTAGGGAGTAAACTGGCCCTTGATGTTCCCCAGCTGAGATATCTCTGTTGCAAGGACCGATTTTTAACACATTCCAATAAAATGCAAGAGAGGGGAAGATGGGGGAATGTGGTTTAAGGCCAAACTGCTATCATGGGAAAAGTAGGAACTATCCATCCCCAGCCTGTGAGTCAGATGGCCGGATTGCTCCTTCAGGCCAGATGTTGTCATGGGTTGGATTATACCGAACTGGAAAAATTAACTCATTTGAAATATAAAAGATTAACTTTTTTTTTTTTTTTAACCTCCAAAAGGATGAAGGGTTGAGTTGACCCTGCCAGTAACTGAACCTGCAAACTTGGAGGATTGAGCGGATTCTGCAATGGGTGCATTGGCTCACTATTCCTGTGCTTCTCTAGGCAGCCGGTAAAATCCTGCCGCTTGTGGTTTTTTTTTTTTTTTAGACATTTGTGAACCCCTGGCAGAGGAACACTTAATCTAGCTGAATGGCTGGAGCTCTGTTAGAGGGAGAGGAGATCCCCCCTCGGCACTGTGAAGTCACCTGAGGTGAGAGGCGCTGGTGGAATGTTCAGTGCAATTACTACACCAAAAAAATAAAAGACCCCCAGGTAATCCTCCCCCCCCCCCCCCCCCAGACCCCGACCCGACCACAGCAAGTTTAATCAACTTGGAGAGCAGGTCTGACTGGAGGTTAGGGTAGCAGTAACAGAAAGCTTTATTACATTAAAAGGGTGGAGACTAGGACAACTGGACAGACTGGGCCTTCTCCAGCACACCTGTGCACAAGCAGCTGAAGCTTGCACCTGATCCACACACATATATATATATATATATATATAAAATTAGGGCAAGTGGATATATCAGAATGATCAAATGCTGATAACCTGGACTTTTGTGGGGGGCTAATTTGGGGGGTGCTGTCCTTATCTATGTGTTGGATTATTCACCTGGCCAGTTAAAGGCCTTCGGGGCAGTGTGTCCTGCTGTACAGAATAGTATCAATGAAAGAAAAAAAGGGGGACAGACTCATTACCCCAAAAGCCCCAATCAGCAGAATTATACTCGTCGCTCACCCAGCAGATATTTGGTCTGTCGAATACCAGTGTTACGATCTGCCCATTCAAATTCGGACTCCCACCGAGTAAGGCAGACACATTCCTCCTATGTTATTCCAAGATTAGAACTGGCACTATCTCCGCAGACAGCCGTCCATCCGATACCATTCTTACAGGGGCTATCTGTCCAGAAACGGATGTACTAATGGAATGAGAACTCACTAAGCGCCAATGGTCAGGGTACGGAGTACAGATATTTACTAGCCGTCTAGCAGCTGTCTGGATATCCAGATCTCCTTGGTGTAGCTCATCTCTTTTCCAAGCCTGAAGAAAAATCCTAATATTGGTGTAACTTTTTTTTTTTTATGCATTTAGGGGTAATACTTTGCAGTAGGTTCACTCTTTTTTTTTGTTTGCATATTCCAAAAAGCATATTTGAGCAAGTAAAAAATAGCAAGGATGCTCCTCCCCTTGCTGTACGTTCAAAAATTCTGAACGTACAGCTGTATGCACACATGTATTATAACCATGTAATTAGCCCCCAACAAGTGGCTAGTGGTTGCCCTTTTTGAAGAATCAACACATAAGGGCCAACCAGAGTATTGTATGGCATTTTTTTTTTTAAATATTTCCTAATTGATTCGCTCTTAGTTCATTGAGAATTGAAACATTCAAAGAATGAAACCAAACCAAACAATAAACAAAAATACTCTTCAAAAACCAATTACTTTGTAAACGGTTACAATCAATACAGCTATCAGTTTACACAAAACAGTAACATCTTGTTGTAATCTATACAAACGGTTTGTGTTTACATCTCTTAGAAGCTTGTTACATTGTCCTATACAACTGAAAGCCAAGATTGAACACACAATCAGCTCCACAAAGATACATTACATACATGAGTCCCAGTGGGATCTTAGACAAACAAGAAGCTCTGCTAAATGAATGCCATAAAGAAAATCACAGAGGAAAGCGATACATCACATGAAAAGTTGCAAGGATTTAAGACCTTGCATTTACCTTTTATTTATAAATGTAAACAGATGTCAAAGTAACATTTCAAGGCAGGGTTTTTTGAAACATCTGCATCAACTGATATTTCAAAAACTCTACATCTTCAAAGAGCTAGCACTCACCCAAAACACCGGGGCCTGCCGGCATACACATCAATCTATCTGCTACTCTTAGGCACACGGGGTCAGTGACAGTTATAGAAACTCCTATTACTCAGTAGAATCAAAGCAAAGTGAGGTTCATCTAAAAATGTACTTCTGTGGCTATGTTGTAAAAGTGGTCCGATAACCGTGGAAACCAATGTGCAGGCTATATACCACTTCTTACATAACTGCCAGCATGGACCATGCTCCCCATGCACCAGAAAGTGCAGCCCGGCAGTATGTAGGATGTATACACACACAGACACGATCATACATGTAACGTGCAGCCCGGCAGTATGTAGGATGTATATACACACAGACACGATCATACATGTAACGTGCAGCCCGGCAGTATGTAGGATGTATATACACACAGACACGATCATACATGTAAAGTGCAGCCCGGCAGTATGTAGGATGTATACACACAGACACGATCATACATGTAACGTGCAGCCCGGCAGTATGTAGGATGTATACAAACACACACACACACAATCCAATTCATGTAAAGTGCAGCCCAGCAGTATGTAGGATGTATACACACAGACACGATCATACATGTAACGTGCAGCCCGGCAGTATGTAGGATGTATATACACACACACACAATCCAATTCATGTAAAGTGCAGCCCGGCAGTATGTAGGATGTATACACACACAGACACAATCCAATTCATGTAAAGTGCAGCCCGGCAGTATGTATGATGTATATACACACACACACAATCCTATTCATGTAAAGTGCAGCCCGGCAGTATGTAGGATGTATATACACACACACACACAATCCAATTCATGTAAAGTGCAGCCCAGCAGTATGTAGGATGTATATACACACACACACACACACACAATCCAATTCATGTAAAGTGCAGCCCGGCAGTATGTAGGATGGATATATACACACACACACAATCCAATTCATGTAAAGTGCAGCCCGGCAGTATGTAGGATGTATATACACACACACACACACAATCCAATTCATGTAAAGTGCAGCCTGGCAGTATGTAGGATGTATATACACACACACACACAATCCAATTCATGTAAAGTGCAGCCCGGCAGTATGTAGGATGTATATACACACACACAATCCAATTCATGTAAAGTGCAGCCTGGCAGTATGTAGGATGTATATACACACACACAATCCAATTCATGTAAAGTGCAGCCTGGCAGTATGTAGGATGTATATACACACACACACACACAATCCAATCCATGTAAAGTGCAGCCCGGCAGTATGTAGGATGTATATACACACACACACAATCCAATTCATGTAAAGTGCAGCCCGGCAGTATGTAGGATGTATATACACACACACAATCCAATTCATGTAAAGTACAGCCCGGCAGTATGTAGGATGTATATACACACACACAATCCAATTCATGTAAAGTGCAGCCCGGTAGTATGTAGGATGTATATACACACACACACACACACAATCCAATTCATGTAAAGTGCAGCCCGGCAGTATGTAGGATGTATATACACACACACACACACACACAATCCAATTCATGTAAAGTGCAGCCCGGCAGTATGTAGGATGTATATACCCACACACACAATCCAATTCATGTAAAGTACAGCCCGGCAGTATGTAGGATGTATATATACACACACACACAATCCAATTCATGTAAAGTGCAGTCTGTAGGATGTATATACACACACACAATCCAATTCATGTAAAGTGCAGCCTGGCAGTATGTAGGATGTATATACACACACACAATCCAATTCATGTAAAGTGCAGCCCGGCAGTATGTAGGATGTATATACACACACACACACAATCCAATTCATGTAAAGTGCAGCCCGGCAGTATGTAGGATGTATATACACACACACACACAATCCAATTCATGTAACATACAGCCCGGCAGTATGTAGGATGTATATACACACACACACACAATCCAATTCATGTAAAGTGCAGCCTGGCAGTATGTAGGATGTATATACACACACAATCCAATTCATGTAAAGTGCAGCCTGGCAGTATGTAGGATGTATATACACACACACAATCCAATTCATGTAAAGTGCAGCCCGGCAGTATGTAGGATGTATATACACACACACACACACACAATCCAATTCATGTAAAGTGCAGCCTGGCAGTATGTAGGATGTATATACACACAGACACAATCCAATTCATGTAAAGTGCAGCCGTCAGTATGTAGGATGTATATACACACACACACAATCCAATTCATGTAAAGTGCAGCCTGGCAGTATGTAGGATGTATATACACACACACACACACAATCCAATTCATGTAAAGTGCAGCCTGGCAGTATGTAGGATGTATATACACACACACACAATCCAATTCATGTAAAGTGCAGCCCGGCAGTATGTAGGATGTATATACCCACACACACAATCCAATTCATGTAAAGTGCAGCCCGGCAGTATGTAGGATGGATATACACACACACACAATCCAATTCATGTAAAGTGCAGCCTGGCAGTATGTAGGATGTATACACACACACACAATCCAATTCATGTAAAGTGCAGCCTGGCAGTATGTAGGATGTATATACACACACAATCCAATTCATGTAAAGTGCAGCCTGGCAGTATGTAGGATGTATATACACACACACAATCCAATTCATGTAAAGTGCAGCCCGGCAGTATGTAGGATGTATATACACACACACATACACACAATCCAATTCATGTAAAGTGCAGCCTGGCAGTATGTAGGATGTATATACACACACACAATCCAATTCATGTAAAGTGCAGCCTGGCAGTATGTAGGATGTATATACACACACACACAATCCAATTCATGTAAAGTGCAGCCCGGCAGTATGTAGGATGTATATACCCACACACACAATCCAATTCATGTAAAGTGCAGCCCGGCAGTATGTAGGATGGATATACACACACACACAATCCAATTCATGTAAAGTGCAGCCTGGCAGTATGTAGGATGTATATACACACACACAATCCAATTCATGTAAAGTGCAGCCCGGCAGTATGTAGGATGTATACACACACACACACACACAATCCAATTCATGTAAAGTGAAGCCCGGCAGTATGTAGGATGTATATACACACACAGACACACAATCCAATTCATGTAAAGTGAAGCCTGGCAGTATGTAGGATGTATATGCACACACACACAATCCAATTCATGTAAAGTGCAGCCCGGCAGTATGTAGGATGTATATAAACACACACACAATCCAATTCATGTAAAGTGCAGCCCAGCAGTATGTAGGATGTATATACACACATACACAATCCAATTCATGTAAAGTGCAGCCTGGCAGTATGTAGGATGTATATACACACAATCCAATTCATGTAAAGTGCAGCCCGGCAGTATGTAGGATGTATATACACACACAATCCAATTCATGTAAAGTGCAGCCCGGCAGTATGTAGGATGTATATACACACACACACAATCCAATTCATGTAAAGTGCATCCCGGCAGTATGTAGGATGTATATATACACACAGACACAATCCAATTCATGTAAAGTGCAGCCCGGCAGTATGTAGGATGTATATACACACAGACACAATCCAATTCATGTAAAGTGCAGCCTGGCAGTATGTAGGATGTATATACACACACACAGACACGATCATACATGTAACGTGCAGCCCGGCAGTATGTAGGATGTATATACACACAGACACAATCCAATTCATGTAAAGTGCAGCCCGGCAGTATGTAGGATGTATATACACACACAATCCAATTCATGTAAAGTGCAGCCCGGCAGTATGTAGGATGTATATACACACACACAATCCAATTCATGTAAAGTGCAGCCCAGCAGTATGTAGGATGTATATACACACACACAATCCAATTCATGTAAAGTGCAGCCCAGCAGTATGTAGGATGTATATACACACACACACACACAATCCAATTCATGTAAAGTGCAGCCCGGCAGTATGTAGGATGTATATACACACACACACACACACAATCCAATTCATGTAAAGTGCAGCCCAGCATTATGTAGGATGTATATACACACACACACACAATCCAATTCATGTAAAGTGCAGCCCGGCAGTATGTAGGATGTATATACACACACACACACAATCCAATTCATGTAAAGTGCAGCCTGGCAGTATGTAGGATGTATATATACACACAGACACACAATCCAATTCATGTAAAGTGAAGCCTGTCAGTATGTAGGATGTATATGCACACACACACAATCCAATTCATGTAAAGTGCAGCCCGGCAGTATGTAGGATGTATATACACACACACACACAATCCAATTCATGTAAAGTGCAGCCTGGCAGTATGTAGGATGTATATATACACACAGACACACAATCCAATTCATGTAAAGTGCAGCCTGGCAGTATGTAGGATGTATATACACACAATCCAATTCATGTAAAGTGCAGCCCGGCAGTATGTAGGATGTATATACACACACAATCCAATTCATGTAAAGTGCAGCCCGGCAGTATGTAGGATGTATATACACACACACACAATCCAATTCATGTTAAGTGCATCCCGGCAGTATGTAGGATGTATATATACACACAGACACAATCCAATTCATGTAAAGTGCAGCCTGGCAATATGTAGGATGTATATACACACAGACACAATCCAATTCATGTAAAGTGCAGCGCGGCAGTATGTAGGATGTATATACACACACAGAATCCAATTCATGTAAAGTGCAGTCTGGCAGTATGTAGGATGTATATACACACTGTGACAAACCACCTCTTTTACATATAGGATTTTGCCACCGATCTTGCAAAAAACCACAGCCTTCTAGGGTATGCAAAGTCCATGACACATTCAGTTCGGTTTTCCTTTTCTTTATTCGTTAGGAAAACAGCTGCTTCAAATAATAATAAACAAAAAACAAAATTCCTTGCTCTTACTTGAGCTCTTACTAGACAGAAATTTCTATCTATAATTGGGTGGCTTTCCCACTTACCAATTTCTTCAAAAAAAACAAAAAACAGCTTTGCATTAAACAGAAGTATTGTTTTCAATGTCTCAGCTCTCCTAGCTGACCTTTTTTTTTCTTCCCCCTTTGTAGCAGGCTGATCTCTTTTTTTTAAAGGCCTGTCTGCTAATTGACCAGCTACAGGTGAGTGCCAATTAGGAAACTCTGTAGTCAAATCTAAATCCTGGTCTGTTACACAGCAACTAGTGCTGTTGGAGCATTGGCCCACCCTGCTCTCCAAATACTCCGCCCCAGGGACCCATACCGTGGTTTGCAGAGCATCAGCAATGTATATTGCAAACTTTAACATCCCTCCCTGGGGCATTTAACTGAAAATTATCAGGTTGCTGTTTAGCAAATCAGGCCTGATGTATCTTCCATCAACCACCATTCCACTTTTTCGCTCACATATCCTCCCCCCCAGCTCATACCCATGGGTTTGAGCGACCATGGAAATCAGAGAGTGTACCCTGGAAAGCCCATCAGCATTTCCTTGTTTTAGACCGGCCCTGTGTTCGACCGTGAAATTAAAAGATTGCAAACTCAAAAACCACCTGGTTACTCTGGAGTTATTCTCTTTGTTCTGATACATCCATGTCAGAGGTGCATGGTCCGTTATCAATCGGAACTTTCTGCCTAGCAGGTAGTATTTAAGAGAGTCTAATGCCCACTTAATAGCAAGGCACTCTTTTTCAACAATAGAGTAGTTCTTCTCATGTGGGTTTAACTTCCTGCTTAAAAAGAAAACAGGGTGTTCTTCACCCTGGTATTCCTGTGAAAGAACAGCCCCCAAGCCCACATCAGAAGCATCTGTCTGAACTATAAAGTCCCTGGAAAAATCTGGGGTCACCAAGACAGGATGGCTACAGATAGCTTCCTTCAGACTCTTAAAAGCCTTTTCTGCCTCAGGGCACCACTTAACTATAACTGGGGACTTTGCTTTAACAAGGTCTGTTAGAGGTGCAGCAATGGTAGCAAAATCTGGGATGAATCGTCTATAGTATCCAATTAAACCCAAAAATGCCTTAACTTGTTTTTTTGTAAGGGGCTGTGGCCATTTTTGTATGGCTT
Source organism: Pelodytes ibericus (assembly GCA_036172795.1). Classification (NCBI taxonomy): domain Eukaryota; kingdom Metazoa; phylum Chordata; class Amphibia; order Anura; family Pelodytidae; genus Pelodytes; species Pelodytes ibericus. Next base: position 8,594,577 of record CM069858.1, on the reverse strand, counting down.
CCACTTTGGCTTCCTGTGGCTTAACCAAACCTCTCCCAATAGAATACCCTAAGTACTTTGCTTCCTCTAAACCAATCGTACATTTTGAAGGATTGGCAGTTAAGCCCGCTGAGCGGATAGCATCAAGCACTGCTTGAACTTTGGGGAGGTGGGATTCCCAGTCTGCACTATGGATGACGACATCATCCAAGTATGCCGCAGCATAGCGATCATGGGGTTTAAGAATTCTGTCCATCATTCGTTGGAATGTAGCAGGTGCCCCATGTAACCCAAATGGCAATACAGTGTACTGAAACAGGCCACTGGGTGTTGAAAAGGCTGTCTTTTCTTTAGCTCTTTCAGTGAGAGGTACCTGCCAGTAACCTTTTGTTAAATCCAAGGTTGTCAAATAACGAGCTCTACCCAGTCTTTCTATTAACTCGTCAACTCTGGGCATTGGATAAGCATCAAATTTTGAGATGGCATTTAACTTGCGGTAGTCATTACAGAACCTCCATGAACCATCAGGTTTTGGCACCAATACAATAGGACTACGCCAGTTGCTCTGGGATTCTTCAATGACTCCAAGTTTTAACATGTTCTCAACCTCTACGTTTATAACCTCCCTCCGGGCCTCAGGAATTCTATAGGGTTTGAGGTTAACTCTTTTCCCTGGTTCGGTTATTATGTCATGTTTAATCACCTTAGTCTTTCCTGGAACTACCGAGAAAACATCCCTATTTCTCCTGATGAAATCTCTGGCCTCTTGCTTTTGATGTACAGACAGAGTCTCAGATACATTAACCTCCGGCTCTACTATAGGGGGTTCTGAAGGTTTTAAAGCAACCAGGGCCTCCCTGTCCTTCCAGGGCTTTAACAGATTTATATGATACAACTGTTCAGGCTTTCTTCTTCCTGGTTGTCTGACTTTATAATTTACATCACTCACTTTTTCTATTATTTCATAGGGTCCGTGCCAAGTCGCAAGGAACTTGTTCTCCACAGTAGGGACTAGAACCAATACCCTGTCTCCAGGTTGGAACACTCTGACTCTAGCATTACGGTTATAGCTGTTTTTCTGAGCCTGCTGGGCTTCCAGCATGTGCTCCCTGACAATAGGCATGATGGTGGCCATTCTATCCTGCATTTGAGCTATATGCTCAATTACACTCCTGTGAGGAGTAGTCTCCTGTTCCCAGGTTTCCTTAGCTATATCCAGTATTCCCCTGGGATGTCTTCCATACAACAATTCAAAAGGAGAGAACCCTGTGGAGGCCTGTGGAACTTCCCTAATGGAAAACAGTAGATATGGCAATAAAAAATCCCAATTTTTTCCATCTGCATCAATCACCTTACGTAGCATACTCTTAAGGGTCTTGTTGAACCTCTCTACTAAACCATCAGTCTGTGGGTGATATACTGAGGTCTTAAGATGTTTAACCTGCAAGAGCCTGCACAACTCTTTTGTGACTTTGGACATGAACGGGGTCCCCTGGTCTGTCAGGATTTCTTTAGGGATACCCACCCTACTGAACATCAACATAAGTTCCTTAGCTATTAACTTTGCGGAGGTATTACGCAAGGGAATGGCTTCAGGGTAGCGAGTTGCATAGTCCAAGACAACTAATATATATTGGTGTCCCCTAGCGGACTTTATCAGTGGCCCCACTAAGTCCATAGCGATCCTTTCAAAAGGCACATCAATTATGGGTAAGGGTACAAGTGGACTACGAAAAGTCTTGAAAGGAGCCCTGTACTGGCACTCAGGACATGAGGAGCAATAGTTTGTAATAGCAGCAAACACTCCAGGCCAGTAAAACCGTCTAAGGACTCTCTCTCTAGTTTTTTCGACTCCCAAGTGTCCCCCTAATATGTGGCTGTGAGCCAACTTTAGTACTGTGTTTTGGAAAGTCTGGGGAACCAACAGCTGCTTAATGATATCTGAATCCTTTTTTTCTACACGGTAAATTAGGTCATTTTGTACTTCAAAATAGGGGAATGGCAGTGCTTCTCCTGGCTGAGTAGCAACCCCATTTACAACTTTAATATCATTTCTAGCCATCACTAAAGTGGGATCTTCCCACTGAGCACTTTTAAAATTACCCAGACTGATCCCAATATCAATCAAGTCATTATCCTTGTCTGCAGTATTAGTAGGCTCCTCACTAGTTTGAGCTGGGTTATCTCCTATTAATACTGGTTTTGGGCAGTATTTTTTTCTTTTCCTTATTTGTCTGTCACCGTGGTCAAAACCCAAATCAATATCGGAAAAAGGGAACACATTATCCTCGGCAGATTGACTATATTCTGATAAACTTTGGTCTGTCTTTTGTACAGCTGCCCATAATTCCAGAAAATGAGGAAAGTCTCTACCGATCACTACCTCATGGGCTAATCTAGGTACTACACCCACTCGGTACTTTAAATCCCCATACTGGGTTCCAATATTCACTTCCGCAGTGGGGTATTCCTTTTTATCACCATGAACACAGATAATGCCTATTTTCTGAACATGATCAGGTTTTACAGAAGGTATTATAGACTCTGCTACCAATGTAACCATACTACCTGAATCAAGTAATGCTTTAGACATTTTTCCATTCACAGTTACACAGCATTTATGAGGGTTATTATCATAGTCATTGTTAACAGCACCATAACAGTTGAGAAAAAATGAAGGTGCTCCGTCATCTTTGCCCATATTGCATTCCATAGGTTCATCCTTCAATGGACAGTCTTTGGCCATATGACCCTCCTCTTTGCATTTGAAACATTTGACAGTAAAATCTGACCACCAATTAGTTCCTCTCCCAGGCCTATTAGACCTGGATGCCCCCCTGGTGTTTTGTGTATAGAGCTGCAGCTCTTCAGCTCCCCTTAAACCTTGAACAGTCTTACCAGGTCTTGCAGAATCTTGGGGCTTAGGATTGCGGGGGTTTTCATGTGAAGTAGGACGTAGCAGTTCTCCTGCAGCCACATATCTTTCCACCAAGGCAATCAGTTGGTCTGCTGTATGGGGATCACTTTGGCTGACCCAGCGACGCAGGGCAGCTGGTAAACCACGCAAAAACCGGTCCATTACTAAGGTTTCCACAATGTGGCTAGCTGAATGGATTTCAGGTTGTAGCCATTTCCGTGCGAGGTGTATAAGATCAAACAATTGGGAACGCGCTGCTTTTTCAGAGGAATATGACCATGAGTGGAACCTTTGGGCACGTACTGCAGAGGTTACACCCAGTCGTGCCAGGATTTCAGCTTTCAGTTTGCTGTAGTTACTTGCATCCGCTGGTTCTAGGTCATAATATGCCTTCTGCGGCTCTCCACTTAGGAACGGTGCCAGTATGCTTGCCCACTCATCAGCCGGCCATCCCTCCCTCTCAGCAGTGCGTTCAAAGGCCAGAAGGTACGCCTCAACATCATCTGATGCAGCCATTTTCTGAAGGTAGTGGCTCGCCCGAATCACCTTTGGTCCCTGGTATCTTCCATCAGGGTCTCCATTCAGCTTTTCAGAGATAGCTTGGATTTCCTGTTGTAGTCCCAGGGTGACTTTTTGCTGCTCCTCACGGGCTACTTTAAACATCTCTGCTTGTGTCACAGCAATCTGTTTCACCAAGGACTCAGTGCACTCCATCTGTGTTTTGGCCAGGACTTTAGCACACTCTGCCTGGGCCAGCACCAGTTGCTGCAGGGCTGCACTGTTTTCTGCAGCTCTCCTGTTAGTTTCCTGTTGCACAGAGGTAGATTGGATCAGAGCCTTGATAACGTCTTCCATGTTGAGTTTTAAATGACTTCTACCCTCAGGCTTACGTGGTTGCCCGCATCCTCCACCATATGTGACAAACCACCTCTTTTACATATAGGATTTTGCCACCGATCTTGCAAAAAACCACAGCCTTCTAGGGTATGCAAAGTCCATGACACATTCAGTTCGGTTTTCCTTTTCTTTATTCGTTAGGAAAACAGCTGCTTCAAATAATAATAAACAAAAAACAAAATTCCTTGCTCTTACTTGAGCTCTTACTAGACAGAAATTTCTATCTATAATTGGGTGGCTTTCCCACTTACCAATTTCTTCAAAAAAAACAAAAAACAGCTTTGCATTAAACAGAAGTATTGTTTTCAATGTCTCAGCTCTCCTAGCTGACCTTTTTTTTTCTTCCCCCTTTGTAGCAGGCTGATCTCTTTTTTTTAAAGGCCTGTCTGCTAATTGACCAGCTACAGGTGAGTGCCAATTAGGAAACTCTGTAGTCAAATCTAAATCCTGGTCTGTTACACAGCAACTAGTGCTGTTGGAGCATTGGCCCACCCTGCTCTCCAAATACTCCGCCCCAGGGACCCATACCGTGGTTTGCAGAGCATCAGCAATGTATATTGCAAACTTTAACATCCCTCCCTGGGGCATTTAACTGAAAATTATCAGGTTGCTGTTTAGCAAATCAGGCCTGATGTATCTTCCATCAACCACCATTCCACTTTTTCGCTCACAACACACAGAATCCAATTCATGTAAAGTGCAGCCTGGCAGTATGTAGGATGTATATACACATACACAATCCAATTCATGTAAAGTGCAGCCTGGCAGTATGTAGGATGGATATACACACAGACACAATCCAATTCATGTAAAGTGCAGCCTGGCAGTATGTAGGATGGATATACACACAGACACAATCCAATTCATGTAAAGTGCAGCCTGGCAGTATGTAGGATGTATATACACACACAATCCAATTCATGTAAAGTGCAGCCTGGCAGTATGTAGGATGGATATACACACACACAATCCAATTCATGCACTTTGCATGATCTTTCTGCAACATGGGGAGCACATATGTGTCCCTGTTGACAACTATGATATTAGAAATTTGCTTGAGATTTGTGTTCTTTAAAAAACCTGCAAAAAAGTGATGACAGATTATCAGGAAGCCTGTAAGGCACAAACTTAACAAGATCCCTATTCAAAAGCTCTCTATCGCATACCTGACATACCTGGGAGCTTGTGTAGCCACATCTGCAGAAGCATTTAAATATAAAAAACTATATTAATTTATGTAAAGCGTTCCTGCTCTATGGTAATGTATGTAAAGCGTTCCTGCTCTATAGTAATGTATGGAAAACGTTCCTGCTCTATAGTAATGTATGTAAAGCGTTCCTGCTCTATAGTAATGTATGTAAAGCGTTCCTGCTCTATAGTAATGTATGTAAAGCGTCCCTGCTCTATAGTAATGTATGTAAAGCGTTCCTGCTCTATAGTAATGTATGTAAAGCGTTCCTGCTCTATAGTAATGTATGTAAAGCGTTCCTGCTCTATAGTAATGTATGGAAAACGTTCCTGCTCTATAGTAATGTATGGAAAACGTTCCTGCTCTATAGTAATGTATGTAAAGCGTTCCTGCTCTATAGTAATGTATGTAAAGCGTTCCTGCTCTATAGTAATGTATGTAAAGCGTCCCTGCTCTATAGTAATGTATGTGAAGCGTTCCTGCTCTATAGTAATGTATGTAAAGCGTTCCTGCTCTATATTAATGTATGTAAAGCGTTCCTGCTCTATAGTAATGTATGTAAAGCGTTCCTGCTCTATAGTAATGTATGTAAAGCGTTCCTGCTCTATAGTAATGTATGTAAAGCATCCCTGCTCTATAGTAATGTATGTAAAGCATCCCTGCTCTATAGTAATGTATGTAAAGCGTTCCTGCTCTATAGTAATGTATGTTAAGCGTTCCTGCTCTATAGTAATGTATGTAAAGCGTTCCTGCTCTATAGTAATGTATGTAAAGCGTTCCTGCTCTATAGTAATGTATGTAAAGCGTCCCTGCTCTATAGTAATGTATGTAAAGCGTCCCTGCTCTATAGTAATGTATGTAAAGCGTCCCTGCTCTATAGTAATGTATGTAAAGCGTTCCTGCTCTATAGTAATGTATGTAAAGCGTTCCTGCTCTATAGTAATGTATGTAAAGCGTCCCTGCTCTATAGTAATGTATGTAAAGCGTTCCTGCTCTATAGTAATGTATGTAAAGCGTTCCTGCTCTATAGTAATGTATGTAAAGTGTCCCTGCTCTATAGTAATGTATGGAAAACGTTCCTGCTCTATAGTAATGTATGTAAAGCGTTCCTGCTCTATAGTAATGTATGTAAAGCGTTCCTGCTCTATAGTAATGTATGTAAAGCGTCCCTGCTCTATAGTAATGTATGGAAAACGTTCCTGCTCTATAGTAATGTATGTAAAGCGTTCCTGCTCTATAGTAATGTATGTAAAGCGTTCCTGCTCTATAGTAATGTATGTAAAGCGTCCCTGCTCTATAGTAATGTATGTAAAGCGTTCCTGCTCTATAGTAATGTATGTAAAGCGTTCCTGCTCTATAGTAATGTATGTAAAGTGTCCCTGCTCTATAGTAATGTATGTAAAACGTTCCTGCTCTATAGTAATGTATGTAAAGCGTCCCTGCTCTATAGTAATGTATGTAAAGCGTTCCTGCTCTATAGTAATGTATGTAAAGCGTTCCTGCTCTATAGTAATGTATGTAAAGCGTCCCTGCTCTATAGTAATGTATGTAAAGCGTTCCTGCTCTATAGTAATGTATGTAAAGCGTTCCTGCTCTATAGTAATGTATGTAAAGTGTCCCTGCTCTATAGTAATGTATGTAAAACGTTCCTGCTCTATAGTAATGTATGTAAAGCGTCCCTGCTCTATAGTAATGTATGTAAAGCGTTCCTGCTCTATAGTAATGTATGTAAAGCGTTCCTGCTCTATAGTAATGTATGTAAAGCGTTCCTGCTCTATAGTAATGTATGTAAAGTGTCCCTGCTCTATAGTAATGTATGTAAAACGTTCCTGCTCTATAGTAATGTATGTAAAGCGTCCCTGCTCTATAGTAATGTATGTAAAGCGTTCCTGCTCTATAGTAATGTATGTAAAGCGTTCCTGCTCTATAGTAATGTATGTAAAACGTTCCTGCTCTATAGTAATGTATGTAAAGCGTTCCTGCTCTATAGTAATGTATGTAAAGCGTTCCTGCTCTATAGTAATGTATGTAAAGCGTTCCTGCTCTATAGTAATGTATGTAAAGCGTTCCTGCTCTATAGTAATGTATGTAAAGCGTTCCTGCTCTATAGTAATGTATGTAAAGCGTTCCTGCTCTATAGTAATGTATGTAAAGCGTTCCTGCTCTATAGTAATGTATGTAAAGCGTCCCTGCTCTATAGTAATGTATGGAAAACGTTCCTGCTCTATAGTAATGTATGTAAAGCGTTCCTGCTCTATAGTAATGTATGTAAAGCGTTCCTGCTCTATAGTAATGTATGTAAACCATCCCTGCTCTATAGTAATGTATGTAAAGTGTTCCTGCTCTATAGTAATGTATGTAAAGCGTTCCTGCTCTATAGTAATGTATGTAAAGCGTTCCTGCTCTATAGTAATGTATGTAAAGCGTCCCTGCTCTATAGTAATGTATGGAAAACGTTCCTGCCCTATAGTAATGTATGTAAAGCGTTCCTGCTCTATAGTAATGTATGTAAAGCGTTCCTGCTCTATAGTAATGTATGTAAAGCGTTCCTGCTCTATAGTAATGTATGTAAAGCGTTCCTGCTCTATAGTAATGTATGTAAAGCGTCCCTGCTCTATAGTAATGTATGTAAAGCGTTCCTGCTCTATAGTAATGTATGTAAAGCGTCCCTGCTCTATAGTAATGTATGTAAAGCGTCCCTGCCCTATAGTAATGTATGTAAAGCGTCCCTGCTCTATAGTAATGTATGTAAAGCGTCCCTGCTCTATAGTAATGTATGGAAAACGTTCCTGCTCTATAGTAATGTATGTAAAACGTTCCTGCTCTATAGTAATGTATTTGTAATGTATGTGTTTTTTCCATTGCGTCAGGTTATTCTTTTATATATAAGATTTGTTCTATATGGCTATGGGAGCCCACAGACGTAGGACACTAACAAACAAAGCTTTTCATCAAATCATTTTTTCTTGACATTGTATGAATAACCCCGGCATTTTATAAAACAGGCTCTGCCTTTAGCTGAACACCAAGAGACGGGCACCAAGGCAAACGGGCCACACAGAACCTTAAAGAAGGCCTTTTGAGAGAGCAAATAAAGGATCCAGTCACATAAGCTGCCGCCTTAATTATCCCTGATGACACAACTGAACAGGAAAAACCATGGGGGGGGGGGGGGGGAATATGGAAAAGGGATCAGCACCAGCAGAGCGCACTAGGGCATTATATATTTTTAGTTCTGATGATTCCTTTAAACAAAGATCTATATAAATGATGCATTGTGCAATGCATTCCCATGCATATTGTCCATACAGCTCACCCCCTATACAAGAGATCTCTATGATTACCCTGGAAAAAGCTCAATATCAGAGACATCAGCATTGCCAGCACTATCCGCTCATCGAGGCTTATCAGAGACTGCTATTGTTTAAATACATGACCAGCTGGAGAGATGGGATTTAAATGTGCAGTCAGGCATGGGGGGTAATACATCGAAAGCAGAACACAGAAATGTACACAAATAGATCATTACAGGAAACGGACAAAATATGAAACCAGCTGAGCAACCTATAGATTGGTGGGCTGGCGCCATCATGCTTGCAAGCAGGTGTGCAAATGTTTGTGTCTTAAAGGGACAGTATCACCTAAACATTGCTTACACTGTGAGTGTAGAGAATACAAAAAAATGACTGAAAATTATCTATACATTGTGTTGGCAGAATTGCAAAAAATGCCTAAATGAGGAGAAAAATTTAGTTTAAATGTGTCTCATGCTTATGACATCACCTGGGGCTTGATATGCAAATGAACTGGATTTCAGTGGGAAATGTGTAATTTGCATATCAGGCCAGAGGTGATGTCATAAGCGGGAGACTGTACAGACACATTTAAACTAAATGTTTCTCCTAAATTAGCCAGTTTTGCTAATACAATATATAGATCATTTCCAGTCATTTTCTGTATTCTCTACATGCACAGTATAGACTGTGTTTGGGTGACAGACACCCTTTATAGATTGGATTTAGGTTTATGTGTCAGCAGGTTTGCAAACTGAATGTTGGTTAGGAAGACTTGGAGTTTTTGTGGGGTATCCCTGGGTGGGACAGTCTGACGCACACGTTTCATCCCAGACACACTGTATCGCAGCCAAAAATTCCGCACCAGTGAATCCATCTGGACTACAGCTGACACGGCATGCAGGGGCCACAAAACATGCACATGCATGTAACACGCAATGCTGGCCCTGACTCATACACACAGCAATGAAATCAGGTACAGTCACAGCAAGAAATACACAAGCCTACCTCTGAACACCCAAAATACACGAAAACATGCAATGCATTCAGGTGTGCGTGCAACGAATACACACGTGCGTGCAACAAATACACGCGTGCGTGCAACAAATACACGCCAACTATTCTTTACTCTCCTACTGGCTCGTTATGGAAGGCTAATATAAACTTGTAAAGCCACCGGTTACTTGCAAGTTATGTCGGCCTGTTGTACAGCGCTGTGGAGTATGCTGGCGTTATATTATTCCAGGCTCACAATACAGTTATAAGTTTGTCACATATTAAATATTTCTTGGTATATTTTTTATCTTAACACAGCCCTGTCTTATAATAAGAGTGAAGTCCCCTATACTTTATATCGAGCAGCTATTTCATCTTACTCACAAAGGCCTTGGAACTCCCCCCCCCCCCCCCCCCCCCCACACCCTCCGAGGCCACAAACGGCCCCATGGGCCTCAATCTAGACAGCCCTGTACTAAGACAAACATATCATAAATAAAGAAGGGAAAGACTCTGCAATGAGAGCAAATCCGTGAAAAGCCTGCAGTTTAGGGCAGGATTAGGAAAAATCCCTAGAGCAGTGATGGCTAACCTTGGCACTGTTTTGCAACTACATTGCCTATAATGCTTAATCAGGGAGGCTGAGAATCATAGGAGCAGGAATGAACAAAACCCTGTGCTTTCATATTGTCCATTTCGGTAACTAACCAAGTATACAATCAGCAAAAATGCATATAATCACATGTGTCTAAATACAGCGTTATGGGAAGGAGTATAATCTTCTGTCTTGGTTTAAGTGATGGGTTACATGAAATTACACGTCTGTCTTCACATTCCCCAATCCCAGGTCCTTCCTTTGGTCGAGCTTAAAATTATTATCTTGCTAAAGCTCTTTTAATCTCAATTCCATTTATAACCGGACGCAGTGACCTCACGCCAGAGAGAGAGAGGCAGCCATATTTGTTTTATAAGAGCAAACGATATAAAAGTGGAGCAAACCGGCGCATTCCATGGGTCTCCATGACGACTGCTCCACTTATAGAACTTGGCCCTCAGTGGGTACCACATGCTCAGTCCAGCCAGGGATACTGGTATGGTGCATCTGGACTAGACCTTATAGTGAAATCAGTAACGAAATTCAGGAGCGCTTGAAAAAGTGACATAAAATCTCTTAGGGGAGCAGAGGTGCCCCGATCTGCCATCTCAATGTAGGGGCTTTATTCGGGGGTGGGGTATTTCAGAACATAAATTCTGAAATACAGCTGCATGGGACAATTGTTTCCAACTCAGCAACTTTGGCCTTGAGTTAGAAATTCCCTTCTTAATTCCCGACAGCCACTGATTTCAGCTGAGAAGACGCAGTCTATTGATAGATCATCCATTTCCAATAGATTTAGGGGGGGGGGGGGGCTATTCACTAAATAGTGAACTGTGAAATTACAACCAAACTACACAAATCAGGCTTTGCTAGCCGAGTTTGAAAGTTAGGCAGAGTTTTTCCAGCTCGGCTGTTAAGGTCTGATTTTTTTTGCAGCTCAGTAGAGAGGGCATTGCTTAGCAAGATAGCCTCACACTGCTGGCAGTGTACAGTGCTGACAGGTCTGACACACGGACATGCACACACATGCATACATACTCAGGCTGGCGAAGACATGTTGATCTTGGTACGCACTGCCCTATAACTCCCCCAATGCCTCAGAGGCCTGCAACATATCAAAATACGGCCACACGCAAAACTTTCTACATGCACACGCTACATGCCTGCAACACACAAACATGCACTAGCCATATGCAGACTTGCAAAACGCATGCCTGCTCCTTGGACTCAGATATGGGGAGATTAATACACAAGGCCAGAAAGGGCCAGCAGCTGGGGAATCAAGACAACTCCTGTCATTCTCAGGCAGCCAGGGATTGACAGAGGGGGTGACTGCTGACAAAGTATACAGGTACTGTAGCTTTTTTACAGGTACTGTAACTCTCCTGCTGCACACCCACATTTTGGCTGAGCATCTAGGAGTTGCACTCTGACCGCAACCGTGAAGTTCACCGCAGTCTACGCTCTACGTGAAGACCACCGCAGAGCCAGCAACCACTCCCCCCCCCCCCCCCCCCCCATGACAAAAAGGTGACAGGAGGCGTTAACACAGGAACTTTAAACAAAGATACACAGAATTAGTCTACAAACAACGGGAGTTTACTGAATAGGTCAGTATGTCCTCGCGTGAGATGATCTGACCTTTTCAGTAAATCCTGTTTACCGAGACCGACTCTCTGTTCACTTGTATCCACATTGCATGGATTGTACAATCACAGATATTTATTTTTTACTGGGGGGAAGGGGAGGGGGGATGCCCAGTGGCCCCGATTGCACTGTAACCCAGGAATGTCCGGTTAAAAAGCCAGATCTGAAGAATGCAATCAGAACCACAGGCCTTTTCATCAAACGCAGAGACTGCTGCTTACTGTACGATTACACTGCTGCTTACTGTACGGTTACACTGCTGCTTACTGTACGGTCCCACTGCTGCTTACTGTACGGTCCCACTGCTGCTTACTGTACGGTCCCACTGCTGCTTACTGTACGATCCCACTGCTGCTTACTGTACGGTTACACTGCTGCTTACTGTACGGTCACACTGCTGCTTACTGTACGGTCCCACTGCTGCTTACTGTACGGTCCCACTGCTGCTTACTGTACGATTACAATGCTGCATGCAGCCTGGCTGATCATTAGAACGGTGCTTGAATTCAATGCAACAACTATAGAGAATCAAGCGCTTTAAATAGGCATCATAAAGCAAGTGCATGGGTCAAGTGGCAATACATCCCTTCTGCTGCCAGTCACATCATCACCCTGTGATATAACACTATTGTAACAGGCCATAAAATATTGCCATAAACAGAAGACAGGTCAGGTTTTCCTTGGCTTCTTCCAATGCTCCCAGCACAATTCATTATTTTGTTCCATACATTTTGCACGGTAAATACAGTTTGGTTGACGGCGTCCCTTTAAATACAGCCAAGCTGCACTCCCCACCCCCCACTATTCTCATACACACAGCTGTACCCTGCCTTGGGTCCCATCCAGGAACTCAAGGCAAGCATAGGGGCTAGTCCATACAGGACTGCACTGAGAATATATACCTGTAATGGGCAACCATTAGCTCTACAGCTATCTGGAGGCTGTGCTTCTAATGATGCTCAGCCAGCCACCTGGAGACTATGTTTCTGCTGGTGCTCAGGCAACCGTCTGAAGGCTATGGTACTGATAATTCTGAGCTGGCCATAGTTTCCAGATGCTTGGCTGATGCACAGCCCACCGTCTGGAGGCTATTGTTTTGACGATGCTCAGCCAACCATCTGGAAGCTGATGTTTTGACGATGCTCAGCCAATCATCTGGAAGCTGATGCTTTGACGATGCTCAGCCAGGCACCTGGAGGGTATTGTTTTGACGGATGCTCAGCCAGCCAGCTAAAGACTACGGCTCAGATGATGCTCAGCCAAACGCTCCTCAGCATCATCAAGAATACAGTCCCCAACAGCTGGTGCCCCAAAGGTTAGGCTTCACTGGCATATATCAATGTAAATATAGGTCTACGCTGTTCAGTCTTCGTTTAATTTAGTGTAATTATTTGGAGGACAGGGAGTTGCTTAATTAAATAAATTGCTCTGGACCTGCGCCAGTTTAATATATTACACACAGACCGTTCCAATAATACACACTGTGAGTTAGCTTTAAAGGCTCATAGTGATCCCCTATTAATATTTTTTAAAATACTACCGAATATTTTGGGGGACATCACGCGAGAGCCGGGAGTCTAAAAATAAAATGACTTTAATGGCTTTTTTTATTTTTTTTGTAAAATGCCTATTATCTGTTTTATGGGCAGAGGACTCTACAAAGCAGAAGAATACGACCCATCTACACCACGCCAAGGCGCATTCGCCAGTCACCGCCCCCCGCGGGGCCAAACGCACGCCATCCAGCTTTGCGCCGTCGCACAGCGTACCCTGACATGCGTCAGTGGGAGTCGCAGTCCGGCTGCTGGAATAACAATAATAAAATAGTAAAAGTTTGCGTCTCACCGTATTGTACAGCGAGTCATTCTCCTGGGCTTCGGACAGCTCACTGAGCTTGCGGTCCCACTGCATCACCGGATCCCCACTCTCCAATATCTCCATGTCAAACGCTGCCAATGACGCGTTGGGGTCAGAAGTGAGGATTTAATGCAAAAATAATTTAAATATAAAATGCAAAAAAAAAGATAATAAGTTTAAGTTAAAGTTTGCAGGGTCTTCTTTTGCAAATGATGCTGCCCTCCTCCTTGCAGAAGGGGTCAGATAATTTAAAGGGACCTTTTTTTTTTGCCCCCCCAGAGTAGTGAATTTGGTGTTAATAAGTGTATTATTGGCTGCTGTGCCAGCTGGGAGGAATATTATTCTAATAATGAGAATCAAGTCTGGGGGCAGGGTCTTTGCCTCTGCAGTAAGTCTCACTAAGGTCCTGTAGGAGGTCAGGGTAATAATTAGGTACAGACAGGCTCAGAGGTGCATCCTTCTCACAGTCCAGGATCAGACTGACTCACAATCCTTACAGACACCTCCCTCCAGCAGCTAAGCACCGCCCACCTCTCTCCTTCCAGCCAGTCACCTTCGGCAGTGCTGAATCCGTCGCTTGCGCCAGCCAATCAGAGACAGTATCCTGCCCAGCCCGTGCCATTCTCCTAGGACACTGGAATGTGGGCGTGCTCACGGCCAGTTTGATTAGCCTGCTAGCCAATCGGGAGAGTGGAAGCTCTGGGTCAGAGGCAGAAGGGGTGGGGTTAGAGGTATAATTGACGTTTAATCCGTGCAATAAACATGTTCGACGTTATGGCGCAGCCAATGAAATAAGGACAAGAATATCAGGGGAACCAACACAGAGAAGACTGCAGCTGGGCAGGTTCACAGGGTCTGGGGCTTATTATAGGGCAGCAAGGGGGGCTCACAGGCATCCCTTATTATTATATATATAGTTATTATAGGGCAGCAGTGGGGCTCACAGGCATCCCTTATTATTATATATATATAGTTATTATAGGGCAGCAGTGGGGCTCACAGGCATCCCTTATTATTATATATATAGTTATTATAGGGCAGCAGTGGGGCTCACAGGCATCCCTTATTATTATATATATAGTTATTATAGGGCAGCAGGGGGGCTCACAGGCATCCCTTATTATGATATATATAGTTATTATAGGGCAGCAATGGGGGCTCACAGGCATCCCTTATTATTATATATATAGTTATTATAGGGCAGCAGTGGGGCTCACATGCATCCCTTATTATTATATATATATAGTTATTATAGGGCAGCAGTGGGGCTCACAGACATCCCTTATTATTATTATATATATAGTTATTATAGGGCAGCAGTGGGGCTCACAGGCATCCCTTATTATTATATATATAGTTATTATAGGGCAGCAGTGGGGCTCACAGGCATCCCTTATTATTATTATATATATAGTTATTATAGGGCAGCAATGGGGGCTCACAGGCATCCCTTATTATTATTATATATATAGTTATTATAGGGCAGCAGTGGGGCTCACAGGCATCCCTTATTATTATATATATAGTTATTATAGGGCAGCAGTGGGGCTCACAGGCATCCCTTATTATTATTATATATATAGTTATTATAGGGCAGCAGTGGGGCTCACAGGCATCCCTTATTATTATATATATATAGTTATTATAGGGCAGCAGTGGGGCTCACAGGCATCCCTTATTATTATATATATATAGTTATTATAGGGCAGCAATGGGGGCTCACAGGCATCCCTTATTATTATTATATATATAGTTATTATAGGGCAGCAGTGGGGCTCACAGGCATCCCTTATTATTATATATATATAGTTATTATAGGGCAGCAGTGGGGCTCACAGGCATCCCTTATTATTATATATATATAGTTATTATAGGGCAGCAAGGGGGGCTCACAGGCATCCCTTATTATTATATATATAGTTATTATAGGGCAGCAAGGGGGGCTCACAGGCATCCCTTATTATTATATATATATAGTTATTATAGGGCAGCAGTGGGGCTCACAGGCATCCCTTATTATTATATATATAGTTATTATAGGGCAGCAGGGGGGCTCACAGGCATCCCTTATTATTATATATATAGTTATTATAGGGCAGCAATGGGGGCTCACAGTTGTTACAGACCATGTACACCCTTTCATGGAAATGGTATTCCCTGATGGCATTGGCCTCTTTCAGAATCTTGCATCACAGTTCCTCTCTTCCCCAGGCACAGGGGGGGATGAAGAGGAGTCTTTTGCCCTCATGTGCAGCTAGGGTTGCCACCTTTTTCCTCCAAAAAATACCGGCATTGGTACTGTCTCCATAGACTTAACATTGGCCTGATGCCAATTTTTTACCAGCCTGCCGGTAAAATACCAGCCAGGTGGCAACCCTATGTGCAGCAGAGGAAGCATCTTATTTCGGACAATGGACCCATGAAATCATCCAGACCACAGTTAGTAACAGCTTGTGCCAGATGTACCTACACGTGCGCATGCTGCCACGATACAGCGCACAGGACGGGCCTGGAGGAGGCATTTCCTTTAAATAGGGTCTATAAGATCCCGATCAGGACCAGAATGGATCACCATGCTTCTTGAGATTCCCAGACTGCCATGACAGTGCACTGACAGCGCTGATTGGTCCACCCGTCGGTGATTCTGAGCCCAGCGGGGGGAGGAGCTAGTCGCCAAGCTACCTCGGAGCAATGCTCCATGAAATGGTTGCCCACCCAGTCTTTACAAAGACTAGGGCTGAATATATCTTGAATCCTTCATTCAAATTAAAGTTTTAAGGAGTTACAAGTAGAGTTGAGCGAACACCTGGATGTTCGGGTTCGGCCGAACTTCGGAAAAAAGTCCGGGTTCGTGGTCGAACTTGACCCCGAACCCGAACCGCATTCAAGTCAATGGGGACACGAACTCTTGGGCACTAAAATGCCTCTAAAAAAGTCCTAGAAAGGGCTAGAGGGCTGCAAAAGGAATTAAAATGTGGGTAAGAGTAGGACAAGTGCCCTGCAAACAAATATGGATAGGGAAATAACTTCAAAAAACATAAAATACATACAAATTTCAAATACAGCTGAGCCATAAAATAGCACTAGATGGAATCTTTGATTTTAGCTTTGGAAGAACATAAATCTAAAGCATGGCTGCCAGGAGGATCAACATAATTATCCATTTGAGAAAGGGTTGGAGTGCAGGGTATTCTCTTTCAGTTTATACTAAGTGACCCATAGGTTGAGGAGGCGGTGACCGTGGCGGTGTAGGTGGAAGCGGCGCTGGAGGAGGAGGAGGTAGCCAGAATTTTTCTAAGTGCGCTGTAAGCACAGTATTGGACTGTTCTATTTGACTCTTAGACATGAAGTGCACCGCAAGACGCAAATGTAATATTTATCACCCAAAACTATTAGAATTTTTCAAAGTGCGCTGTAAGCACAGTATTTGATGGCTCTATTTGACTCTCAGATGTAATACATGTAATGCTATTGCTATTCTATAAACCGAAATAGAGTCCCCATTCATAAGAATAGGTCAATTGACCTATTCTTATGAATGGGGACTCTATTTCGGTTTATAGAATAGCAATAGCATTACATTTATTCCATAAACCAAAAGACATTCGGTTTATAGACTTTCGGTTTATGGAATACATGTAATGCTATTGCTATTCTATAAAAAGAAAGTCTATAAACCGAATGTCGTTCGGTTTATAGACTTTCGGCTTATGGAACACGACCTTTCCTGGTTAACCACTTATTATTATTATTATTATTATACCACCCACCACTTTTATATAGCGCCATCTTATGCCGCAGCGCTGTGCAGCTGGAAGAACAAGATGTGTCACCACCATGCGACTCTGGGGTGGAAATAGACGGCACAGCAAGGTGTGAGTAACGCTTGCAAAATGGCCATTAATAAATTGTCCTCCTTTCCTTGCAGGGATTAGTCCGTATAGCTTTACCTAATGAACCAGACTAAAATGACTGCTCCTCTCGCCGTATAACAGGGTGATCAGGATCGTTAAGGACATTTACACTTAAAAGCAGCAGCCGCACCGATAATTGATATTGGCATGATTCATTGGCTGGATGTGGGTGACAGGCTGCGTGCAGGGAAGAAGGCTTCTTTCTACATCCATCTTAGGAAGGTTAAACCTTTGAGGTATTGATAGGGGAAGAGTAATCCTGGTTCCATTAAGGGGCCCACCTAGTTTTTTCCTGCATGTTGTACATGTGCTTAGTATATGTTAAACAATTTACGGTGGTAGCAGCTTTGATATTGAAGGACATTAGCCATTAGCGTGGAATCAGCATCTCTGTGTCAAACTCAAGCTGTTTCAAATGCTTGAAGGTTCCAGCCATCTCTGTGTGCTGTGAGGTAACACAAGAAAGAAAGCTTGGGTAGAAACGCAGGGCTGTTGCTATAGTAACCGCAACAATAGTTACCCTATTAACTCTTTCATAGCCCATTAAGAACAAACAAAAAACAAGATGCTCTGTCATGACAGCAGGCTGGTTATATTTTATAGTAGGGCCTGTACAACATAAATTACTTGGCCGGTGTTCTGACAAATTTCTGGAGCAAATTCTCCTGCGCAATCGCAGGAGAATTTGCTCATTGCGCATGCGCATAAAGTTACAGCTGATAAATCAGCTGTAAATTTGTGACCACCGCGCATGCGCCAGCTGCGCTACCCACCTCCCGCCCCCCTCACACCCCATGCACACCCCTTCTCACCAGATCATCGACCACAGCGATACACAGCGCATGCGCACGCCTATCCAGCCGTTTGGGAATGCGCACGTCCGTTGTTGTGTTCTTAAGGTGGTAAGTAACACGGGGCGTCGGGACATAAGGGGGCAAGCATCCTGGTGAGGGCTGCCTCATCTTGATGGGATTTGTGATCCTCCTGCTGTATTATGCGTAAACAAAGTGTCTGTACAAGAACAGACACCTCCCAGTATATGTCTACCACGAGCACAGTGGTGTATCTTGATTTTGTGCTGCCCTAGGCAGACAAAATCCGGGCACCCCCCTACCCAAGCTGCACACCCACGTTACACACCTAAGACATGCCCCATCATTCAGACTCACATCAAGCTTACACTCCCATCACACTCAGTCACACACTCCTACTCCCATCACACTCAGTCACACACTCCTACTCCCATCACGCACACACACTGTCTCCCATCACACACACTCTGACTCCCATCACACTCAGTCACACACACTGTCTCCCATCACACACAGGTCACACACACTGTCTCCCATCACACACACTCTGACTCCCATCACACTCAGTCACACACACTGTCTCCCATCACACACACTCTGACTCCCATCACGCTCAGTCACACACACTGTTTCCCATCACACACACTCTGACTCCCATCACACTCAGTCACACACACTGTCTCCCATCACACACAGGTCACACACACTCTGACTCCCATCACACTCAGTCACACACAGTCTCCCATCACGCTCAGTCACACACACTGTTTCCCATCACACACACTCTGACTCCCATCACACTCAGTCACACACACTGTCTCCCATCACACTCAGTCACACACACTGTCTCCCATCACACACACTCTGACTCCCATCACACTCAGTCACACACACTGTCTCCCATCACACACACTCTGACTCCCATCACACTCATTCACACACACTGTCTCCAATCACACACACTCTGATTCACACACACTGTCTCCAATCACACACACTCTGACTCCCATCACACTCAGTCACACACACTGTCTCCCATCACACACACTCTGACTCCCATCACACTCAGTCACACACACTGTCTCCCATCACACACAGTCACACACACACACACACACACTCTGACTCCCATCACACTCAGTCACACACACACACACACACACAGTCTCCCATCAGCACTTACCTTTCCCTGGCAGGCAGGCAGCATGGTCCCTCCATGCTGCCTGTTCGGCTTCCCGGCGATTGTGCCGACAGGTCACGTGACCGGGCGCGCATATGACGTCAGCGCGCCCGTCATGTGACCTGTCGGCACTTCCGTGTCGGCACACTGCACGGGGAGCCGAACAGGCAGCACGGAGGTTTCTCTGTGCTGCCTGTTCGGCTCCCAGTGCAGCCTGGCACGCAGAGCGTTGGTGAGGGGGGATCTTGCGATCCCCTCTCACCTCCGTCTCTGCCTGCAAGCGCGGTGGGGTTTTTTTTTTTTTTTTAAAGGGCCAGATTTTTTTTTATTTTTTATTTTTCCAGTGGGGGGCGCTGCCGCCCCCCAAAATTTGCCGCCATAGGCATCCGCCTAGGGTGCCTCGCGGTAAATACAGCACTGCACGAGCACGCGATCTGTAAGCCAACGCCATGCATATTTCCATGATTCGAAAATGGCTGATGGTGCTAAGAGTTTGAGTCCAATGCCAGCTGCAGGGCAGTGTGTTGACCAACCCCTGCCATGAGTGTGTGTGTGTGCTAGGAGAGAGGGGGGGCAGGTAAAATTGAGGACACAGACTGCATTGTACCAGAACAGGCTCCTTAGAGAGAGACTCAGCTGAGTGAGAATAGGCTCCCTCTGTAAGCCTGTTTGTTCTCACTGTACGCACAAGGATCGGGGTCAACGAGGTCCCACACCTGAGGAAGGTTTGAGGTTTGGGTGCGAGCAGGAAGGGGGGAAGGAGAGCAGCAAACAAAAAAAGGGGTGCAGAGGACAGTGTCCTATTTATACTGGTCTGAGACTACACAGGAGCCTGTGATATATAAAATTAACTAAAATAATAGAACTTGTTCACAAGCATGCCCCGTCTGTGACAATCACTTACTATATATAAATGTGTAGGTAATTACAGCCGTGATTCCAATGCTGCAGGGAAACTAAATAAAGTCTGGCTTTAAACTCAATTTAAAAAAAAGATTTGCAAAAACAGAGAAAGCAAAGATTCTGCTTAAAACACACAATGTTACTGTGCACAGTACAGTGTACTTATCACATTCAATGCATATATAGAAATACACATATAGTGCCCCAGGAATCGCCTTCTGTGAGTAACCTGCTTAGTTTTTGCGTATTTGAGTAGGCTCCACCTCCATACTCAGTGAGGCTGTTTCTCAGTGTACAGCTGAACATTTAGCAGATGCTCATGCCCTGCAATTGCCCCATTTAAAAAGTAAAACGGTGTTAAACACTGAAAATGTAGCTCCTTCTAATGCACTTGCAAGGTAAAAAAATAAAAATGCCTCTCCTAGCCTGGCACCGGAGGTAGGTGTATAGTGCAGATCCCCTCTTTTCCTCTTTGGTGTAATTGGCTGGGTGATGCCCAAACTATTCCGCAACCAATGGAAGAGAGGCCGTGTATTATTATTTTTTTCTGACTTGTTTTCTCAGGAAATCAACTTGTTATCTTGAAAAAACAAGTCAGGAAAAAAAAAGTACATAGCCTCTGAGGGCTTCCGTAGACTCGGGAAGTTCTATTTTATTGTGTACATCGGAGCTGCCACCTATAGCAGCATTTTGTTAAAAAGGAAAACAACTAATGTTTCCTTTAGGCTTTGGTGGTGATAGGAGAGAGGCCCAGCTAATCAAACAATGTTTGGCTCGAGTAGCTTGGCAGACATGAAATCACAGAGCTCTGCCAATATTAATACCGGCAGAAACCCAGAAACATGTCAGTCCCACCTCTCTGACATAATGCAGATATACTTCCAAGAAAAGCTTTCTCCTGCCCAGATACCGATGTGTCTCCAACAGGGGCAAACTAACCCTCTCAGCGCCAGGGTTAACCAGCAAGGGACGTTTTGGGCAAGGTTAGGGGTTTTGGGGCAGTTAGAGGGAGGGAGGTTATTTGTTTAGTTAAAGGGACTGTATCACCTAAAACTTGTTTTTACTGTGCATGTAGAGGATAAAAAAAAAATGATCTATACATTGTGTTATCAAAACTGCAAACAAATGGCTAAATTAGGAGAAAAATGTGTGTCTGCAGAGTCTGCTACTTATGACATCACCTGTGACAAGATATGCAAATTATCTGCTTTTCAATGGGAAATGTGTAATTTGCATATCATGCCACAGGTGATGTCATAAGCAGGAGACTCTATAGACACATGTAAAACACATTTTTCTCCTAATTTAGGCATTTGCTTGCAATTCAGCCAACACAATGTATAGATCATTTTTTTTTTTATTGTCTACATTTACAGTAAGAAAAAAAAATATGTTTAGGTGATCCAGTCCCTTAAAGCATTTGGACAGCTATTACTCTACCCCCGGACACAGAGGGATTAAATACCCTTTTACCTGATAGTTTTTGCTTGCACATTAGTGTATGTGTATAATGCATTGTTATTGGTGCTTGCTAGTTACTGGATATTTATAGGCAGATTTGTTCTTATGGCAGAACAGATTAATGTGCGTTACTCACCTATGAAACGTTTAAATTCATTAATATTCATATATTGCTGTGTGTGTTTAATTATCAACAGGGGAGGGGTGGAAGGGGAGAGAGAACAGAGGAGGGGGGAGAAAACAGAGATAGGGAGAGGAGGGGTCGAGAACAGAAGAGGCTAGAAAAGAGATGAGGAGGGGGAGAACAGAGATGGGGGGAGGGAAAGAGATATGGGGAGAGGGAGGATAGATAAGGGATATGGGGAGAGTCGGGGGATGGGGGGGCACCAAAAAGCACTTTCGCCTGTGTATCAAAAAAGTCTTCCACCGGCCCTGCTGGCAGCTAACACAGCTTTGAGTTTATCCTTTTCTGATCCAGGGGATCGGTACCTCCCCACCCACGTTGCCCACCTACAACATGCCCCATCACCCACATTGCATACACACTAAATGCCCCATCACCCACACTGCATTCACACTCAATGCCCCATCACCCACACTGCATTCACACTCAATGCCCCATCACCCCCATTACATGCCACCATCACCCTCATTACATACCCCCACCATGTCCATTACATGCCCCCCTCACCCCTATTAATTGGAAGGAGCTAAAGCTTGCTGAACGGTGGGGGAGGGAGTGGAAATGTTTGAAGCACCAGAAGTGTGCTTTAACACCCTCTGGCAAAGTGCCGCCCTAGGCGAGTGCCTTGTGGAAGATACACTACTGGGTACAGGACACAGCCCTGCCTAGAAGTAAAAAGATGAAACCTTCCTTTCTGATAGTCACTGGCATTGCAGCTATTTGCATATTTTATATATATTTATATCTGTGTCCAGATGCACAGAGCAGTTTGGTTTATTTAAAAACCCAAAATTGCATTATTATTATTATTATTAAATTGGGCATTTTTTTAAATCCACACAATATCTTAGCCCCTCCCTTTGTACTGTGAATGTGCATTGTGCATGCACACCGCTTCTGACATTTCCTCCAAGAATCCAGATCTTCTCATTGGGGGCATCATGCATTCACGCAATCACTGATTAGACAGCTCGGAGGAAATGCAGAGTACTGACCACCAAGCATGCGCAAGCATCTCAGCATAACTACACTTCCCATGATGCCTCCCGCCTCCGACTATATGCATTCTGAGCAGTTAGACCAGAGGGGTAGAGGCATCATGGGAAGCGTAGTTTCGTTGTCGAGATGCTAGCGCATGCACGGCTCCTTTTCCAATCTATGCCCCCAGAGACCCCCATGTTTCCGTGTGTGCCCCAGAACTGACTTTTTATGAGCTCGCACTGTGTTCCTGGGTCATGTTATAATTTGGGCACTCACAACCTGCTTCCTTTCTGCTTGGCTGCAGGCTGAGTAACATCACAGACGTATTCTTTCTTTGGTATCCGCCCTAGATATATTAAATGCTCTGATTGTCGTAATGTATGTACGTCACACACTCCCTGGGACCTTAACTCTGTCCCTCCCAGCAAATAATACTGTGACCAGATGTGCATTCAACCTGCAGGGACATCCTTACAGAACCAGACCGCCCCCCCCCCCCCTCCCATGTGCATTGTGCAATTAGTCACCTGTGCAAAGCTACAGGAGCAAAAAAAAATTGCTTTTAGAGAAGGACAAAGAGGGTGCTGATCCGTTTACTGACTATTTCCATTAAAGGGTCTCTGATTTCTGCATTCACAGTAGAAGCAAAGATGAAAAATGATGTATACATTGCGCATAAATTCAACGAAAAAGGGGTTTTAAATCTGTCTCCAGTTTGTGATAATCCCTGATGGCTCCATAGCCAAATGAACTACTTTCACTGTGTAGTTTGCATATCAAGCTGCGAGGGGACGTCAGAATTCTAGAGGTTTAAAAAAAAAATCCAGCGATCTATACGTTAAACTAGCAGCCTTGATTGGTCTGACTCCCATCACTGGACCCATTCAGATTGGGGGAGGTGGAAAGAACACAAACAGGACAGGAATCCGGTTTCCTACCGGGAACCTAGTGTCAGACAGCTCCAGACCAATTTAAAGAGGAATGTACACGGCCACAAAGTCAAATAAGGGCGTTTTAACAAAGCGGGATTATTTGGGTGCGGTGTAACTGTTTATATATTTAGTGGGAAAAACTAAATTGCCAGAGAGGTGAAAGTTAATCTTACAAGAGGTTTATTTAAATGGACTGTGTCCCCTAAACACTGGATTTACTGTGCATGCAGAGAATAGAACATGATCTATACATTGTGTTAGCAAAACTGCAAGCAAATGGCTAAATTAGGAAAAAACTGTGTTTTAAATGTGTCTGTGGAGTCGCCTGCTTATGACATCACCCGTGACCTAATATGCAAATGAACTGCTTTTCAATGGGGAATGTCTAAATATATATTTTTTTTATTCTATACATTCACAGTAAAAGCAATGTTTAGGTGATAGTGTCCCTTTTTCCAAAGACTGGAGCATCAGGACTGTATGTTCTATGAATGTTTTTCGGGGGAGGCTCTCAGCGGAGATCCGTCAATCAGCTGCTGAAATTCACGGATCTCGCCCGGTCTCTTGTTTTCCGCTGTATTGTAGAGATTACCATATATACTATATTAAGCAGCCAATCAGAGTTAGGAGGTCCGGGGCACGCCGTGTTATCACAATTACCTGAATAGCTAATGGTAGAGCAGCATTACACTCCCGGACATTATACAGTATGTTTAAATGGACGCCATCGCCTAAACCTCGGAATGGGAATGTCCATCGTCGCGCTTTCAGAGCGCCAGTTTCATTGCGGGACTTTGAGCGGCTGACAGTTCAGCGTAGTCGATTCATCACGTTCATGTTGGGGTTAGTTTTAGTGTTAGGGGTTACTTTCAGGGTTAGTATTAAGGTTAGGGTTACTTTTTGGGTATATGGGGAAAACTTGGTGTTAGGGGTTACTTTTAGGGGTAGTACTAGGGTTAGGGGTTACTTTTAGGGGTAGTACTAGGGTTAGGGATTACTTTTAGGGGTGGTACTAGGGTTAGGGATTACTTTTAGGGTTGGTACTAGGGTTAGGGGTTACTTTTAGGGTTAGTACTAGGGTTAGGGGTTACTTTTAGGGTTGGTACTAGGGTTAGGGATTACTTTTAGGGTTGGTACTAGTGTTAGGGATTACTTTTAGGGGTAGTACTAGGGTTCGCAGTTACTTTTAGGGTTAGTACTAGGGTTAGGGATTACTTTTAGGGTTTGGTACTAGGGTTAGGGGTTACTTTTAGGGTTGGTACTAGGGTTAGGGGTTACTTTTAGGGTTAGTACTAGGGTTAGGGATTACTTTTAGGGTTAGTACTAGGGTTAGGGGTTACTTTTAGGGTTGGTACTAGGGTTAGGGGTTACTTTTAGGGTTTGGTACTAGGGTTAGGGGTTACTTTTAAGGTTGGTACTAGGGTTAGGGGTTACTTTTAGGGTTAGTACTAGGGTTAGGGATTACTTTTAGGGTTGGTACTAGGGTTAGGGGTTACTTTTAGGGTTGGTACTAGGGTTAGGGGTTACTTTTAGGGTTGGTACTAGGGTTAGGGATTCCTTTTAGGGTTGGTACTAGGGTTAGGGATTACTTTTAGGGGTGGTACTAGGGTTAGGGGTTACTTTTAGGGGTAGTACTAGGGTTCGCAGTTACTTTTAGGGTTAGTACTAGGGTTAGGGATTACTTTTAGGGTTAGTACTAGGGTTAGGGGTTACTTTTAGGGTTAGTACTAGGGTTAGGGGTTACTTTTAGGGTTGGTACTAGGGTTAGGGGTTACTTTTAGGGTTTGGTACTAGGGTTAGGGATTACTTTTAGAGTTGGTACTAGGGTTAGGGATTACTTTTAGGGGTGGTACTAGGGTTAGGGGTTACTTTTAGGGGTAGTACTAGGGTTCGCAGTTACTTTTAGGGTTAGTACTAGGGTTAGGGATTACTTTTAGGGTTAGTACTAGGGTTAGGGGTTACTTTTAGGGTTGGTACTAGGGTTAGGGGTTACTTTTAGGGTTAGTACTAGGGTTAGGGGTTACTTTTAGGGTTGGTACTAGGGTTAGGGATTACTTTTAGGGTTGGTACTAGGGTTAGGGATTACTTTTAGGGGTGGTACTAGGGTTAGGGGTTACTTTTAGGGGTAGTACTAGGGTTCGCAGTTACTTTTAGGGTTAGTACTACGGTTAGGGTTAGGGTTAGGGGTTACTTTTAGGTTCAGCGCTGTAACATCTGCAGTGAAACTGCCTCTGAAAGTGCCATGAAGAACCGTCGTAGACCCCCTAAACCTTGCTTACACTTTGAATGTAGAGAATACATTTTTTTTAAAAATCTCTATACATCAAGTCAACCGAAATGCGAAAGCAAACCGTGTGTTTTAATGTGCTTGTGGTGTCTACTGTGTATGACATCACCTTGTGGCTTGGCGGTATGCAAATGAACTGGGAAAAGTGTGGTCCGCACAATAAACCACAAGCTGAGGTTATAAACAGGGACAGACTACAGCCACATTAGTAAAAAAAGAGTTTTAAATCCGTCACTGGAGCTCCGCTCAGCCATTTGGCACACAAAGTGTTCATGTGGCCTGGGGTCCGCATGGTTGGGACCGAAATAAAACGTCGGAGACCGAGTGTTGGTTTTCTAGAAAAGGATCTGGTTTTATTTCCCTACTGAAGCCAAAAAGAAAACTATTAAGTGCGGGATTATATTTAGGAACGTGGGAGCTGGATACAATGTGGTGGAAGGAGAACTCTGGAACAAGGTGATCATAATCGGTCCCTCTGATCACTCAGGAAGATGATGTTATCTGCAGAGAGAATTAAACAAAATCCCAAATTAAAAACAGGTCACTCTCCAAGCCCAGGGCCCGGGGCTCATTGCTCAAAGTGTAACGGTATACCTGGCTCAAGTAACTTTGTCAGTTGATTTCTGACACACACATCAGCATGACAAAAGAATGAGAATTCAAAACACAGTCTCATGGGGATTCATTCAGAAACACTCAAACATATGATCTGATTTAAACGGCACTACTGGTGTAAAGTGCAGTGAGGGCCGCCTGATTATCCGTGTATCTACGTGACAAATCACAGCGATCAAAGCTCTTTGCAGGGGAGTTTGGCTGCAACATAACACGAGTCTATAACGGTGCTTTGCACGCAGGAAGCAGACATGTAGCGTGACACTAGTGTGTTTTCTTGTACTGTGAGTAAAGGGACATTAAACTTTATTTTTTTGACTAATATTGAAGCACAAGTGTAAAGGTACTTTTGATAGTACATCAGCCAGTTTATCTCCTGACCAGCAGGAAGCCTGGTCTGGTCGGCGACTGGCTCTCTCTGGTAGCTCTGTGAGGGACCCTCGTCTTTGCATGGGATCAGTAGAGGGGACGCTAACTAGATCTCCTCTGCTGAACCCATGCAAAAACAAAAGTCTCTCGCTGCACTAGCAGAGAGTGAGAGAGAGACCCCTGCACATTACAGACCCCGATCAGATAATCCACGCCGGGCTTACTCCGGACATGTTTTTTTGACCCGTGCTTCCTTCGAGGAAGCAAGGGTTAAAAAATAAAAAATGAGTTCATTAGCATACCAAGCCACAAAGTGATGTCATAAACCGGAGACACCGCAGACCCACGCAAAACCCATTTTTCTCTTAAACTATGCACATAATGTGATTTTCCAGCAAATCTTACAATCAATCCATTGCTCATCCTTTGGCATGTAATGGGTTAAATCCTATCACGCTTGCAGGAAGTATGGCTGCCACACACTAACCCCAGCCAGACCGTAAAAAAAAAAAAAAAAAACTCTTAACAGCAGCATCCGCCAGGACAGAGGATGTCCCCCCCCCAGAAACAAAAGTATGAAGTCCCAAGAGGCGTTGGAACCTTGTATTACATTCGGTTACTCTGCCCTCTACTGGCACAGCATGTACTACAACTCCAGGATCATTAACAAAGCATGTAGGAGAAGAGGATTTGATGGAAGCCCAGAAAGGACATGTATTTTTAATATTTTTCGGACTTATTATCCTGCGAAAAGAAGTTAGAAAAAACTGTTTTTCCTCTCTGGGCTTCCGTAGGATTTCCTGTAAATTCTAACTTTAATATTGAGACCGCACCAAGATTTAAAAGACAAATATTCCATTCCTGAAAAATACAGTCACACAAGAGGGGAGATAATGCAGTCTTTTCAATTTAATTTCAGCTAAGTAGGATTCATTTTCACCTTTAAATATTTGTATGTAGTGAGAGTTGTGAAGTTCATCATTGTTCAAATTCTTAATCACTTTACTGAACACTTTGGGGGGGGGGGGGGGGTGCGATTTTTAAATATGGCGTCCACACAGATAGCACCAGATTCTGGCACTAACTGCGCATGCGTCTATATAGAAAGCTGACGCCTAACGGGGTCAGGAAACGTCACCGGATCTGGGTCGATCAATGTTTCTCAGAGCTACATTCAATCCATCGACTCGTATTACTTCTTATAACAGACACCGGGAAGTAAGACATCCAGGAGAATGTCAGACAGATCCCCTCTGAAGATATTCATTACAGGAAGGGAACTGAAAAGAAGTGCAAGCCTCTATACCAAGCCAACACCAGGTGTAAGATTACACCGCACCTGCCAGGGAAATCACGCTTGCCACAGATTAATTACCAATCTTTTTGTTCAAAAATCTGTTGAGGTTCAGAAATCTTTATACACAGATTAGTCATGTACAGTGTTCATACATGTGCAACGTATTCCTGTTCAGTTACACTTACACGCTAAAAACCCTTGTGAATGGAGTGGTGCACATTTAGCTCTGGTCTTTTGGAAAAGCTAAGACTACGGGCTACTAAGGGAGAACAGAATTCTCATTATCCAACACGGCTACTTTGGTCTGAAGTCTGAAATGCCCTTCAAGAGAGAACTCTTTCATTGATAAAGGATTATGGGGCTGCCATGTGTTAAAGCAGCTTCCTGGTCGAAAAAAAAAACATCTCTCTCCATCACTGGTGTGCGTGCATGTCAATCACTCAGTACACAGCCAATAGCGAGGGAGGTGAGGAGTATCTTCTCTCCCTGCTTTGGCACCCATCAGTGCCGTCTATGACGGAGATGCAGCCCGGAAGCTTCCTGGACAAAGAGGACACAGTCCATAGGAGGATCAGGCCAAAGCTATTGCTATCAGACAGAACTAGGCCTCTGCTAGACGAAAAGGTGTCTCAGTCTCTCTTTAAAATCAAAAACCAGTTCACAAACCTGAATAAATGTTTGCACCCCCTACCCAGACTCACCTGCTATAACGGTGGTGGCCTGTCTGCGCACATTGTTCTTATCAGTGTATTCGCCATAGTCGATCTTCCCTTCTATGTAGAGGCGAGCACTGACGGAGAAAAACAGGATTATCTTAAAGGGGTAGCGCCATTAATCCAAAGAGAGAACATGTCCCATAACTCTGTATTAATACAGGATGCTAAACGAAACACTGCCAACTCAAACATCCAAATGCACGGACAATGGGCCTGGAACTTCACAAAAGGGTGTGGCAATTAAAAATCTATATATATTAAATTATGCTTTCTAAATAGAAATATGGCATCACAAGAAAGTCATTCTTAAAAAATAAAAATAAATAAATATACAGTATACCGTCTGTATGATGGCACTAAAGGAATAAGAGAAAAATGTCACAAACACACACAACAGAGCAGCTCATCCTGAAGGGGGGGATTTTTTTAAAAAATTGTCCGCTCCCCTTGTTTCCTAAAGGGTATAATAATTTGGGACAATCGCAGTCTCTTTTCTTTACAAACAGTATAGCTCAGGAGATATTTATTAGAATATACTGACGGCTGATATGATCTACAAACGGTGTAGAAATTTAGCATAGTGGCCTGAATTCTCATAGACGAGCTCCAGGTGGAGGGGATTCCCATCCACATGGCCGACGCACAGAACTGCGCAGTCCAGTCTTACCCCTTCCTGACGTTCTGATAAGCCACGTCCCGGAGACCGGGTCGGAAAACAGATATTCTGTGCCAGGTGGTCTTCTGGTTTATGTCTCCAGCTGATAGAGAGGATTTCCAGGAATCGATACATGCAGCGAAACAGTCAGTACAAGGGTTTTATGTTGATACATTTTAGTTTTTT
Source organism: Pelodytes ibericus (assembly GCA_036172795.1). Lineage (NCBI taxonomy): Eukaryota > Metazoa > Chordata > Amphibia > Anura > Pelodytidae > Pelodytes > Pelodytes ibericus. The sequence goes on along the minus strand of CM069858.1, from coordinate 8,564,712 downwards.
TTATACATTTATCTATTGATAAATAGAAACAGCCCCGGTTTGAAATGATGAATCATATTGAACAATGAGGGATTTTACACATTTCTATCAAGTCATGTAATCCTCTATATCAGTTATAACAAAGCTCAAATAATGATAATTTTTCCATATTTTGTGAATATGAATTTTACTAATACCAAGTTTTTCCCCGGTATTTAGTGTTTCTACAGTTTCGCAGTTATAACTTTCTCTTTTTGCGCTGTTGCCGATAGTAACTACCATAGTGGTGCACCTTACATAAGTTGAATAAGTTGGGCTAGAGAAGATGGAACTCTATGGTAGTTATCATAAAAAGTGTTGGCAGATATGAACCATTCCGCCCTTCTACTACTAAATACTTTTATTAGTCCCTCACATTATATCTAGGATATCCTTATGCATATCACACACATGCTTAAACTCCTTCACTGTATTAACCTCTACCACTTCTGCTGGAAGACTATTCCATACATCCACTACCCTCTCACTAACATAATACTTTCATTAGTCCCTGGCCTTATCTTATATCCAGGATAGCCTTATACCTATCCCATGCATGCTTAAACGCCTTCACTGTATTAACCTCTACCACTTCTACTGGAAGACTATTCCATACATCCACTACCCTCTCAGTAAAGTAATACTTTCATTAGTCCCTGGCCTTATCTTTTATCTAGGATAGCCTTATACCTATCCCATGCATGCTTAAACTCCTTCACTGTATTAACCTCTACCACGTCTACTGGAAGACTATTCCATACATCCACTACCCTCTCAGTAAAGTAATACTTTCATTAGTCCCTGACCTTATCTTATATCTAGGATAGCCTTATACCTATCCCATGCATGCTTAAACTCCTTCACTGTATTAACCTCCACCCCTTCTACTGGAAGGCTATTCCATACATCCACTACCCTCTCAGTAATGTAATACTTTCATTAGTCCCTGGCCTTATCTGATATCTAGGATAGCCTTATACCTATCCCATGCATGCTTAAACTCCTTCACTATAATTAACTATTTACAGTGTCAGCAGATGGTGTATGGTCTATGCCGCTAACTAACCATGCCCTGATGTGTGTGAGGTATTAGATGTAGGAAACAGTCTGTGTGTGTATCATAACACGCTGTGAGGACTTGCAGCAATGTCAGCATCCTCACCTGTCTGGTACACCTCACTCTCTCCCGATCTCCACAGCTCATTGGTCGCAAGAGAGAAGATGGTCACTGGATTTTTCCCCTCTCCCTGCCTCATTACCGGGTCCTGTCCAACTCTGCCCAGTAACTGTACCTTGTTCAGAGCTGAAATAAAAGCCATGGAAATAAATTTGTAGTTTTGTTCAATAGCAACAAAGAAAAAAATATATATAAACCTGCAGTAATAATGAAAAAATAGTTAGGAGCCAGCAGTAAGGATTTTAGAAGCCAGGGCAGACAGCAACCAATCCCAGATGGTCACAGCTCCCAAATATTCCAGTGCTGACTCCTACGTGTTCTAACTCCCTTGGAAGTATCACTACCCTTGCTCCTAAAAATAATTAACCTGGCTACTGAATTGGTATGTTTGGCTCTGCATTACAAGCACTGCATGGCAGGGTCATCCAAGGTGCAGCTTAACTACCTATACCCTCATTATCCCTATAAATGTATACTTGCGGTAGAATAAAGTTAATTTAAACTCTTTTTGAACTGCTTCAGCATTACAGTTTTTTTTAAATGGCTAACAAGCGATTTTTCCCTGTTACCGTATATAAAAGGAATTAATGCAGCCAGACACACACATGCATTTCGGATTATCCGTTCCACTTAAGAAAAAAAAAACTTGGACGCTCCTACTGTATGAGCTTCAAATACTCACATCTCTCCAAAACCACAGAAGAAGAAGAGTCTATGGATTCATGTCTTACAAACTGCCGGAACAGCTGAGAAAGAAACACAGGTAATGATTATTTCAGAAGACGATGGATTTAAATCCTTAACGGCATCATCCCTACCAGCACTGATCTGGGACGCTGAACCCAACGCATTTTGGAGGTCCTATATGAAGAAATCCGGACCCTGGAAGTCCTTTTCCAGCACAGATTAAAACAATATGAAAAATATTAAAAGCTATAATCTCAGGTCCTTTAAATAGGTTAAAAAAAAAAATACCTCCACCCGAAACATCACAAAATGAAACACAGGATAACGAATATGGATCCGAACTCACTGGGGCTGAAAATTCTCCAATAAAATGCTTTAAAACAACAGATCCCAGGGCTCCTAAATCCCTAGTGCAGGCTCCTAATTTCATTATTTTACCTACAACTCAATGGAGTCCCATTCCCCCCCGATCCTAAAAATAGTAGACTCATAAATATATTTTACGAACCTTTACTGGCCTTATCTTATATCTAGGATAGCCTTATACCTATCCCATGCATGCTTAAACTCCTCACTGTATTAACCTCTACCACTTCTACTGGAAGACTATTCCATGCATCCACTACCCTCTCAGTAAATTAATACTTTCATTAGTCCCTGACCTTATCTTATATCTAGGATAGCCTTATACCTATCCCATGCATGCTTAAACTCCTTCATTGTATTAACCTCTACCACTTCTACTGGAAGACTATTCCATGCATCCACTACCCTCTCAGTAAAGTAATACTTTCATTAGTCCCTGGCATTATCTTATATCTAGGATAGCCTTATACCTATCCCATGCATGCTTAAACTCCCTCACTGTATTAACCTCTACCACTTCTACTGGAAGACTATTCCATACATCCACTACCCTCTCAGTAATGTAATACTTTCATTAGTCCCTGGCCTTATCTTATATCTAGGATAGCCTTATACCTATCCCATGCATGCTTAAACTCCTTCACTGTATTAACCTCTACCACTTCTACTGGAAGACTATTCCATGCATCCACTACCCTCTCAGTAATGTAATACTTTCATTAGTCCCTGACCTTATCTTATATCTAGGATAGCCTTATACCTATCCCACGCATGCTTAAACTCCTTCATTGTATTAACCTCTACCACTTCTACTGGAAGGCTATTCCATACATCCACTACCCTCTCAGTGAAGTAATACTTTCATTAGTCCCTGACCTTATCTTATATCTAGGATAGCCTTATACCTATCCCACGCATGCTTAAACTCCTTCACTGTAATGAACTATTTACAGTGACAGCAGAGGGTCTTTCTATGTCGCTAACTAAACATGCCCTGATAAATATCTTCTACGCACCTGTACTGCTGGCCTGCGGAACATCTAGTGTGGCTTCTTTCACACTTCCCAGGAGAAAAACGTCAATATCTAGAAGAAAAGTAGAAACAGAACATATAATTACTAAAAACTGAAAAGAACCTAAAATGATGATTTTTACCATGAATTTATTGAATAATTTATTGCACTTTCAGGAGCCTGTGCCGCCTCCGAGGGGTTTAAGTAAATTCTGTTGTGCCCGTGTTCTGACAAATTTCCAGCGAATTCTACTGCACAGGCGTACAAAGGTTACAGCTGATCACTCAGCAGAACGGCGCCTGCGCGAGGGACACATGCCACCTCCCGCCCCCTTCGATTCAGCTGCGTTGACAGGTAAAGTCGGAGCGCACGCGCACTTCGCTCGAGATATTTCTCAAGACCTTTTTAACACCACAGCGCATACGCGAAGCATGTCACTTACTAGCGCAGCAATCGCTGTATAGTTGGTAAAACTCCTAGCGGTGACATGCTACGCTAGTGAGGGGAAGTCAGACACGGGCCGGGGGGGGGGGGCTGCCTCATCTTGATGGGAGTTGTGATCCCCCAGTGAGTGAGCACCTCCTTAGACTTCTGCGTCTCCCCCTCAGTTATATTAAGTATATCTGCGAAAAAAATACCATTTTAAACACAAATGGTTGGGGGGGGGGGGGGGGGGTCTTGTTACAGAGCATTACAAACCCCAAGGTTTATTTTTGAGCAGGGAATAAGTTATAATATTATAGACAAGAGTTTTTTAAAATAACAAAAAACAACAATTCCTGGGGCAAAGTTCTAAAAGTGGAACATTCCATTGGTTTCCATGGTGACTGCAGAACATTCCATTGGTTTCCATGGTGACTGCAGAACATTCCATTGGTTTCCATGGTGACTGCTCCACTTTGTCCAGCGTTGTCGCATAATGTGTGGGTAGAGGGCACTTGCAGTATGGGGGGAATGACTGCTGAGTTAAGTAAATAACATGCAGGCAGATCTGCAGACCCCCCCCCCCCATATCATATCAATAAGTAGCCCCATAATAAAACAGCCCCTGCCAGACATGAGGAGCAGCCCACTCACCTCACCAGGGTCACTGTGCTCTGTCCACGTGAGCTCCAGTGAGGGTGCACTGACACTACAGCACCACTCAACCTCACATCCGGCAGCTACAGGACACTTCCGCCACACTTCCGGCATTTCCATCTACCATAGAGTCCCGAAGGTGAGCAGAGCGTAGCTCCCTGCTGCAGAGCTCCTGCTGGTGGGTTAGTGGTACTACAGCTTTTTTGGGGGGGGGGTTAGGTTTAGTTTTAACCCCTTCATGACCAGACTGTTTTTGAAGTGTTGTGCGTTAATGACCGTGGCTGTTTTTTACACTTCTGAGGTGTTTGTGTGTAGCTGTAATTTTATTATTTGTTATTTGATGCCATTTTTTTGTTCCTATAATTTATATTATTATTAAAAAAAATAGAAAAATATGGAGAAAAATGTATAAAAACGACACGTTTCGAGTTTTATTTGTAAAGTATTTTTACTAAGCTACAAAAGCAAATAAAAAAAACCTGCTAATTAGATTCTAATATTGGTCCTGAGTTTAGAAACACCCAATGTTTATTTGTTTTTTTTGCTTTATTTTAATGTTTTAGTGTAATAAATACAAGTAGCACATAGCTGTTTCAAACCCATTTTTTTCCAAAATTAGTGTTACTGACATTGTCATGCATCGCTGAATCAGCCCGGCATGTACACATTTTTATAAAGTAGACATCCCAGGGTATTCAGCTTGGGGTATTTTGATGCAGTAATTTACCCACCAGTCTTTGACAAGTTTTGGCATAGTAATTTTTTTGTGTTTTTTTCCCCCACACACTTTGTATTTAGGTACGAATTTAAAGGGGTTGTTCTGTTTCTGCAGCTTTAAAACGTGTATTTATTATGTAATGCTTGTGACTACATTTCCTAGCATGCTCAGTCAGCCAAAAGTGACCGTAGCATCATAGGGAATGTAGTTTATAGAAAGAAGCACAGATTGTTGCTGCCCTTGCTATCCTGCGGCTGCATGGATGAAAAATCCAGCTGCTGCGGGCCCCTATGTACAGTTGGGGGCCCCCCACTAGCAGTCTTTTTTTAAAATAGAATATCCCTAGAGGACCACCAACATACCTGTCACTGGTCCTCTACAGATTAACATCTTATTTTTATTTAATTAAAGTTTTTTTTTTTTTAATTATTTTTATTAATTTATTTATACAATTTTATTTACTTTTTTAAAAATGTATATTTAACCCTAACTTTATCCCTAGGGTTAGGGTTAGTACAAACCCTAATTCTAACTCTAGGATTAGGAAGGGGTTAAATGTTAAATGTTGGGTTGATAAAATAATAAGGGAAGAGAGTGAAAAATAACATGGATCAAATAGAAAGTGGAGTCTATGTTTTAGTTACTTATCTATTATCTTACTTCCCTGTTTCCTCCTTCTTCAAAGGCTCCGGAAACGAGCCTTACGATGGAGTGTTGCCTGGTGTCCAGTTGTAACCTGCACAAGCCAGTATTCAGATTCTGGGGAAACTAATGAAGGCAATACTTGGCATTTGCATTGCCTTCTATGGGAGGACAGTGGGCTGTTTTTGTGGTGCCCCTATGCCAAACACAATCACCTTACCCAAAATTTTTGTAGGTTTGTCAGCTGCCCGTCTCTGTCTGGCGTATGTTTAATCCGATTCATTACCATCTCACATCCCCCTCACCGACGCACTCAGCCAAGGATTTTCCATAGACCCCTGAATTGTCTAAACAGTGCCATTATTCCTCCAAATTTCTTACCAGTGTCAACATAACCCAAATCACTTACCACACTGTCAATACTTCACTTATCAGTTGCCACATTGGCATTAACTCCCCCATAGCACTTGCCACAGCACCATTACTCCCCCATAGCACTTGCCACAGCACCATTACTCCCCCATAGCACTTGCCACAGCACCATTACTCCCCCATAGCACTTGCCACAGCACCATTATTCCCCTTATCAGTTGCTACATTGGCATTCCCCATTTTCACTTGCCACATTGCCATTATTGTGTTAAATCAAGTGCTACAATCCCAATGGGCTCCCCTAAATTGACTTTCCTCTATTCCACTCAGATTACAGCGTGCCTACCAATGCCTATAAATACCCTCCTTATTTCAAGCCTGTTGTACCTGCCTTTTTATCAGATGTGTTAAGCAGGTCTGTTCTTTATTTACCCCTCAGTAAAATAATATATTGAACATGCAGAGTTGAGTTGCAGATGGTTTGCCTGGACTAGTCACTAGGGTTTGCACCCAGCCTGTATTTTACTAATAGGCCGGTAGAAAGTGGACATAAGACCAAAGTGAAGTCTATGACACTTTCATGGTCTTTTGTAGTATGCAGTGCCCATATCATTGTGCCCATATCATTCCTAGGGTTGCCACCTTTTCTTCAAAAAAATACCGGCCTTGGGACGGTCTCCATAGACTTAACATTGGCCTGATGCCAATTTTTTACCGGCCTGCCGGTAAAATACCGCCAAGGGGGCAACCCTAATCATTCCTCCTGCCCTCGTTTCAGCAAGGAAGTAGGAATTCGCCTCCTTTGAATTCAAGATGAAACAAACATTCAGTGTTTTCTGGCAGCATTTATATAATGCAGGACTGTATAATAAGTTTTATTTCAATTCAAAATGCTCCACAAACATTCAACATAGTTCACCGATAGCCCCCTCGGGCCCCCTGAAGAGGATTTCTACACAGCATTAACTACCTTTTCTGATCAAAATCCGGCATGCCAAGAAGGTTAATGGAATCATTAGGCTTCAACAAATTCAAAGGGGAGAAATTTGAAGAGGCGAAATATTCCTGTACAAATAGCCCATAACCCTAATCCTTTGTCCGCACCGGACAGAGGCAAGGCGACCCCGCACCGGACAGAGGCAAGGCGACCCCGCACCGGATTTATAGTGCTCCTTTGAATTCCCTTTGCGCATGAAATGCAAGATATTTGCTCTGTCAGTTATGAAACATGTACAGCAGACCCCCTGTCCCCCTCCTTAAGTTTGGCAAGTACCTGCAACACTAGGAGGCTCACAAATAACCACAGTGAGTCAAGATTAAAATTTTATTTAAAATACACATTAAAATAATAAAAAAAAAGAAATAAATTCTTTTCAAGACTTGGAAATTTAATTTCCTAAAACGAAAAAACAAAAAAAACAAACAGTTGCGATAGATCCTGGGTCCTTCTAAATCAAAACTGCAACAAAGAATAAAGCATTATAAAAATAAAACAGCTATCTTGTATTTGGCAGGTACTAGGCCTATCAAACGTTAGATTCTTTATAAATTAGTTCAGGACTTTTTGCAATACACAATAAGAGAAAGACAAAATATATCAGGATTTGAGTTTAGTGGATTGTGTCTTTATTGGAGCAGGGAGGGCACTGAAGAGTCTATGTTCCACTTTAAGAGCCCCCGCAGGTAAAACTCAAGGAGCGGGAGTTTTTTCCTCCCACCAGGCGCTTTCGTCCTGGACACATTATGTCCATTTTCAAGGGGAGGTTCGAGCACACATCCTGGCTTGAATTCTGGGCTAATTTAGCAGCTTTCAGTTCCCTGTACAAGAGAAAGCCAGAAATGACAGACTAGGTTTATTAAAATACACACTCCCAGCATGCATGGCCAACAATAATTGGTGTAAATCTGTCAGTCAAGTCAGATTACCCCAAATAAAAAAAAAACAATTCTGAACTCTATACAGTGGCACAATGGAGTTGAATCAGTCACATTTGCACAAAGACCAAGATGAGTTTAACAGGAGACAAAATCATTTGCTTCAATGTTAACCTCTTCGAGACAGGACTGTTGAAATGTTTGTACCCTTCGTGACAATGGCCATTTTAAAATTTCTGCAATGTTTCTGCATAGCTGTAATTTCTCATTTAATATACCCACACATAGTTTTTATAGGCTCTCTAGATAGCATCATCTTAATCATCGTAAATTTACTATAATAATTGATGGAACTGGAGGAAAAAAAATAAAAACTTTTCCATGAAGTCTTTTATATAGCTACAAAAATTAAAAACCTGCAAGCAAAGGCTTACCATTTTCAGACATATGTGTAATTTGCATATCAAGCCACAGGTGATGTCATAAGCAGGAGACTCCACAGACACATTTAAAAACACATTTTTCTCCTAATTTAGCCATTTACTTGTAGTTTTGCCAATACAATGTATAGATCATTTGCAGTCAATTACACAGTAAAAACTATGGTTTAGGTGATACTGTCCCTTCAACCTTGTCCTCTTGCCCATTTTTTCCCCAGTCTGCTACTAAAATGCTAGCTGGATGGCAACTCCTAATCTTGGGTCAGACCCCCTCCCCCCTTCATCTGACCCTCGATGTCCACTCCCCAATAGATGGATGATGTTGCATCATGGGAAATATATACAAAATGGAGCCAGGAGATAAACTCCTAAATATTATTTTTCCTTTTATATGCAATTAGTTCAATCATGTAAATCATATGCCATTGTGATTATATATATATATATATATATATATATATATATATATATATATATATATATATATATATATATAATTTACTTCTGTAAGTGGTAGTAGTCTAAAATTAAACAAAAACTAAGCAATAGATTTTTATAAATTATGGGAACTTGGCAAGTGCACCATGAAAACAGATTGATTGTTCTTTTATGAAATCTGTTTAAGATTGACATTAATGACTTCTGGTGGTAAAAGGCACCCCAAACAAAAGAAGTACTTTTAGCATGTTTCCCCAGATTTTACCATTTTGCATGAATCTTCCGACTCTGGAACAGCTTTAACCATAATGAAGTTCAGTGAGCTGAACAAGCAGAGATTCATTAAATGGGAACATTAGCAGATCCCCCTGATAAAACACATGCCACCCCCCTGCAGGACAGTTCCCAGCAAGTGCCCCAGAATACCTCTCAAGCATGGCCGTCTTAAACTTCTCCACATTAAGCTGCTTCTGCAGCTGAGCCGCTATGCCGATGGAGCGTCTTAAAACTGGGTTCTTTACAAGAGCAGCTGCTGGGGGTCTCACAATGGGGTCTGGATGAATTAACACCTGCAATTAAGAAAAAAATAAAGTGATCAGAAAGCCTCTACAAAGTGAGCACCAAAAGCAAGACATTTTATTTTACATAGCTGTGCAGGGTTTCACCCAGTTCCAGATTTTAACCCTAAGAATTCAAGCTCTCCTGATAGCTTACAGACTTAATGGTCCAGATCCAAATAATGCCCCGTTACAGCATGCTCTGGGAGTACTAATGTGAGGCCATTTGCAGAACTTAAGTCAGGCAGAGCACCAACTGGATGTTGGAGTTTTAAATTAGTTTGCATTTTTTTTTTCAGTCAATCATCTTCTGGAACGGTCTCCAAATTAATTGACAATGTAATCTGCATTCGAGTTGATGTCAAATAGAAGAGACTTCATTCAGCAAACTGTTCAAGATATCTTTGCTCTACAAAAAAAGGTGGCTGTCCCTTTAATGATTGACACTTCCACGGACCTCAGGACATTGCTATCCCAGAGAGAGATTTCTAAAATTAACCCTTTGTAGGCTGTTAAGCTGTACCCCGTCAGGACATTCCTGTGCTAGGACCGGGTCAGTGCAGGCTACCTTCAATAGATCATGGAAGGTAGAGGTGAAAAGCTGGGGGATATCTGGCAGATTGCCCCTCCGGATATGGTGCCAGCCCTCATCGTTGCAGGGTAGGGGCTCCGCTCCGGCTGCCGCGGTTATAGTGAGGCCAAGGGCAAATATATCAGCCTTGGGCAGCTGGCTGTAATCCTGGAAGGGAACATGGTGCAATTAATCTCACTGTACAGTTACACAAGCCACGGGCAGTGCCAGACACAACCTGCAGCTACAGCCAAGAAAAGAGATTATCCAGGGCACAAAGTTGAGGATGACACTGGCCTCTTACAGCGAACGGCCATTTAAACATAGTCTAAGCCCCATTAGGCAAAAAAAAAAAAAGCCACGGTCTGATTGAGGTTCAACCAAAATAAAAATCTTTATACTTTGCAATTTTCGAGTTGCCGTAGCCAGGAGGTCAGCATCACTGCCTAGCATCTACACCAGCAATGGCTAGACCTTTTGGACTACACTTGCCATGATTCCAAGCCGGCAAGCGCTAGTGGAAGCTTACTTTAAGCTATTAGCTGATCTAAGAGCACCTACCTCCTGCAGTATCTCATTGGCCAGAAAGCGACTGTCCCCTTCTTCAACTTGCGGTTTGGTCGTAGAGGTCACATGACCAAGGTCACCTGGAGAGTAAAAAAAGGTTTACAATTATTCTTTGCACAGATATAGCCCTTAAAACTGGCCAATACTTTGGAGTGCAAACAGGCCTCTTATAGAGCACAACCCAAAAATATATTAAAAAAAAAAAAAAAAAAAAAAAAAGTACCAGCCTGACCCATCTCCTCACCCCCACCCCTCCACAGGGCTAGCTTCAAATTATGGGTTATGGGCTCCCGATTTAGCATTTACCCCCATATTATTCAAAATGAACTGGACGAGATACCGACCAATCTTGTACAAGACGCTTGCGGCAGACGTATCCTCCTCCCAGTCACTCTCCTCCTCCTCATTCACCGGCATCTTCCGACAAATGAAAATGTTACCTGCAATCAGAATATCAGTTGGAGGGGTCGGTCACCCAGATGTGGCCCCCCCCGAGGTACGTTCCATTCACCCTCTAAAAACGGAGCACTCGGTAAGAGGAGATCGCGGATTACCACCAAATGAAAGTCATGTACATCGGAGTTTGACTTCAGTCCAGTAACCAGGGCAGCCAACTGAAATTGTGGACCCCCCATACAGAACAAATGGTCTGGGGGGCCCACCTGACCCCACACCCAGGACTTACCCCAGCCAGCACCCTTCAGCTTCCTGGTGTCTAGTGGCAGGCAGCATGGTGTCTGCACTGCCTGGTGTATCGTCTCTCACCCCACCACGGCAGCCCTGCCAGCACCCAGAAAGTGCTAGAACCAAACCAAGAGGTGCCCTGGCCAATGCATGTGCCGAGCTCCATCACTGCAAAGCTGCTACCCAGTCACATTAGCGACTCACTTGGTTTAATGTCCAGATGCACCAGGCCAGTGCTGTGGATATATTTTAGCCCCATAGAGACTTGCAGGAGAATCTCCTTCAGCTCCTGTTCAGACACCATCCGCCCACTTTTCTTATTCTCTGTGATCAGATCCTGCAAGCTGCCACCTGAGTACAAATATAAATATTCAGCAATGCAGTATATACTGTAGGAAGGGCATAGGAGGCAGCAGACTAAATCTGTGTATCCAGTAGAGGGAGCACAATAAGGATGCAGTCCTGATGCAAAATGTTTGTCACATGTGACCTAAAATGTTTTTTTTTTTTTAATCCTTGTGTGCACTTATATGTATCCCTCTAATTAGAAAAACCTACACTCCATTATATACTTCCTATTAGATGCTTTACCAGATCACAGGAGAATTCTACCATTACAGTTTTACACATTAGACCTCATTTAAAATTTATATTACAGCCTCTATCAGAATATACATTAATAAAAGCAAATCTCCCCCATCAAATAATAATAAAAGTCAATGAGCATACACAGCCCAATCATGAATATATTACAGATATCCTCTAAAGAATGGGAGATGGTTCCTCTCATGTGGACCGATTTAGTGTCCGCTTCCCCCAACCTTGATTATTTTTATTTAAGTATTTAATTCTATAAATAGTGTATATTTTAAGCGCGGCCTATGTTTATATATTCATTTTTGCCTTGCAGTATTTCTAAGATTCTGTAGATGGTCTGTGGAGTGCATCTTCAGGAGTCCCACACTCACACTACTATAACTGGCTTTGTTGGTTAACGGCGGTTTTTCCAGCCCGTCTCTTACCATTACAGTACTCATTCTGGATGATCATATGGTCATCCTCTGCCCAGGCAGAATAGTAACGCACCACATGCGGGTGATGACCAAGGACCGCGTGGGCGTAGACTTCTCGCAGCGCCAACTGCCTGCAAGATAAGAACATAGTTACAGCCATAGTGCACAGACCACAATTCAATTATAAAAAATAGCCATGAGTGATGGGAGTTTTAGACCAAATTATCTAGAGACCTGCAGTACCACAAATTGATCGATCAGATTATTTTCAAAAGCCAAAAACCTTTACATATACACAATATTTTTTTCTGGACCAGGCTTTCATACTTGCTGTAAAGCCAAGATACTCACTCATCTGTTGAACCAGCCAGTGGCTTCTTTGAGCGTTTGATGGCATACAAACAACCGTCGAGGCGCTTCACACATTTGTAGACCGAACCGAACTCTCCTGCACCAATTCTCTCAATTTCCAAGAACTCCGTCTTGTAGCGGGAGACCATGTTAGTTTCCCGCAGAATAAGCCTCTGTTATGAGATAGAGAGGGTTAACAGACAAGTGTGGAATTCGGTTGTAAGCCAGCACACTTTGAGGACATGTAAATATAATCCAATCTGCAGAAAATGTTTGGCTGACCACTATCACCACTACACATTCCATAAAAATAAAAACCCCTCAGACATCCCTGGTTTAACTTTAGATGATATATTAAAAATACCAGTAATTTATGGTTCAGATTGTAACTTGACATCAGGGATATAAAGCAAACCCTCTAGAAACCTAGCTGGTAGGAACCAATTGTAATCAATATTGTCCTAAAGACTCCCAGATCATACACATGGAAGGCACTCCTTTTTCCTAATCTGCTGTACCTTGCATGGAAAGCCTGCCGGATGTTCCCTTTCCCCGGCTTTTACTGGATCAGATCTAAAAAATAAAAAAAATAAAAAATTGTAAGAATGCAAAAACCATAGAAATTTCTAGATACAGATGTGTCAAACAATCTAAGGTTTTACAAATTAAAAAAAAATAATTAAAGCTTTGCAACAAAGATTTGAGGACAAAGTAACATTTCTGGGGCAAGGTTCCTAAAAATGGACCAATCAGGAATATTCTATTGGTTTAAATCTCGTGCAAGGAAGCAATGCTGATTTGGAAACCCTTCCACCACTACTAGAAAAGTCTAGCTACAATGTTCCCAACAGAACCTCTAGATGGCAGCACCTGCCAAGTTCTCTATACTGTACATGGGCAATGCCTCTCTCTGCTCTATAATTAGATTTCAAATGAAATAAAAGATAAAAAAAACTCAACCCTCAGTTATGTCTGCCAGGTGCATTTATATCTATTAGATACAGTTTAAGATTTGACCTCTGTCCTGGCAAAAAAAATGTGTTTAGATTCTGTACCTACCTGCTGACATCCTCTCTCTCCTTCCTTTTCCCGTTGGGCTGGAATTGCATCTGGCGGTACGATTCAGGGGTGAAAGGGTTAATGTTGACCAACACGGGGTCATCCAGATCGGCGCCAGTCCCAGCCGCAAACCGCAAGAGCCTCTGACCCCTGCAGGGTACCCTGGAGCCAGGAGAGGGGAGGGTTTTGTAGAGCAGGCTCTGCAATAAGGAGAGAATTAAAAACCACTAGACTGCAGTCAATATTCCTCTTTTTGCTCATTTCTTCCCATGGGAGGCCAACAGCCGCCCTCCAGCTGCTGTGGATCTACAAATCCCATCATTTCCCCACCAGATTTTCTAGAAAGACCAGGAATTATGGTGGATTTTGTGCACAAACAGCTGGAGGGCCGGTTGGTTTCATTGTGCATTTGTTTGCAAGTCTTCTGACAGTCTGTAGATTTGTGATACCTATATTTCATACTGCAAAAATGCGTTTTAAAGGTCTGTGGCGTCTACTGCTGATGACATCACCTGTGGCCTAATATGCAAATGAACAGATTTTTTCAATGGCAATTGCGTAATTTGCATATCAAGCCACAGACGCATTAAAAATACATTTTTCTCCTAATTTAGGCATTTACTTGCAATTTTGCCAACACAATGTATAGATCATTTTTTTATTCTCTACATTCACAGTAAAAACAATGGTTACGTGATACCGTCCCTTTAAAATATCCATGTATTGCCAGCTCTCCCTGCTGGGAAGAATACCTAAGCGTTTTTTCGAGCAGCTACGGCATTCTGATTGGCTTATCACAGCAAGGATTCTATTAATGATCACTGACCACAGCTTGCCCTGGTGAGCATGAACTAATGGCTGCCCCCATCCACTATAAAATGTAGACTCCCTGAACCACTAAAAGGCTACGCAAGCAACACATGTCTTATACCGTGGAATTGTATAACCTAAAGAATGGACATAACACGTAGGGTTCTCTTTAAAACCAGTTTCTGGGGCAAAGTTCTAAAAGTGATCTACTCGCCAAGAACGTTCCATCGGTTCTAGATCAGTTTTAGAACTCTACCCCACAGTGTATCCCCCACGGTTCCTTACCTTTGGCGTGTACGGCGTATCGCAAAGCTTCAGCTTCTTCCACGTGGTATAGTGCAGTGGGGTTCCAGGGCACTCCCTGTTTGTACCCCTCTGATCCGTCATGGGAGACCCCTCACTAGAGGAACTGATCTCTAGCGTGTTTTCCAAGGCAGGCGAAAGGCTTTTGTCAATTCGTTGAGGTGTACAAGGGAACTGGTTCCCATGATCGCGCCAGGCTTGAGAATCAGCACATTTTTGGGGGCTTTTAAAGTTATCCTCCTCATCCATGCATGAGAAATCAAGACGTTGAACAATCTCTGGTCCATAGGCCATTGCAGACAACCTTTGTAGGGCCAAACCCCAGAGCACCAGGTACAAACCTACAACTGGTATAATTCTCTTAATTAAAAGTACATTACCTTAAAAAAAAAAAACTTTTATTAATGCAAATTACAGTCCACTATACAACTAATATTTTTATTTTCAGTATTTTAAAAGGTTTGATTTACTCCCAAACATCTGATTAGCAGCTATTAATCCTCCCACTCAGCATTAAGCTGCACCAATCAAATTATCCTAAAAGTGAAGTTAGATTTGTAATGTTGCATATATACATTGCACAGGAGCCTATACAGAGCATATATCCACAGGCTTGTTCAGCTCCGGTCGCCCAATCAGCCAATGAATGAAAGTGGGATTAATACCTCTGAATACATCAATTACTGCACTCTGTGGCATGTACAAGTCATGGGACCCTCAACAAACATGGCTGAACTTACAGCTGTATGCAAGGAATCAGAAGTTACCTTACAGCTGTATGCAAGGAATCAGAAGTTACCTTACAGCTGTATGCAAGGAATCAGAAGTTACCTTACAGCTGTATGCAAGGAATCAGAAGTTACCTTACAGCTGTATGCAAGGAATCAGAAGTTAGGAGATCATTTATAAAGTTTATCAGCAATTCAGTGAGTGAGATGGAGAGGGAAGGCTGTTTAGGGTGCAATACATCATGTAGAGTGAGAGCTCTGAAGCCAAGAAATTTAAAGAATGCAATACTGAAGGGTGGGTAGAGTCCAAATTTAAAGGAATATTTAGTGTAAGATGTTATACTTAAAGGCAAATTAATATCAGACAACCTTTAAACAAACCCTGGCCAGGTATCAGACAGACTGAAACCACTGCATGGCCTAAATAGCAATGCTTGACCACAGGTGAGTTAAATCAAACTAGCCATACTGGACATGTAACACCTTATATCCCAATACTGCACTTATTCGGACATTGCAAAATAATTTGCACTCATTTTTAATTATGTTGTTGTTTTTGTATAATGGCACCTTTGGTCAGTGTACCTGTAACATACATAACCACTCCAATCTCCCCCACAACACCTTTACCTTATCACCACCAGCTATTACCATGCCAGGCAAATAAAGACAGCGCTGCTCCAAACACAGACCTTATACACTCCTCATACTGATTACAATTACACAAGATCAACACCTGGAACTCAGCAGCTTTATCCCATTAACTGATCAGGGCAAGCATCTTCTAACCTGCCCCAGGGCTAGACACAGGCCAAACAACACAAATAATCCATCTCTATTTGTGTATGACATCACTTTCCTTTGGAAGCAGGTCATTTACATCTTGATGATGTCATTGGAAGAATGCCCTGCTACAGTGTGGGGCGATCAGATTCCAACTTTAAGGGGATATTCATCATACAAACAATATTTATTTAGACAATTAAGTTGCAGAACTGTATATAAACACATATAAAAACGTGAACTTAATAGGACTGTGTCACCTCAACATTGATTTTTACTGTGCAGGTAGAACATAAAAAATGACTGAAAATGATCTATACATTGTATTAGCAAAACTGCAAGCAAATGGCTAAATTAGGAGAAAATGTGTTTTACATGTGTCTGTGGAGTCGCCTGCTTATGACATCACCTGTGGCCTGATATGCAAATGACACATTTCCCATTGAAAAGCAGGTCATTTGCATACCACGCCACAGGTGATGTCATAAGCAGGAACCTCCACAGACACATATAAAACACATTTTTTCTCCTAATTTAGGCATTTCCTTGCAGTTTTGCTAATACAATGTATGGATCATTTCCAGTCATTTTTTATGCTCTACAATACATGCACAGTAATGACAATGTTCAGGTGGTCCAGCCCCTTTAATTTATTATTTGAAGTCTTATTTCAGAGCTGTTACTTTAACCTCTATACTGAAGCGCAGTGGAAGGTCTGAGGCTATTTTAGCCTTGTCTTGGAAGCGGTACCCAACACCTTGCTTTAAATATTGATGGTATTTAATTGGCCCTGCCCTCAGCAAATACAAACCCCAGCTTGCACTACTTTATATGTCATGCGTGACTCTCCAGATTACCCTGCCGACTGAGACATTTGCCTCATGTGAAAAGTCCAGATTATAAGCATAATAGCACAATATTTATGATAACATTATTTTATGATATGACATTTTTTCCCCCCATCAGTGATGGAAAAGGTATCAAGGTATTATAAATGCATAGTTGCCAACATCGGCCATGATTCCAGGGACACATATTTGTTCCACATGCTGCAGAAAGAGCATGCAAAGTGCAGCCCGGCGGTATGTAGGATGGATATACGCACAGACACAATCCAATGAATTAATCAGGGTGGAGATCTCATAGAACCTACCATGATTCATTAATTGTATTGTGTCTTTGCGTATATCCATCCTACATACTTCCAGGCTGCACTTTGCATGCTCTTTCTGCAGCATGTGGAACAAATACGTGTCCCTGGAAACACGGCCGATGTTGGCAACTATGTAAATGTACTTTTAATAACCATCTTAAGATATGATTGTTTTTAATGCGGAGGCGGCCATCTTGAAATGGACTCCTGAGTAACGCCTACTGAGAGACGAAGAAAAGGTTTCTATGAAAACACGTATCAAGAACCTCAAGCTACTGTATCACCTACTCTACTGAATAAACCATTTTTATAAGTAAATATTATTCCCTTTGACTATTTAAACCCAGAAGTTATTCCTTTATCAAAGTTTAAGTATGCTTTACCTGTGTATTCTTCGGGCTGGATTAATTCTAGTTAGTAGCCATGTGACACAGTAATATAAAGCTCTCAGGTAGGATATGCCTGTGTCTATCTGACCAGTGAAGGTGTGCTCCGTTCTTACACCCTTGGGTGAAATATAAATCTTAGGTCTCGCTTATCTGGTATTACTTGTTACTTGCCCTCCAACCATCCTTGGCAAGTCATGTTATTTTAAATACTCAACAGTTTCCATTACTCACCCTTCTTGTCTTTGATGCTTTTAAATATCTCGGTTTTAAGAATTGTGGGTCATCCATTATTATTTATAGCTGAGGTGCAGGTCTTGGCCAATCAAGTACAGCGGATAAGTCTTTGTGATGTCATAGTATCACTTAGATTATGTTGTGAGTTCTGTAGAAATCGGATTCTTTGTGATGTCATAGTATCACTTAGATTATGTTGTGAGATCTGTAGCACTCTGAGTCTTTGTGATGTCATAGTATCACTTAGATTATGTTGTGAGTTCCGTAGAAATCAGAGTCTTTGTGATGTCATAGTATCACTTAGATTATGCTGTGAGTTCTGTAGCACTCTGAGTCTTTGTGATGTCATAGTATCACTTAGATTATGTTGTGAGTTCTGTAGCACTCAGTCTTTGTGATGTCATAGTATCACTTAGATTGTGTTGTGAGTTCCGTAGAAATCTGAGTCTTTGTGATGTCATAGTATCACTTAGATTATGTTGTGAGATCTGTAGAAATCTGAGTCTTTGACATGTCATAGTATCACTTAGATTATGTTGTGAGATCTTTAGCACTCTGAGTCTTTGTGATGTCATAGTATCACTTAGATTGTGTTGTGAGATCTGTAGAAATATGAGTCTTTGTGATGTCATAGTATCACTTAGATTATGTTGTGAGTTCTGTAGAAATCTGAGTCTTTGTGATGTCATAGTATCACTTAGATTATGCTGTGAGTTCTGTAGCACTCTGAGTCTTTGTGATGTCATAGTATCACTTAGATTATGTTGTGAGTTCTGTAGCACTCAGTCTTTGTGATGTCATAGTATCACTTAGATTGTGTTGTGAGTTCCGTAGAAATCTGAGTCTTTGTGATGTCATAGTATCACTTAGATTATGTTGTGAGATCTGTAGCACTCTGAGTCTTTGTGATGTCCTAGTATCACTTAGATTATGTTGTGAGATCTGTAGAAATCTGAGTCTTTGTGATGTCATAGAATCACTTAGATTATGTTGTGAGTTCGTAGAAATCGGAGTCTTTGCGATGTCATAGTATCACTTAGATTATGCTGTGAGTTCTGTAGCACTCTGAGTCTTTGTGATGTCATAGTATCACTTAGATTATGTTGTGAGTTCTGTAGCACTCAGTCTTTGTGATGTCATAGTATCACTTAGATTGTGTTGTGAGTTCCGTAGAAATATGAGTCTTTGTGATGTCATAGTATCACTTAGATTATGTTGTGAGATCTGTAGCACTCTGAGTCTTTGTGATGTCGTAGTATCACTTAGATTGTGTTGTGAGATCTGTAGAAATCTGAGTCTTTGTGATGTCATAGTATCACTTAGATTATGTTGTGAGTTCCGTAGAAATCTGAGTCTTTGTGATGTCATAGTATCACTTAGATTATGCTGTGAGTGCCGAAGCACTCTGAGTCTTTGTGATGTCATAGTATCACTTAGATTATGTTGTGAGTTCTGTAGCACTCAGTCTTTGTGATGTCATAGTATCACTTAGATTGTGTTGTGAGTTCCGTAGAAATCTGAGTCTTTGTGATGTCATAGTATCACTTAGATTATGTTGTGAGATCTGTAGCACTCTGAGTCTTTGTGATGTCATAGTATCACTTAGATTGTGTTGTGAGATCTGTAGAAATCTGAGTCTTTGTGATGTCATAAAATCACTTAGATTATGTGGTGAGTTCCGTAGAAATCTGAGTCTTTGTGATGTCATAGTATCACTTAGATTATGTTGTGAGTTCCGTAGAAATCTGAGTCTTTGTGATGTCATAGTATCACTTAGATTATGCTGTGAGTGCCGAAGCACTCTGAGTCTTTGTGATGTCATAGTATCACTTAGATTATGTTGTGAGATCTGTAGCACTCAGTCTTTGTGATGTCATAGTATCACTTAGATTGTGTTGTGAGTTCCGTAGAAATCTGAGTCTTTGTGATGTCATAGTATCACTTAGATTATGTTGTGAGATCTGTAGAAATCTGAGTCTTTGTGATGTCATAGTATCACTTAGATTGTGTTGTGAGATCTGTAGAAATATGAGTCTTTGTGATGTCATAGTATCACTTAGATTGTGAAAAAATAATTTTCTGTTACTGTGATGTAGCTGTGATGTGAGGCATCGCTGGGAACCTGCCATTGGCGTGTCAGGTCTGCACACGTGTCATTGTATGACCCTTTGTGAGTGTGGGGGAATCCGAGCATGCATGGAAAGGCTATATCACAGCTTAAGGGGGCCGGACTCTTCTTACAAAATCCGAAACTTTGGGGGAAATAACGGATCATTTTGAGGAATTGTCGGATTAGGCAAGCTCAATCTGTAATGCTGTTTCTGCGCTGTGATATTTGTTTTAATCATTATTGACCATTAAATGATTTATTCGGAGTGACTTGGTGAATTAACAACTTACATTAAAAAAAGATAGAAGAAATGTTTGAAAAAAATAGCTGAAGTATTTATAAAAGTTTACCAATGGTAAATAGCTTCATAGCTCTGCATCTCCCATTTTTGGTTTATTTTTTGTAAATCAATATTTATTGGTTTTTCAAAATAAACATTACAGTTGTAACAATCAAGGGTATGTTAGGTAAGAGAAACGAGGAGGGGGAAAGAATATAGTGGCCAAAGGAGGAGCCATTTTTGGTATATATTCTTTCTACGTCACCATGGTGGGGGAGCTGTCTTTGGCATCAGGTTGCGTTAAAGTAAGAAAAGTATTATTGGTTAGGCAAAGTGGTGGGAACTACTCTTTGGGGGTCCCAGCTGCTTCTTCTTCCTTGTTTCCTTTCTCTTCTTTTCTTTCCCTTCACTGGCACGTCTCCCATTTAGCACGGGGTGACATTTGCACATTTATACATATCGGAAGAACCGGTGGCCATCTTTTTTTTTGGACGAAGTATAAGTTGGGGCTTTATTCATGATAGAGAGAGTTGCAGGTAACTGAGAAGGGAATTTCAAACTTTCATTCAGCGGAATGGGAGAGTTTTTCCGACTTGGCTACTCTTGGCCTTAAGTTTTAATTTCCTTATTAATGAATAAAGACCATAGACACTAATGGCGTATTTAAAGTTTGCACGAAAGCAAAGAACACTTGTAATGGGAAAAAAAACCCAAAACGGCCAACGCATTTTGTGTTCTCAGGAGCATATATAGACATTAATATTGTTTATGGTGCACATTTAATTGGACTCTGTCACGGACGGCTGAATAATGTCCTTGTCTATTTCTGCGTGAGATTTGGCGAGCACAAATAGATATTTTTATGTTGCATTTCAAGTTTCAAGGATTTATATTTACTATAAAGAAACGTATGTTCACTGCTTTTCTACTCCTCACCCTATTATATGATGATATATGGTAGATACATTAAGCGACTGTATTATAGGGGCTGCAGTCCCAAGTATAAATCATATTTATAACAGCCGTTGCACGTTTTATACATCCCGACACTTTCTTGCACCTGATATTGCAACTTTGCCACCGATGGATTGAAGGAGATTTTGTCTTGGGCATATTTACAACTCATTTTGTAAATGATGATCCTCTTAGATCTCTCTGCTGCCTTTGACACCGTTGACCACCGCCTCCTTCTGAATACATTATCCTCGCTTGGCTTAGGTGGTACGGCACTCTCTTGGAGCAAGTCGTACTTATCTGAGCGCTCCTATTCAGTGTCGTTTGCTGGAGCGACATCGTCACCTGTTCCGCTCTCTGTTGGTGTTCCGCAAGGATCGCTCCTTGGCCCGCTGTTGTTTTCCCTCTACACTACCTCTCTGGGAGAACTCATCCGCTCTTTTGGCTTTCACTACCACTTGTACGCGTATGATACTCAGCTCTACCTCTCCTCCCCTGAACTCACTCCCTCTCTAGTGTCACGAGTAGCTGAGTGTCTGTCAGCCATTTCCGCTTGGATGTCTGATCGCTACCTGAAACTTAACCTCTCCAAAACAGAACTGATTATCTTCCCTCCCTCAACCGCTGTCCCTACACCTGGGTTCACGGTCAACGTTGATAATACTACGATCGTACCGGCTGACCGTGTTCGATGTCTTGGGGTCACTTTTGACTCTGCTCTCTCCTTCCTTCCTCAAATCCAGTCCTTGGCCAGATCCTGTCGGCTGCACCTAAGGAACATTGCACGCATTCGTCCGTTCCTCAGCGAAGAGACCGCCAAAATTCTAGTGCACTCGCTTGTGATCTCTCGCCTGGACTACTGTAACGGTCTTCTGACTGGACTACCTCTGGTTCGTCTGGCTCCCCTACAGTCTATCCAAAATGCGGCTGCCAGACTCATCTTTCTTGCACGTCGGTCTGATTCGGCGGCTCCTCTCTGCAACGCCCTCCACTGGCTTCCCGTCTGCTCGAGGATAACATTAAAAATTCTGTCTTTAACCTACAAAGCCCTCCACTCCTCTGCTCCTACGTACATTTCCTCCCTTGTTAACCGTTACCTCCCTGCACGACCTTTGCGCTCCTCAAAGGGGTTAACACTCTCTTCTAATCTCATCACCACTTCTCACTCGTGTCTCTAAAATTTCGCCCGAGCTGCCCCCTCTCTCTGGAACTCCCTTCCCCGGAGCATCCAGCTCTCTCCCTCGTTTTCAAACTTTAAAAAGTCCCTCAAAACTCATCTCTTTAGAGAGACTTACTACCCAACCTAGCTGGAACACACACTCCCTCTTTGACCTATCCCACCTAATGCCTCCCATCCACTCTACTGTTACTACAACTTCAATCCCTCTGACCTCTTCAATCCCTTAATTGTGTCATGGACCCATTCCCTCTAGATTGTAAGCTTACGAGCAGGGTTCTCTACCTCATGTACCAGTCTGTACTAGTTTGTCTAAAGATTCGCCACTATTACCCCAGTCTACAATCCCTGTGGTATTCAGCCAGTAATGGGCTGGCTGTATGTCATGGGAGCTGCAGTCACCAACAAAAAATTTAGTGTGCAGTGTAACAATCCCAGTCTGTAACTAGAAATCCCATAAAGCTGAGCTAGTAACATGGAGGATTGAATATTATTGGAGTTAGTGTTTGTACTGTAGACTTACTGTAACCCCATTGGGCCAGGCAGGCAGCCTGTGTGAGGATGCAGTGTGTTCTATTTGAGGAGGATGTATGTTTTGGGGCCAGGCAGGGATCCTGTGTGAGGATGCAGTGTGTGCTATTGGAGGAGGATGTATGTTTTGGGGCCAGGCAGGCAGCCTGTGTGAGGATGCAGTGTGTGCTATTTGAGGAGGATGTATGTTTTGGGGCCAGGCAGGCAGCCTGTGTGAGGATGCAGTGTGTGCTATTGGAGGAGGATGTATGTTTTGGGGCCAGGCAGGCAGCCTGTGTGAGGATGCAGTGTGTGCTATTTGAGGAGGATGTATGTTTTGGGGCGAGGCAGGCAGCCTGTGTGAGGATGCAGTGTGTGCTATTGGAGGAGGATGTATGTGTTGGGGCCAGGCAGGCAGCCTGTGTGAGGATGCAGTGTGTGCTATTGGAGGAGGATGTATGTTTTGGGGCCAGGCAGGCAGCCTGTGTGAGGATGCAGTGTGTGCTATTTGAGTAGGATGCAGTGTGTGCTATTTGAGGAGGATGTATGTTTTGGGGCCAGGCAGGCAGCCTGTGTGAGGATGCAGTGTGTGCTATTTGAGGAGGATGTATGTTTTGGGGCCAGGCAGGGATCCTGTGTGAGGATGCAGTGTGTGCTATTTGAGGAGGATGTATGTTTTGGGGCCAGGCAGGCAGCCTGTGTCAGGATGCAGTGTGTTCTATTTGAGGAGGATGTATGTTTTGGGGCCAGGCAGGCAGCCTGTGTGAGGATGCAGTGTGTGCTATTTGAGGAGGATGTATGTTTTGGGGCCAGGCAGGGATCCTGTGTGAGGATGCAGTGTGTGCTATTTGAGGAGGATGTATGTTTTGGGGCCAGGCAGGCAGCCTGTGTGAGGATGCAGTGTGTGCTATTGGAGGAGGATGAAGTGTGTGCTATTTGAGGAGGATGTATGTTTTGGGGCCAGGCAGGCAGCCTGTGTGAGGATGCAGTGTGTTCTATTTGAGGAGGATGTATGTTTTGGAGCCAGGCAGGCAGCCTGTGTGAGGATGCAGTGTGTGCTATTTGAGGAGGATGTATGTTTTGGAGCCAGGCAGGCAGCCTGTGTGAGGATGCAGTGTGTGCTATTTGAGGAGGATGTATGTTTTGGGGCCAGGCAGGCAGCCTGTGTGAGGATGCAGTGTGTGCTATTTGAGGAGGATGTATGTTTTGGAGCCAGGCAGGGATCCTGTGTGAGGATGCAGTGTGTGCTATTTGAGGAGGATGTATGTTTTGGAGCCAGGCAGGCAGCCTGTGTGAGGATGCAGTGTGTGCTATTTGAGGAGGATGTATGTTTTGGGGCCAGGCAGGGATCCTGTGTGAGGATGCAGTGTGTGCTATTTGAGGAGGATGTATGTTTTGGGGCCAGGCAGGCAGCCTGTGTGAGGATGCAGTGTGTGCTATTTGAGGAGGATGTATGTTTTGGGGCCAGGCAGGCAGCCTGTGTGAGGATGCAGTGTGTGCTATTGGAGGAGGATGTATGTGTTGGGGCCAGGCAGGCAGCCTGTGTGAGGATGCAGTGTGTTCTATTTGAGGAGGATGTATGTTTTGGGGCCAGGCAGGCAGCCTGTGTGAGGATGCAGTGTGTGCTATTTGAGTAGGATGCAGTGTGTTCTATTTGAGGAGGATGTATGTTTTGGGGCCAGGCAGGCAGCCTGTGTGAGGATGCAGTGTGTGCTATTTGAGTAGGATGCAGTGTGTTCTATTTGAGGAGGATGTATGTTTTGGGGCCAGGCAGGGATCCTGTGTGAGGATGCAGTGTGTGCTATTTGAGGAGGATGTATGTTTTGGGGCCAGGCAGGCAGCCTGTGTGAGGATGCAGTGTGTGCTATTTGAGTAGGATGCAGTGTGTTCTATTTGAGGAGGATGTATGTTTTGGGGCCAGGCAGGGATCCTGTGTGAGGATGCAGTGTGTGCTATTTGAGTAGGATGCAGTGTGTTCTATTTGAGGAGGATGTATGTTTTGGGGCCAGGCAGGCAGCCTGTGTGAGGATGCAGTGTGTGCTATTTGAGGAGGATGTATGTTTTGGGGCCATGCAGGGATCCTGTGTGAGGATGCAGTGTGTGCTATTGGAGGAGGATGTATGTTTTGGGGCCAGGCAGGCAGCCTGTGTGAGGATGCAGTGTGTGCTATTTGAGTAGGATGCAGTGTGTTCTATTTGAGGAGGATGTATGTTTTGGGGCCAGGCAGGCAGCTGTGCTGTGTTTGTTTATCACACAGTGATTAATAATTCGTGGGAGTCTGAGCTCTGCTCCCAGTGACAGGCAGCGCTGGGTACAGAACATGCCTTCCTGCCCTCATTATGTCATGTCAGTCCCGCCGGAAGTGAAGCACAATGTGAAACCAGGCTCCCGGCTGGCGGAAGTGACGTGTGCCTGCTCTCCCCTCCTCATTGGTCACAGGCGCCCGGGCTGGACTCTGCACGGAATGGCCGGGCGGACGGACCGGGCGCCGCTACTGGACTGGGCTGAGGGTCCCGGGCTGAGTCCGGAGCCCGAGCCGCGGGCGGCGGGGTATGGGGCCGGCTGGAGCCGGCGGCCGGGAGCTGAGCGGCGGGAGGAGGAGGCGGAGGAGGATCACATCGCGGCCGTATTCGTCGTCACATTCGATCCCCGCAGCGGTCAGTGCAGCGGAGGCTCCGCTGTATCATTATTATTATTATTATATACAGTGTGTACATATTATATGCTGTGTATACATTATTATTATTATATTCAGTGTGTACATATTATATGCTGTGTATACATTATTATTATTATTATATACAGTGTGTACATATTATATGCTGTATAATGTACCCACAGAATAATATTATTATACACATATTATATGCTGTGTGTACATAATATTATATTCTGTGGGTACACTATATTATTATTATATACATATTATATGCTGTGTATACATTATTATTATTATATACAGTGTGTACATAATATATGCTATATATACATTATATTATTATTGTATACATATATGCTGTATAATATTCTATATAATGTACCCACAGAATCATATTATTATATTATTATATACATATTATATGCTGTGTATACATTATATTATTATTATATACAGTGTGTACATATTATATATCTGTGTAATATTCTATATAATGTACCCACAGAATAATATTATATTATTATATACATATTATATTCTGTGTATACATAATATTATTATTATATACAGTGTGTACATATTATATATCTGTGTAATATTCTATATAATGTACCCACAGAATAATATTATATTATTATATACATATTATATTCTGTGTATACATTATATTATTATTATATACAGTGTGTACATATTATATGCTGTATAACATTCTATATAATGTACCCACAGAATAATATTATATTATTATATACATATTATATTCTGTGTATACATTATATTATTATTATATACAGTGTGTACATATTATATGCTGTATAACATTCTATATAATGTACCCACAGAATATTATATTATTATATACATATTATATTCTGTGTATACATTATATTATTATTATATACAGTGTGTACATATTATATATCTGTGTAATATTCTATATAATGTACCCACAGAATAATATTATATTATTATATACATATTATATTCTGTGTATACATAATATTATTATTATATACAGTGTGTACATATTATATTCTGTATAACATTCTATATAATGTACCCACAGAATAATATTATTATATACATATTATATTCTGTGTATACATTATATTATTATTATATACAGTGTGTACATATTATATGCTGTATAACATTCTATATAATGTACCCACAGAATAATATTATTATATACATATTATATTCTGTGTATACATAATATTATTATTATATACAGTGTGTACATATTATATATCTGTGTAATATTCTATATAATGTACCCACAGAATAATATTATATTATTATATACATATTATATTCTGTGTATACATAATATTATTATTATATACAGTGTGTACATATTATATTCTGTATAACATTCTATATAATGTACCCACAGAATAATATTATTATATACATATTATATTCTGTGTATACATAATATTATTATTATATACAGTGTGTACATATTGTATATCTGTGTAATATTCTATATAATGTACCCACAGAATAATATTATATTATTATATACATATTATATTCTGTGTATACATAATATTATTATTATATTCAGTGTGTACATATTATATATCTGTGTAATATTCTATATAATGTACCCACAGAATAATATTATATTATTATATACATATTATATTCTGTGTATACATAATATTATTATTATATACAGTGTGTACATATTATATTCTGTATAACATTCTATATAATGTACCCACAGAATATTATATTATTATATACATATTATATGCTGTGTATACATTATATTTATTATTATTATTATATACATATTATATACTCTCTGTACATTATATTATTATTATTATATACATATTATATGCTGTGTATACATTATATTTATTATTATTATTATTATATACATATATACTGTCTGTACATTATATTATTATTATTATTATTATATGCTGTGTATACATTATATTATTATTATATACATATTATATACTGTCTGTACATTATATTATTTATTATTATATACATATATGCTGTCTGTACATTATATAATTATTATTATAAACATATTATATGCTGTCTGTACATTATAATATTATTATTATATACATATTATATGCTGTGTGTACATTATATTATTATTATTATTATATACATATTATATGCTGTGTGTACATAATAATATTATATTCTGTGGGTACATTAAATCATTATCATTATTCTGTACAGTGTGTACATAATATATTCTGTGGGTACACTATATTATTATTATATACATATTATATGCTGTGTATACATTATATATTATTATTATATACACTGTGTACATAATATATGCTGTACATACATTATATTATTATATACATATTATATGCTGTGTGTACATTATATTATTATTATTATTATCATTATTATATACAGTGTGAACATAATATATGCTGTGTATACATTATATTATTATATACATATTATATGCTGTGTGTACATTGTATTATTATATTCTGTTTATACATATTATTATTATTATTATTATTATTATACACTGTATATACATAATATTATTATTATTATTGTATGCTGTATATACATTACGTTATTATATTATTTATATAATATATTCTGTATAGACATTTTATTTATATAATATTGCCTGCATATACAGTGCAGGCAATATATTATCATATAGACATTATATTACATCAAGTATAGGCAAACTATTCATTACTATGTTATATAGTGTAGTTAAATCCATATTATTCATGACTATATTGCATACATTATATACCGTATAGACATTATATATCCTATATCCATATTGTTAATTACTATATTATATACCGCATCGACATTATATACATACTGGACTGTGGGACCAGGTACAGATATTAATCTCTCAAGGAGATCTCAGTCCCTGCACAAGGAGGGTCTCAGAGGGGTTTTTATCATGTTTGCATTGTATTTATTGCTGATGTTATGTGATACAGACCTGAGCCCAGGCAAGTCGTCTGCTACTAGGGTGAGTGCAGTGATCTTTAGGAAGTAAGGAGAACGGAGAGTTGGAGTGCAAGCTTCAGGACCAAGTTGCTTGATCACTTTAGAAGAAAGGTCCTAGCAACATATTTTGCCAATACAAAGTATAGATAATTTTCAGTCATTTTTCATGCTCTACCTGCACAGTAAGGACATTGTTCAGTGGGTACAGCCCCTTTCAAGCTGTGAACTGTGCTTTTGTATGTAGGGCATTTTTTTTGTTTTACCTTCATTAACGCCTGAGGAAGGGACCTAGCGACTTCGAAAGCTTGCAATCAATCTGAATTCTTATATTTCCTGGCTAACTCAGTACTACAAACACCAACAATAGGAGCGTTGGCCACTCACCCCCATAGGCTTCATATTGGATATATATTTATCATTTTTCATTTATTTAGATGGGCCAATGTAAGCCAAGACTTTTCAGCCTGTGCTTTGTTCTTTTAAATTTCTTCATAAAAGCTGCACTTTGGGAGGGGGGGGGGGGGGGGGGTCTATATCCCATATTAATAAAGGATGCTGCTGTTTCCTTGGTAACTTGGTACAGAGGTTTTACTTATAGGATCAGTTTCTCCCTGTGATGGGGTAACTGTAACACTGATCTCTGCTATAGAAGGTTTATATATAGGATCAGTTTCTCCCTGTGATGGGGTAACTGTAACACTGCTCTCTGCTATAGAAGGTTTATATATAGGATCAGTTTCCTCCTGTGATGTGGTAACTGTAACACTTCTCTCTGCTATAGAAGGTTTATATATAGGATCAGTTTCTCCCTGTGATGGGGTAACTGTAACACTGATCTCTGCTATAGAAGGTTTATATATAGGATCAGTTTCTCCCTGTGATGGGGTAACTGTAACACTGCTCTCTGCTATAGAAGGTTTATATATAGGATCAGTTTCCTCCTGTGATGTGGTAACTGTAACACTGCTCTCTGCTATAGAAGGTTTATATATAGGATCAGTGTCTCCCTGTGATGTGGTAACTAACACTGCTCTCTGCTATAGAAGGTTTATATATAGGATCAGTGTCTCCCTGTGATGGGGTAACTGTAACACTGCTCTCTGCTATAGAAGGTTTATATATAGGATCAGTGTCTCCCTGTGATGGGGTAACTGTAACACTGCTCTCTGCTATAGAAGGTTTATATATAGGATCAGTGTCTCCCTGTGATGTGGTAACTGTAACACTGCTCTCTGCTATAGAAGGTTTATATATAGGATCAGTTTCTCCCTGCGATGTGGTAACTGTAACACTGCTCTCTGCTATAGAAGGTTTATATATAGGATCAGTTTCTCCCTGCGATGTGGTAACTGTAACACTGCTCTCTGCTATAGAAGGTTTATATATAGGATCAGTTTCTCCCTGCGATGTGGTAACTGTAACACTGCTCTCTGCTATAGAAGGTTTATATATAGGATCAGTTTCTCCCTGCGATGTGGTAACTGTAACACTGCTCTCTGCTATAGAAGGTTTATATATAGGATCAGTTTCTCCCTGCGATGTGGTAACTGTAACACTGCTCTCTGCTATAGAAGGTTTATATATAGGATCAGTTTCTCCCTGTGATGGGGTAACTGGAACACTGCTCTCTGCTATAGAAGGTTTATATATAGGATCTATTTGTCCCTGTGATGGGGTAACTGGAACACTGCTCTCTGCTATAGAAGGTTTATATATAGGATCAGTGTCTCCCTGTGATGGGGTAACTGTAACACTGCTCTCTGCTATAGAAGGTTTATATATAGGATCAGTGTCTCCCTGTGATGTGGTAACTAACACTGCTCTCTGCTATAGAAGGTTTATATATAGGATCAGTGTCTCCCTGTGATGGGGTAACTGTAACACTGCTCTCTGCTATGGAAGGTTTATATATAGGATCAGTTTCTCCCTGTGATGGGGTAACTGTAACACTGCTCTCTGCTATGGAAGGTTTATATATAGGATCAGTGTCTCCCTGTGATGGGGTAACTGTAACACTGCTCTCTGCTATAGAAGGTTTATATATAGGATCAGTTTCTCCCTGTGATGGGGTAACTGTAACACTGATCTCTGCTATAGAAGGTTTATATATAGGATCAGTGTCTCCCTGTGATGGGGTAACTGTAACACTGCTCTCTGCTATAGAAGGTTTATATATAGGATCAGTTTGTCCCTGTGATGGGGTAACTGTAACACTGCTCTCTGCTATAGAAGGTTTATATATAGGATCAGTTTCTCCCTGTGATGGGGTAACTGTAACACTGCTCTCTGCTATAGAAGGTTTATATATAGGATCAGTTTCCTCCTGTGATGTGGTAACTGTAACACTGCTCTCTGCTATAGAAGGTTTATATATAGGATCAGTGTCTCCCTGTGATGTGGTAACTAACACTGCTCTCTGCTATAGAAGGTTTATATATAGGATCAGTGTCTCCCTGTGATGGGGTAACTGTAACACTGCTCTCTGCTATAGAAGGTTTATATATAGGATCAGTGTCTCCCTGTGATGGGGTAACTGTAACACTGCTCTCTGCTATAGAAGGTTTATATATAGGATCAGTGTCTCCCTGTGATGTGGTAACTGTAACACTGCTCTCTGCTATAGAAGGTTTATATATAGGATCAGTTTCTCCCTGCGATGTGGTAACTGTAACACTGCTCTCTGCTATAGAAGGTTTATATATAGGATCAGTTTCTCCCTGCGATGTGGTAACTGTAACACTGCTCTCTGCTATAGAAGGTTTATATATAGGATCAGTTTCTCCCTGCGATGTGGTAACTGTAACACTTCTCTCTGCTATAGAAGGTTTATATATAGGATCAGTTTCTCCCTGCGATGTGGTAACTGTAACACTGCTCTCTGCTATAGAAGGTTTATATATAGGATCAGTTTCTCCCTGTGATGGGGTAACTGTAACACTGCTCTCTGCTATAGAAGGTTTATATATAGGATCTATTTGTCCCTGTGATGGGGTAACTGGAACACTGCTCTCTGCTATAGAAGGTTTATATATAGGATCAGTGTCTCCCTGTGATGGGGTAACTGTAACACTGCTCTCTGCTATAGAAGGTTTATATATAGGATCAGTGTCTCCCTGTGATGTGGTAACTAACACTGCTCTCTGCTATAGAAGGTTTATATATAGGATCAGTGTCTCCCTGTGATGGGGTAACTGTAACACTGCTCTCTGCTATGGAAGGTTTATATATAGGATCAGTTTCTCCCTGTGACGGGGTAACTGTAACACTGCTCTCTGCTATGGAAGGTTTATATATAGGATCAGTGTCTCCCTGTGATGGGGTAACTGTAACACTGCTCTCTGCTATAGAAGGTTTATATATAGGATCAGTTTCTCCCTGTGATGGGGTAACTGTAACACTGATCTCTGCTATAGAAGGTTTATATATAGGATCAGTGTCTCCCTGTGATGGGGTAACTGTAACACTGCTCTCTGCTATAGAAGGTTTATATATAGGATCAGTTTGTCCCTGTGATGGGGTAACTGTAACACTGCTCTCTGCTATAGAAGGTTTATATATAGGATCAGTTTCTCCCTGTGATGGGGTAACTGTAACACTGCTCTCTGCTATAGAAGGTTTATATATAGGATCAGTTTGTCCCTGTGATGGGGTAACTGTAACACTGCTCTCTGCTATAGAAGGTTTATATATAGGATCAGTTTGTCCCTGTGATGGGGTAACTGTAACACTGCTCTCTGCTATAGAAGGTTTATATATAGGATCAGTTTCTCCCTGTGATGGGGTAACTGGAACACTGCTCTCTGCCTTTTTTTTGGTATACTTTTTAACCCTTTTGAACCCAGAGGCAGTTTAGGTCCTTTAAGTGTATGGGAAATACCCAGAATCCTCTCTGCTCCCTCTGACAAGTTATATAGGGATTTTTGTTGGTTTTATTTGTTCTTCTGGTAATTGCCTTTAACGCACGGCTCTTTCACTGTCAGTGCAGCCTCTCTGTTATGCAGATATTTATCTCCCCATGTTCAATCCTCCTTACTGTGCGTGGTCTTCTCTGCCACGTGATGTCTGTAGGGTACAGAGTCCCTGAACATATATTTATTCCAACCCTCTGCGTCTGTACCTCGCCATGTAATACTTTATTGACCTTTTCAAAACATTAAATACTTTGCATTCATTTTATAGTTGATCGTAGTGCATGTGACTGATGGATTATCTGCAAATTCGGAAGTGAGGGGTATATGTGTTGCAAATCTTATCTTAATATCTGTAAAACTCTTTCTAAACATCTCTAGCTGCTGTTTATTAGGCCTCTAAGTATCTATCTTAGGACAGACTGTGTGTTTTAGTATTTAGAGCAGACACATCTTGTGATTGGGGAAGCACACGGGAAGAGTATAATCTAAATTTGCACCTTGTGATGTGTACCAACTGAAATCCTTATTACTGTGACTGGCTCACTGAATGAGCCCGGTAATAGTGAGGAAAGCATATAGGAGCGGTTGTGTATGCTTGGACGTGCTTTTGCAACTCACTCTCCACAGCAGCGGGGTTCAGTAACCTGTGGGGGCTTTAGTTCGGGTCAACAGATTTGGGGGTTGTCTTAGTCATGGAAAAGGGAAGGGCCATGGCTTCTGTACAGTTTCTCTTAGAAAACGGTAGTTACTACCCTGGTGTGAATGGTTGTGTAACCACAAAATCTAGGATTGACTTTTTCTTACGTGAGCGTGTGGGCCCTCTACTCTAGGGCTCAGTTGTTCGTTGGTGCAAGATGAAGATCACTGCTTGTATAATGCACAGGCTTTTATCCCTGTGTGATTTGATGCAGGCATTCTGTATAAATCACATTTTTAATATCTGACTCAAGCCCCTCCCCAGTGATTACTCTGCATGTTTACTGCAGGTGCGGCAGCACTGATTCTATAGACACCGAGGATATAAAGTTTTGTTTCATTTAGTCACTTCCTGTGCTGCTGGAATATAATACATTGTGCGGACTGTGATAAACTTTCTCTTGTACACTGTTGGATCTCTTGACAGTGCAACACATTGTCTGATGACATCAGTAGAGAGACAGGAAATTCCATTAATTTGAATGAAATTCTCATGAGTTCCTGCAGCAAAAAAAAAAATACTTTTACTCAGCTAGTGTGGGCAGTCCTAGTTTCTTGCAAACTGCTGTGATTTCACAATTTCTTCTAGCTGGAAGTATTTTATATTTTAAGCAATGCAAAATGTAAGACATGCATTTTAAAGTACTTTGAAAGCACATTAATCTGCATTAATATTTGGAAGGTGCATTTTGGGCACCAGACAGTACCTTTAAACAATCAAATATTATACATTTTATGGTAAAAACTCCTACTTTAGCACCGGATGTGATGGTAAATTCTGCATTTGTTATGTAACACGTATTGCTGGCTTTCAATGAATGGCAGCCTAATCTACCCAGACATTGACCCATATTATTTACTTAAACTGAGTCATCCTGCCACGTTAATGACTCCCATTTAAAACCTGTTCCTGCTCACCTGTTCGCGGTCCTCTGTGACTCAGTGCATGTCCGGCTTGAGGCTTATTAGAGGGAAGATGCTTTCCAGTGAGCATGGGACAATCCACAGCAACCTCAATGCAATCATTTAACTGCCCTGGGGGTAATGCTGGCCCCCCCATCACTCGTAGGGTTACCAAACCTGTTTTTTGTCTCTCGTACAACGGATCATTCATTGAAGGATCTTCTATCACGAGCACCCGATTTGTCCATAGGAATGTCCTTTTATCACACAACACAAAAAATGCAATATTTGAGGTTTTTGATATATTCAGATCTCTGTACAGGTGTTAAGATGCTCTGGATCTCTCTCAATGCGCGGCTTATAAGACTAAAGGGACAGGATGTGTCTGACTAGATTCCAGCAGGGGACTGGCTGTGATACATCTTCTAAATCATTTGTAAGACTATTTATTATTATTTTACTTCCAGTAATGTGTGTCCGGCTACAGAATGTCCTAAGAGCATTACCGTCAGTGTATTTGTTTTGTGGTATCGCTTGGTGTACTTTGGATTAGATTTTATGGAATATGATTAATAGTAAATGGAGAACAAACAATATGTCGGGGGCTTTAAATGTGATCCAGTTTCACCTGTTGAATTGTTTGTATGTTTTTCCCCTTTTAGGAAATCTAGTAGAATGGTGCCGCCCGCAGGAGATGGATCTGGAGGGTGTGGAGTTCAAATCCATGGCAAGCGGGTCTCATCGCGTCCAGTCGGATTTCATGTGAGTGGAGGGGGGAGAGGGTCTTCACAGAACTTACTATTAACCTTAAAGCACAATTTCAGCATAAATGAATTTGTTTAATTGAAAAACTGCTTAGGCATTTGAAATAGAATTCAAATAAAGTACCTTATTGAACCTATTTCCAAATCGTTCTGAAGGAATATCGGCCAAAGATTATAAACAACATGTCTGCCCCCTGATAGAGCTATACAGAGCAAAGATTCTAAACAACATGTCCACCCCTGATAGAGCTATACAGAGCAAAGATTCTAACAACATGTCTGCCCCCTGATAGAGCTATACAGAGCAAAGATTCTAAACAACATGTCCACCCCTGATAGAGCTATACAGAGCAAAGATTCTAACAACATGTCTGCCCCCTGATAGAGCTATACAGAGCAAAGATTCTAAACAACATGTCCACCCCTGATAGAGCTATACAGAGCAAAGATTCTAACAACATGTCTGCCGCCTGATAGAGCTATACAGAGCAAAGATTCTAACAACATGTCTGCCTCCTGATAGCGCTATACAGAGCAAAGATTCTAAAAACATGTCCGCAACTGATAGAGCTATACAGAGCAATGATTATAAACAACATGTCGGCCCCCTGATAGAACTATACAGAGCAATGATTCTAAACAACATGTCTGCCCCCTGACAGAACTACACAGACCAAAGATTATAAACTACATGTCCTCCCCCTGATAGAGCTATACAGAGCAAAGATTCTAAACAACATGTTGGCCCCCTGATAGAATTATACAGAGCAATGATTCTAACCAACATGTCTGCCCCCTGATAGAGCTATACACAGCAATGATTCTAATCAACATGTCCGCCTCCTGATCAAGCTATACAGAGCAAAGATTATAAACAACATGTCTGCCTCCTGATAGAGCTATACAGAGCAAAGAGTATAAACAACATGTCCTCCCCCTGATAGAGCTACACAGAGCAAAGATTCTAACAACATGTCTGCAACTGATAGAGCTATACAGAGCAAAGATTCTAAACAATATGTCCGCCCTCTGATAGCGCCATTACAAGCAAAGAGATTTGATTAAAGTACACTATTTGTATTCTTTCATTAAATCATTTTTATATACATAAAGCAAATCTATGGTTGATGCAATCTTTTTATTGAACCAAAGTTACTTTTTTTTGCTACAGCTTTTAAAGATTTTCCTGTCCTACTTACCCAGAAGCCTTTGTTCTTTCCCCTGTGCAGATGTTATGCAAGTGTTGGTAGCAGCTTATAAAGTATTTAGTCAGCCTAGAAGGCATGAAATATTCATTTAAGAAAAATGCAAATGTTTGGCAGTTCAGTTTTGTCCAAGAAAATTCCTATCTGTTGCTTTGCGTCATTAAAAAGTCTCTTTTATAATATCCTTGATTTTTTTTCAAGGCTCCAAACTCTAGAAACCTTGTGTTTTTTTTCTTTTTTAGAAAAATTCAGAAAATGAGCCCCAAATACCCAGCGTCCTCTCTTGTAATTAGATTGTATCGCGTATCGCGTTGTAGCCCCCCCCACCCCCCGGGGGGTGTAATCCTGACAGCTGTAGAGATGAACACAGTCTCTGCTCCAGGAGAGAGAGAAAATCCTCTTCATAATATTGAAAGAATAATGATCACAGATATTGCAAATAACAGATGTAACATGTCTGTCTGTAACTCCTCTCAAGCTGGCAAGTTCAGCAGAGGACAAACAAAGAGGGTCACGCGTCACGCAGTATTGGGAGAGCTAAAGTAATCTACACCGCAAGAAACCTGTCTTGTGCTAACATTTCAACTGCAGACCAGGTTTTTATATTTTAAAGATAAAATACCATCTTTTGTCCTCATGATATTGGATATCATGGGAGGGCACACCTCTCTCCTCTTAGGGGGGTGGCACGCATGCCTCTCTCCTCTTGGGGGGGGGGGGGGTGCATGCATGCCTCTCTCCTCTTGGGGGGGGGGGGGGTGCACGCATGCCTCTCTCCTCTTGGTGGGGCAGGCATGCCTCTCTTCTCTTGGGGGGGCACGCATGCCTCTCTTCTCTTGGGGGGGCACGCATGCCTCTCTTCTCTTGGGGGGGCACGCATGCCTCTCTTCTCTTGGGGGGGGGGGGGCACGCATGCCTCTCTTCTCTTGGGGGGGGGGGGGCACGCATGCCTCTCTCCTCTTGGGGGGGGGGCACGCATGCCTCTCTCCTCTTGGGGGGGGGCACGCATGCCTCTCTCCTCTTGGGGGGGGGGGGCACGCATGCCTCTCTCCTCTTGGGGGGGGGGGCGCACGCATGCCTCTCTCCTCTTGGGGGGGGGGGGCGCACGCATGCCTCTCTCCTCTTGGGGGGGGGGTCCATGACTTTGTATACATTGTTTGTGGCATCATTTTAGAGTGCTTTTTAGGACAAATATTAAAACGGTGCAGTTCTATGCAATTTTTTGGTGATCTAATTTGCGACTATTGTAAAAAAAAGTAAATAAGTAGGAGGCAGCAGGAGACATGTGAATGAGCTGTGGCTCCTGGGATAAGTCCTGACCTCTCTCATTATTTTCATTGGAAGCACTCCCACTTGCAGAGCGAAGGTGACCGTTTGTTTCTTTCTCCGTAGTTACTTCCGTAAAGGGGGATTCTTTGGCCTGGCATGCTTTGCTAACATGCCCGTGGAGAGTGAGCTGGAGCGAGGGGCCCGCATGAAATCGGTGGGGATCCTGTCCCCGTCCTATACACTCCTCTATCGGTACATGCACTTTCTCGAAAATCAAGTCCGGTGAGTTATACAGAGAGGAAGGGGGGAAGGTGCTACTCGTCGGACAGGAAGTCAAAAGCTTTAAATGCAACAGATCAAAAACTTTACATGTATCAAAAGGAAAAAAAACAACAACAAACAGCATAAAGAGAAAGTTAAATTGCACATTTTATTAACTAAAAGGCCACTTTAAGATTAATTAAATGCTGTTAGATTTTCTTCTTCTATGATTTACCTTTGCTGAGTTATTAAAGTTTTACTGTATTTTCTTCTACTAAGACTCCCTACACACACCTGACCACCACCTTTTTTTTTTGCTGTCGTTTCTTTGCCACGTGTGCTATTTCACAGTCCATATTTATATAAACGCTTATTTGTAAAGTGCCCCTGAACCATCGCGCTTGACTCTTCCCGCTGACTTCTCTCCCTCCCTCTCTCTCTCTCTCCGCAGGCACCAGCTTGAGATCCCGGGCCACTACACCCCCCTGGAGGCCTTTTATGAAGATAAGAAGGGGGTCCTGCCTGTAGGCGTCACTGCCCAAAACTGCCAACCCACTATACACTGGCTGCCATCCATTCACAAACATCTGTACCCGGAAATGAAGGTGATTCCCGTTGCGGGGGCCCCCGTCACAGTATAACTTTGTTGGCATGCCCCCACAGCGTAGACTTTGGTTTGCGTAAATATATTGCCCCTGTGCTAGAGGTGTGAAACGCGTGGGAATCGTAGACAGTGTCCTCGCTCTGGTTCTCTGCTGTTTGAGCAATGCTTTTGGTTCCCTTTTGATGCCGTCTCTTGTTCTCTCGGTGTTTTAGATTACTCACCCAGCTGGCTGCATGTCACAGTTCATTAAATTTTTCGGGGAGCAGATCTTCGTCCTGTGGAAGTTCGCCCTGCTGCGGAAACGAATACTCATATTCTCGCCCCCTCCCGTGGGCGTGGTCTGCTACAGAGGTAAACGGGACACCCCCACCGATATCTAGAGAGGGGGCATTGGGGGCATCTGTCCAAGTGTGATGAAAGAAAACAGGATTAGTTTGAATCCTGCTTCAACCGCGACAACCATTTACCTGGGGTTTTTTCAATATAAAAAAATAAGTTTTTAGATGTGTCTGTGGCATCTCCCGCTTATGACATCACCTTGCGGCTTGTGCAAATGTATCGCCTTTCACTGGGACATGTGTTTTTTTTTAAGCCACAAGGTGATAAACGGGACGCATTTTAAACCTATTTTTCTCTTCGTGCATTTGCTGCAATTCTGCCAACACAATGTATAGATTTTTCTTGGATGCATTTGCAGTATAAGCAGTGTTTACATTGACAAACCCCCCTTCCCCTTCAGCATTACTTTGCTGCGTTGTTTAATAGTATGACAAAACACGACGATAAACGCTAATCTCATACTTGGGAAAGCGCTAGGAAATGCCTTACAGAAGATATCTGAGCTCTGGTTTGTGGTTTTTGAATTTTCTTCAGTAAAAAGGATTTTAGAAACCTAAAACCAACGCATTTTATGGTACTTTCCCTGTGGGTTCTGCGGTTTGTCTCTGCATCAGTAATGAGTTCCACTTCCTCTTTTGGGATCATTTTTCTTTTTCCTTTGTCTGTATTTACGTTTCCTACATGTATCGGATGTTTCCTTTTTATTAGATTTGTATTTCGTGTTCTTATCTGCCGGTGACACATTCTGTGTTTTTATTCCTCACCGGTTCTCCTCGCAGTGTACTGTTGCTGCTGTCTGGCTAATGTTACCCTGCCCGGGATTGGGATGACGGCCCCCGAATCCAAACCGTTCTTCTACGTGAACGTGGCTGATATAGACACGCTGGACAATGAAATCTCCTACGTGGCCTGTGAGTAACCACGTCACCTTCCGCTCAGGAGAGAGACTGTTTGGGGGTTATTTTGTGAATTCATTTTCCAGGTCATTGAATAAGGAGTTGGTTATTTGCATCTCTCCAGGTACAACGGAGAAGATCTTCGAACACAAACAGGACCTGTACGATGTGTACGTGGACAACCAAAACGTGAAGACTCATCTGGAACATCTCCAGCCCCTACTGAGGGTCAACAGCGCGGACAAGGAGAAATACCGGCGCCTTAATGACCAGAGGTGATTGTTTATGTCTAAGAACAGACCGAGGACACGAGGAACCAAAATATTAAAATAAAAAATGCAGTGGCCCTTTAAGGTCCCGGGCCTGGCTCTCTCTCGGCTTGGCTCCCCGGCCTGGCTCTCTCTCGGCTTGGCTCCCCGGCCTGGCTCCCCGGCCTGGCTCTCTCCCGGCCTGGCTCTCGGCTTGGCTCCCCGGCCTGGCTCTCGGCTTGGCTCCCCGGCCTGGCTCTCGGCTTGGCTCCCCGGCCTGGCTCTCGGCTTGGCTCCCCGGCCTGGCTCTCGGCTTGGCTCCCCGGCCTGGCTCTCGGCTTGGCTCCCCGGCCTGGCTCTCGGCTTGGCTCCTCGGCCTAGCTCTCGGCTTGGCTCCCCGGCCTGGCTCTCTCTCGGCTTGGCTCCCCGGCTTGGCTCCCCGGCCTGGCTCCCTCCCGGCTTGGCTCCCCGGCTTGGCTCCCCGGCCTTTCTCTCGGCTTGGCTCCCCGGCCTGGCTCTCGGCTTGGCTCCCCGGCCTGGCTCTCTCTCGGCTTGGCTCCCCGGCCTGGCTCTCTCTCGGCTTGGCTCCCCGGCCTGGCTCTCGGCTTGGCTCCCCGGCCTGGCTCTCGGCTTGGCTCCCCGGTCTGGCTCTCTCTCGGCTTGGCTCCCCGGTCTGGCTCTCTCTCGGCTTGGCTCCCCGGTCTGGCTCTCTCTCGGCTTGGCTCCCCGGTCTGGCTCTCTCTCGGCTTGGCTCCCTGGCCTGGCTCTCTCCCGGCTTGGCTCCCCGGCCTAGCTCCCGGCTCTGTGTATTACTTGTCTGGGTTGTTAATCCATGGTTTCCTGCATTGCAGGCAGCTGCTGATGTACACACAGGAAGTGGATGGAGACTGCAGCTCCTGCGAGGAAGATCTTTTCATTCTGTGAGTGGTTTTATAATCCTATTCATTATAGAAACATAGAATGTGTCGGCAGATAAGAACCATTCGGTCCATCTAGTCTGCCCAATTTTTTTTTGAGTACTTTTATTAGATCCCCCGTTCCCGGTCTTATAGCTAGGATAGCCTTGTGTCTATCCCACGCATGCTTAAAATCCTTGACCCCAATGCTGACAGCAACTTCTTCTTTTCTTAGACAGACAGACAGACAGATGCAGAACGCTGTCTCCCAAATGTCTTAAGGACTAATGAGGAATATTAACCAATTAAGCAATGTGTGTGTTTCTATACAACAAAATATAAATTCTACCAGAACAGAACTTTGTTTCGGCAGGGACCCTACAGAGTCTGTTAAGACCGGCCTCTGTGCCCCCTGACTCCCGGTGTCCGCTCTGTGCCCCCTGACTCCTGGTGTCCCCCCGGTGCCCCCTGACTCCTGGTGGCCCCTGACTCCCTGTGTCCCCCCGGTGCCCCCTGACTCCCGGTTGCTCTGTGATCAGGGCCATGAGCAAAAAGATACAGTTTGGTCCTAAAGAACCAGTGAGCGCTAAGTGTTTAAGGTTAATATTGTTTGTATTTTCCCAGGAGCATCAGACCTTTGATACGTCATAGTAACTCCATTTTGTCCCCCATGTTTCACAGCTTTTTCATGGAGCAGAACAACAGGATATTCCAGATCCTTCTGGAAGTGGCCTCCAGCCAGGACAAGACCCTGACTGCCGACCACGCCCGCAGCATGGGCCTTGACCCCCAGGGCGACCGCAGCTTCCTTATGGACTTACTGGAAGTCTACGGCTTTGACCTCATGCTGGTCATTGACAACCCTTGCTGCCCATGAGACTGTGCAGGATCCGCTGGATAATTAGCGGGCATGAGATCTGCCGCGGCGGAGACACCTGAACTGGCCGTGGTTCCCATCTCGTCAATACATGCAATAATATCGTGGTACCTGCAAAATGGGGAGAGAAAGCAACACACTACGTACCGTCAGGACTTTCAAACGCTCGGCAGCGGCAGGAGGGCCTGTTAACGTTGGCTGGATAAACGTCCACCAATGGCTGTCCAGCTGTTGTCAAGCTTTAAAAAAAACATTCCACAAATGATCGCAAAAAAAAAGAAATGCACTCCCTCCCCCCCCCCCCCCCCCCCTTTTATCCCTTGAATCTGAATTTGGAGACCGGAACCCTGCATCGTTTACCTGCATCGTTTACATTTGGCAGTGTAACAGCCCCCAAAATTTCAAGGAGTTTGGAAGGATCCGTGGTCTCTCTCTCTGCTGATCACGTGGCTGCACAGCAAGTCTACCCCCAAAACCGAGCTGTTACTTATTCAGTTTGTTAATTAGATCTTATGTTTTTAATTAGAAAGGATTTTTTTTTTTTTTTTTAATCCTAGTTTATTACCAGTTGCTCATTACAAAGCCGACTCCCACTCGGCATCCTCAATGCCGAAGACTCATTTCATCTGGTACCCGGACAGCCCTAGCTTTTACGCATTAGACTGCAATCTGTGTCCGTGCGGAGGTCTTACCCTGAATCCTCTTCTCTGCAGGGTCCGTGGCTGTTCGGGTGTTGGTGGCATCTCAAACGTGGATGGAATGTCAGTCCACGGAGCCACGAGGACCAACCAAATCCACAGTAAACGGCCACTGTTTTTTTTTTTCTTCCCCCACCTGCCGTGGATCAGGATAGGAATTGGAACCACTGACATCATTCCTGTCTGCATTTTGTTTACATGTTTAAGTTAAATTCATGTTAGAATTGATATTGAAGGATAAACCTGTGTAACATCCTCGGAACCCTTTTTTAAAGACTGACTCGTCTGGTTATCAAAAGGATTTCTGGAACAAATGTTCTGCTGTCTAATTCTTGCATTTTTGTTTCCTTTATCACATCAAGTATTTTAATGTCACTGTTATCTGGTGTATTACACTCTAGCTGGGGATCAATGAACGACAGTTCCCATAATCCTGTTGGCTTAAGTTTGGTCAAGTGCTTACGATTGGTCAACTGCCGACCTCCGCCTGTTTCTAGACTACAACTACCATAACTCCTTGCCTTTCTCAAAGGCTTTTTTTTTTGGGGGGGGGGGGGGGGGGGGCTGTAGAATGACAGGGGGTCTAACACAATATCCGTGGCAAAATAATATTATTTTAATCAGGTTTTTAATTGTGGAATTGTCGTCATTTTAAACCAGATTTTCCCTTTAATTGGATACAATTTATAAATGAGGAAACTCCAGGGTCTAATTTTCATCTCCTACCTGCCCACTGTGCAGGAACATTGTTAGAACTTGTGACGATGTTTACTGCCCACTGCGCCCAAGTAAAACTGGAGGGTTTATTTACAAACACTGTAATTGGATTTAATCTAGCAAAAATCCCAAATTACTAAACTTATAACACGGTTTAAAATGTTTTATATGACTGTAAGTTTCTGTGAGGGTTCAGTTAATGCAAAGCATATATATGCACACTGAAAGATGTTAATTTACAAATGTTCTGTTGTAAGGACTGCTTTTTATTCTGCAAACAGTTTACAGCCTTCCTTGTGAAACCATTATCTTGTTGGGAAGGACTTGATACAGTGTAGAAGCATTATTGTCACACATATATATATATATATATATATATATATTATATATATATAATTATATATATATATACTGTGGAATATTGATGAAAGATTCTGGTTACCTCTTTAATCTCTGCCTTTATAACCATTAATCTGTTTGATGGGAGACGCTCTGTTTAAAATATAAAAAAAAAAAAAAAAACACTTGTACAAACTGGGAGATAATGAATTCAAAATGTGTGTAAATGTTTTTTTTTTCCTTTTAAAAAAAATCTGTTTCAAACGTCATAACACATTATTTTTACTGTGAAGCATTGCCTTGATTATATTTGTGTTTGTTTGTTTGTTTACTTTGTTTCCGAATTTTAGAAAAACAATTTGTGTCCAGCTCCCCCCTCCTTCTCCGAGATATTGGGGGTTAGGTATAAAGGTCATTATCTGGGGGAAAGTTCTAAAAGTGATGTCATCAGCTGGAACATTCTATTAGTTTCCATGGAGATTGGGACCAT
This sequence comes from Pelodytes ibericus, assembly GCA_036172795.1. Classification (NCBI taxonomy): domain Eukaryota; kingdom Metazoa; phylum Chordata; class Amphibia; order Anura; family Pelodytidae; genus Pelodytes; species Pelodytes ibericus. Next base: position 8,520,899 of record CM069858.1, on the reverse strand, counting down.
TTTTTTTTTTTTTAATATAACTTTGTCCTACAACTGACCTTCATACAGGAAACCCCCCTAATGTATTTGCTAGATGGAGCCCCCCCCCTGGCAGGGAGTTGTGGATATTGAGTGTTTTGTATGGGATTGGGGGCTGAAAAAAAACACGCAATCCCCATTCTTTACACTTTTTTTTCTTGATTTAATTTGTTTTCCATCCCCACCCTTAGATTGTTGGGGTAGAACATCTCGGTGGAGGTGGTCTGATTTGAGTCAGCCTGCGCCGTGCCACTTGTGCCCCATGTTTCACCTCCATGATTTGCTGTCTCTTTCTATTTGCTGATTTTTGCACATTGGGAGCTCGAAAGGCTTTCACATGGTTAGACTGTGACGGAAGCCATTCCGGAGAGAGAGAGAGGGCTGGTGATTTCAGTTTACAAAGATAAAGGACCAGATGTATTTTATTTTAATGAAATGTTTAGTGTTTTTTTTTTCCCTATTGTATTTGCAAAACGATCAGATTACAAAAAAAAAAAAAAAAAATCCTTCAGCTGCAAATTGTTTAACTGTATAATCTTCAGAACTATTTTGAGCCTGTGTCTTAAACGTTCCTAGGGGGGGATACATTTAGGAGAAAAATCGAATGAACAGTTTTGTGGTCGCTTTTGTAAATTTCGAGAAACTTGTGGGAACCAAAGATGCTCTTTGTAGGTAGAGCGCGGCGGTTTGTGTCATCGTGCAGTGATTGTGCAGAACTATGATCCACGTAACATACATGGTCAAAAATATACAGCCATTTATGGAAAACCAGACTGTGTAATCGTCTACCGATATGATTATGGCTTTCTATAAGGTCAGTCCAGGCCTCTTGGTGACGGATCAGGCTGATATGATGCTGCTATCGTTAGGATTTGTGAAGAAACCACTCTAGGACCATCTTTAAGAGAAATGTGATTAACTTTTCAGCCCGCACCCCACGTGGGAGGTTGTGTGTTTAGATATTTAAGCATTTTCTGGCTTGTTTGCATGTCCGATATACAGAGAGAGGCTGTGGTTTATCAGGAAGCTGTGTTCTAGATTAACTAGGAATAAACTCTTATTTGGCTTTAAGTATAGTATACCCAGTATACCCCTCCTGCAGTGCTACCTGCTTCGGGAGGAAGTTGCCAGCTGGTGGCATCAAATGTCGTCCACAACAGCAGATGTGCCAACGGTTCTCCTTCTCTGTTATAGATTTTGCAGCACCCCTCAGTTTTGTGAGTTTCCTAGGTGTTGGGGTGCAATAGAAGAATCATTTTAGCAGAGCGTTGATTTGGGGTTTAGTACACACACCTCAGAAAACTGAAGTCGCCTTTGGTCATGCAGGACATGAAGCAGCCAGGACAAAGCTTCTGGCTCTCTGCAGTCAAGAAATGGCCTGCCACGCTTGCAATGTAGATGTCATGTGAAAAACGCCGGGGTTCACTCCGGAGGACTGTGCAAGTGAATTGAGATTAGGTCTTTTCTTTCTCCTAATATGTTTTTTTCAGGGCAGATTCCACCAGATCAGATCTGTCGGTTTGGGTTTCTATGATGTATGTATAGATATTTTTTAATCTTTTGTGGCTAAATTATATTTAAAAAAAGTGTAAATTTCTTTGTTTGTAGACGTGCGATATTGTGGCTTTTTGAATAATAATTCCAAGCCTCTCTCAGCCACTAATGGAGTTTAGATCTCCCGGCATAGATTATATGTATATTTTGAATAGAAGGCTAGGGGAGAAGTTTGGGGTGGATTAGTAAATTCTTACCATAATCACCCATTTGAGTTATTTAAAGTTTTTTTTTTGTACAACAGGAGATCGAGGCTCTTGTGTGTTTCAAGGTAGGGCTAATTTTAAAGAACAGGATTCACACACAGCGGCTTCTCCATCATGTTAATGCAAACTGTGAATTAAATCATTGTCAGTGTGTCCAACTATACAAATTAGTAGGTTGTTTTAAACTAGGCAGAAGTAAGGAGATTTTATGTTAAATGTAGTGTAGGGTTAGTGGAACTTTAAAAATTCTCTCACATCCCATGTACTAAAAACCAGGCAGGTTTAATACTTTAAAAGCCCCCCTGTCACAGAAACACTTACACTGTGATTGGAGATAATGCAAATATATCACATTGTTGAGTATCCTTCATCCAGAAATCTGTTACAGTTTATTAAGCGTCCAGCCCCCTTAAGCTGTGATATAGCCTTTCCATGCATGCTCGGATTCCCCCACACCCACAAAGGGTCATACAATGACACGTGTGCAGACCTGACACGCCAACGGCAGGTTCCCAGCGATGCCTCACATCACAGCAACAGTGATTTATTTGCTCTATACGGTATTTACATAGATATTACTGTATATCATGAGAGCTGAGAGGGTTTAATATATCTTATTGGTGAAAATGATCCGTTATCTAAAATACTTCTGGTCCCGAGCATTTTGGATAAGGGGGACTCAACCTATATGTTAGAACTACAAGCAGATGTATACGCTATGGGGGAAAAGTTGTATGTCTGTGGTGTCTTCTGTTGATGACATCACCATGTGGCTTGATATGCAAATTACACATTTCTAATTGAAGATTACATTTGCTGCAATTCTAACACAATATGAAGCTCATTTTTATTCTCTATATTTGCGGAATAAAACTATGTTTAGGTGACATAGTCCCTATTATGTATTTTAGTCCTGTAGGCAATACTGACTCTGCTGCAGTGGATTCCTATACGTTGTGGTGTATTTCATTCATTCTATAGGGGGAGATGCTAGAGTTGGTTTGAACTGTTTCACTTCAAGGATTAAAGTGTGATGCAGGGGATCTTGATATCACTCTATAATGTTGTAAACTCTGTGTTTCTCTCCCTCTATCAGAGGACAGAGTATTTAACAGTCAGAAATACTGAGCAATGTAGGGAGCTTAATCCATTGTGTTCAAATAATAAACCATATCAAACCCAGGCTGGCTGAGTGTCCTTCCTTACCACCTGAAACAAAGGTTTCTTTACGGGAAGGGCAGTAAAGCTGTGGAATAGACTGCGCAGATATGGGTGTGTGCGAGGGTCTTCTCACACTGTAAGCAATGCTTAGGTTGAAAGAGACCCCTATAGAATGTGACTATATGCATTTATATTATCAGTTACACGCGTACATTAGAGAGGGCTGGTCACTTGTATACCTAATGGCCCGGGGGGGGGGGGGGGAACAAATAGAATGTTATATAAAGACACTAATTAAATGTATAAGAAGGATCTAAGCTCCTCCCCCTTTAATGACATCACTGGGTTAGTATGACATCAGTAACTTCTCCCTGGTGGGTGACCTAGAACATCATAACAGTGATGTCAGTAAAAGGAGGAGTTTGAATATTTTCCTGTGGGTTAATAAATGTGCACATTAGATGTAAGTCTTTATGTCAAGCATAGCATTACACCTTTTCCCATGCAGGCTTAAGTTATTTCCCGTATTTTACTTGGTACCACCTCTACCTGCAGGTCATTTCATGCACCCACCACTGTTAATCAAATCTCTATCATTGCAAAACCACCCATCAGTCCAAACACTTATTTTTTTTTTATTGTAATTTTTTTTTTCTTTAAACAAAATGACATTGGTATGTCAGCCTCATACACGCACGCTATTACAGTTTAGCATGTGGGTTAATACAATTTGTCCCAAAGAAATGGTCCATTGCAAATTATTGTTTTGGGCAAGAAAGTTGAAAAAAAAAAAAAAAAATTCTTTCTGCTTCCTCTAGGGGGCAGTGTTTGCAGGCCTCTTCAGCTGGCCCCTAGAGGTCTACTTTCTGTCCAGTCCATTTTTCTCCTCCAATCCTCGTCACTTCGGTCCTTTCTCGTAGCGTTTTACGATGGTTCCACCGCCGGGAGGGGCTGATTAAGCTGTTGCTTGACTGTTGGGTGACACAGAAACCGCAGCTTGCGTGGGAGCAATGTCACTTCCACGGACATGGCTTCGTACTCCTCGGAGTCTATACTGAAATGGCCCTCTGTCCCCTAAAGGAGGGGAAAAATAAATAATTACTAACCAGGATCCTGAATGCCATCGAGCAATAGCTCTGTCCACCAAAACACCAGTGACAGCACGTGTCTCTGTAGTATATGCTGCCAAGTGGTTTGGTCCCTTGGAGATAAATACGTCTTATTTCCCAGAGCGTAACGAGTCTGAGAGAACAGAAATTCCGCAACCGAAATGCAGATTAGACGACAAACAAAGTTCAGATACATGTTTGTCGTTGAGGGAGCAGACATTTGTTTGTTAGACGTCCAGCAATATTCCGATTGGCTTAAAACGCAGCAAATCAGAACACAGCTTAATTCAATCCCCCCCCCCCCCCCCCCATTCTTTTGGTTTCCACCCCCATTCCCTACCTTCTCCAAAACGCAGCCCCCCCAACTCTATAAAAAGCCATTAATACCCAAACATTACTGATGCTTGGGAGATTTGTCTGGAGAATTCAGGGAAGTCTTGCTCTAGAGAGTGCATCCAATTCTGGAGGATTATAATGAATAGAGCAGATACTAATCCCGTATAGAGAACTAACATCGCTGCTATTTATATACTACAGATAGGTAACACAGACCAACGAGGGTTATGGTTTACCTCTGGAAGTTGCATCCTACAGCGGCTGGCGTGGATAACCTGACCATCCTCAGAGCACAACAGCGGAGCGTGCATCTTCTCCGTCCTGGGAACAAGTCATGAGATAAAACAGGTTTCAGAGACACTTATATTAACTGGTCGACTTACTCGTTTCATTTACCAATATCACTTGTTTAAATTCATTGTTTTATAGTGCTGGGGTGTTATTTTATAATCTGTTTTTTTTTTTTATTTGCCGCTGGTGGCTGACAATACCAGACAAGAAGTTACTTTCCAAAATGTTATGTTGACAAGATACTCCCAATTTTTCTCCCATGCTGATAAGACGACTTTAGACTTTATTGTAAACGAATGACTGTCTGTAAATGTCAGCCTCCAGCACGAAAGAAAAGCAGGTAATAAAATGACACAGGCGCACTATAAAACAGAGACATTGCTCAACTAACCCTAAATAACAGTCTGTCACAATTAAACAAGTGGGAAAATGTAGATTATCTTGCAAAATTGCAAGCCTGAACTAAGATGAAGGTTTGTCTGTAGAGTCTCCTGCTTATGACATCACCTTGCGGCTTGATATGCAAATTACACATTTTCTATTACTTAAGTAATTCATTTGAATACCAAGCCACAGGTGATGTCAGAGACATGAGACACTACAGACAATCTTTCTCCTAAAATAGTTGTATAATTTTTTTTATAAAGGATTATGCTTTTCCACTACGCCTTGTTATATAGCGTTCAATAATTACAAAGCTGTCAGATGGATCCATTCATGTGCTTTCAGCATCCTATAATACTTAGCACGTGTGACCAGTGTGCTAAGCACTAGATGGCGCTGTTGTCACGGTTTAGCGGAGGGCAGCTGTGCATGCGTCCAGAAGAAATCGGACATCTTGCGTGAGACGACAGTTTCATTCTGGTGAGCGTAACTTTTAACCCAGATATTTGTACTATTGGTCCGATGTAAAGAAATGATAATTGGGCCTAAATTAAACATGGTTCAAACCCTCACACTGGAATAAGATCTCTACACTCACCCTCGCTTGATGAAGTCTCCTTTACTGATCGTGTCTGGCTCGATGCAGATATTCATGGAGTCGAGTGTGCGCTGGAAAAAAATAAAAAGCGTTTTCTTTATTGTGTCTGTGATCCGGCAAAATGTAAGAAATCGAAATGTAAGACTTATAACAACGAGTATTCGAATAATTATTAAATCGGGTTTCCTCCGGGTCAGATGAATTCTAGGCTGACGTCATGTGACACCAGGAGGAGGCTAAAAAGATGGGGAAGCATATATATTAATAATTTCCGTAGGAAGCCACTCCCACAATCACGGTTATTTTTTTTTGAAGCGATTGGCTCTTACGGTCAGGTGTGGCTGCCGGTTCCGGGTGCTGATGGACAGCTCCAAGGCAGATACTTGGGATTCCTGCCACACTTCTGGAGTTGGTTCGACCGGAACCTCTGTTAAAATACGAGAAAGAACGGCTGAACGTGACGCTGACCAGAAACGACCGAACACCTCGTTATCGAATACGGGAAAAGAAGAAGATCATACCAACTGCGGGAGGGAACCAGTACAGAGCCAGCCGTCTGTATATCCGGACGTGAAGAGGGGGGCGTGATGCCGGCTCTTCCAGTTTCTCCGGAGGTCTCTCTGTGGGTCCCAAGTACGACATAAAGGCTTCGTGTTTCTGGGGCCACTCCTAAAATACAAGACAAAAAGGGAGAGTCCATTAACTCTTTCCGCAAAACTCGATTTGTTATTACATAAGGTTATTTAAAGAGACACTGCTTATACTGTGAACATAAAGAACCACCAAAAAAAAAATCTATACATTGTTAGAAGAATCACAAGCAAATGCAGAAAATAAATACATGTATCTGTGGTGTCTCTTGTTGATGACATCACCTTGTAGCTTAATATGCAAATTAAACATTTCCCATGGAAAATCAGCTAATTTGCATATCACAGTGATGTCATAAGCAGGACTCGCACAGGGAATTTATAACATAGATTTCTCTAATTTTATACATTTGATGGATTTCTGCTAACGCAGTAGGGGGCAAAACACGGCGCAGACACAGATGGCGCCAAATACTGGCGTGAGCGCCATCGTCAAAAGCAGGAGTCTGCGTTGTCTACGCCGGATGCGTAGATTTAGGTTGCGTCGGCGCTCCTTGCTCCGGTGCAGCCTATGTATAAAGAAATGCACCTTTGTGTCGGAGGTCCTCCACACAACACAGTCTGACAGAGGTCTCCCTCACTGCAGAGTGTCGGGAGCCAAAACAAAAATCGTCGTTATATATATCAAACGGCGACTGCGTTTTTTTTCCACACTAATGACATCACGAATGGAAGATTAGAAAAGTTTTAAATATACCAGCACTGCCCAAAATAAAAGCTCTGTCCTCGCTTATCACATGTTGAGTCTCCGCTCTCTTTCCCCCCCCGATCGTTTGTTCCCATTGTACAAAAGACCCAGGATTTTCATTCTATTTATTTTCGAGAAGGTGGAACGTTATAAATAGGAAATCTGTTGAACATTGTGAGAGGGGCGCAGCCTTCGAATTAGACATTGTACTGAGTCAGGCTCTGCCACTTCACACGGGGGGCGCAATTAGAGAAGAAACAAAGCAAGAGGGCTACAAATAACCCAGCTCAGGAGAACATCTACTGCTGCGAATGCAGAGGACAGAAAAACCCTAAAAATTGATCAGTACATCAGCAGTAATATATAAGAGTACATTCTGTGGGCGGAGTGCTAAAAGTGGTCCAGTCACCATGGAAACCAAAGGAATGGGACTGCTGATTCCAGTCACCATGGAGACCAAAGGAATGGAACTGCTGATGCTAGTCGTCATGGAAACCAAATGGAATGTTACTGTTGATTATAATCACCATGGAAAGGTCCTGCTGATTCCAGTCACCATGGAAACCAAAGGAATGGAACTGCAGATTCCAGTCACCATGGAAACCAATGGAATGTTCCTGCTGATTCCAGTCACCATGGAAACCAATGGAATGTCCCTGCTGATTCCAGTCACCATGGAAACCAGTGGAATGTTCCTGCTGATTCCAGTCACCATGGAAACCAGTGGAATGCTACTGCTGATTAGACTCCTTTAAGAAATTAGCTTTTTATGAATAACTACCGTTACATATACATCATTTTTGACAATGTTTTCCGTTCTACATTCACAGTGTAAACACTGGCTGTGATCCAATCCATCCAAAGGTTTCAGCTGAAGGGGGTTTACGCCCCCCCCGCCCCCATATAAAAGAGCATCTTTCATATATTAAGTTTTTGGACTGGCGCAGGTAGAACCTATATATAGTTGAACGCGCATTGCACCACTTTTATACCTCTCCCCAAATATTTAAAGGTCCATTTCGGGGATATCTGGAGCACAATGTATGGTCCTGTGCGGTTATAGGGACCTAAACAGGTTACCGGGGACTGGAGAGAATCCCAAATAATGATCTGTACATTGTGTTAGAAGAACTGCATGTAAACACATATAATAAGACGCGGCGGAGGTTGGCCCTATGTAATACCGTAAGTGTTCGGAATAAATGTGCAGCTTGAGTCTTCAGGGGCCCCAGATACCAATATCTGTAACGTGAAACAACAAACAAGTTACAGATAAGTTACAGAGCCCAGGATAACATAACAGACCTGCTCCAGTGTACGGGGCGCAGATAACCTTCACTATTAGACTTTCAACATAATGAATGCTTCATGGAATAAAAGGTCATGTTTAGAAACTAAATAAATAGCCATAATAAATACCCCATTCTGTCACCTTGTCATTAATCATCTCATAACCTAAAAAAAACTGTGTCTTAAAAAGAACACTCTAGGCAGCAAACTAACTTTGGTTACTCTGGTAGTGTTTAACCTGTACACCGTACAGGGTTTGTTTGCGTATAAAAATGCATGCGGGTATCCCTAAAAAAAAAAGGTCCCCGCTTAATCACTCCCTCTGCTTTTGCTTACTTACAAGAAGATCAGTGCGGTGTTATTAAGTAAACTTTTGCAAAAAAAACTAAAAGTGTCAGTTTGCTTCGTATTTGCTCCAGACTGGAGTAATCCCTCCAAGACATGCATGTTATACTGTACTGCCTTTTATTAATTAGCCGAACGGGGGTGTTGCGTTACTTCGGCAGGGACCCACAGGGTCTGTAAAGACCGTGATCTGCCTGTCTCTGCCTATGTGTCCCTGGCTCCCAGTCACTCGGGAAAAGGAGCAAAAAAAAAAAAGACACAGTTTTCTATTGTGTATTAAGTTTGCCGCCCCTCTCAATACACACTTTTTTTCAACCCCTTCATGCCGGATGCTGCTTTGGTCATTAAGTACCAAAAGCACCATTAAGGGGGGGGGAAAGGGTGTATTGAGAGGGGCAGCAAACTCAGCGACTGCCCAGAGCAGCCAAACCTTTCAGCTACGCCACTGGGCTGTGTAATAAGCTACAGTAAATGCAGTCTGCTTCAAAAACAAGATGGGCGCTCACAGAAATCATATACCACCTCCGGCACCCCAGCTTTTAAGGCTACCTTTCCCATGTTGGATGACTAAGTACCATGGGAAATTTAGTCCACAATAACTGGAATTCCTAACTGATCCACTTTAACCTGAACACATATAGACAGTGCAGATTAGACTATATCTATACATGCAGATAATGACAGCCCAATGGAACTCTGACATCATCAGAGCTGGCGCCCCCTGGTGGATTAACTTCACCATATGCACAGAATATTCCGTGGAATACGGCGTTGCTTACTTGCTGACTTTTTCAGCAGCGTCCCGGTAGCTTCCCCATCTTATACCATTCACTGCGAACACTGGCTGGTCTTGGTCTCCCTGCAGGAGGAGAGAGAAAAGGAGGTGTGGCCAGTTAAAAATTCTCTCATTAACCTACAAAGCCCTATGATCCTCGGCCTCTCCCTATATTGCCTCCCTCATTAACCAATACTACCCTGCACGATCGCCAAGCTCCTCAAGTGAGCTAAGCCTCTTCCTCCCACCCCATGACCTCTTCCCACTCACGCCTGCGAGTTGTTAACGAGGAGATTATGTTCGAGCGGACGGCATTACCCCTTACCTTTATTTGAAGCACGTCAAGAGGAACAGTCTCACCTTTGAGAATGGAAAGGGTCGCTTCCGAAATGTGCCTGAAAGAGATATTTGCAGATTTGGGTGGGCGTGTCTCGGTCAAGACAGGGTGGGGCCCGAACCAACGGGCACCGCCCACATTCCCCACCGCTGTGTGAACGGGAAACTGTAAGGACTTGTTATGGGGTTTAATTCCAAGTTAGGAACTTCCTAATGCTGCCTCATAGGGGGGACGACGGCCGCCAGCTGTCTGAGAATCATGGGAGTTGTAGAAAAGCTGAGTGAGGCCTCTACTGGCTGAGCATCTCTGGGATTGTACATTAACAAGCACTTTTTACTGGTATATAATTCCCTGTCCTCTGCCCCTTCATCTTGCAAAATTCTATTACAGAAAGAGCCTCCTGTTTTCTGTACTTTTTTTAACGAAAGCTGGTATCACATTAGTCTTTCCGTCAGTTACGCACCAGGAAAAAAAAAAAGACTGAAAATCCCAGACGCAATATGTGTTGGGAGGATTGATGAGCTGGGAGAGAACCAGAGAGCCGGAGCGATGGCCGATTCCTGTGCTCCAGGCTATCTTAATTACACAGACGGGCCACTTCCCGTGGTCATTCTTAACCACTGTGAGCCAACAGCACAGTCATTTGGTCAACACTGCTCTATACAACACAGCCCGGGAGCCGTGTACAATATATACAAAATATCTGGGGAGAAACAGAAAGACCTGGCTCCACTAGACTGAATTCCTTTTGATTTTCTCTCTATTTTCTCCCACCTCTTGCTCCGATCCATAATGATCTCCGACTTATTGTCTCACGGCTACACTTTGTAAAACAGACGATAGCATACTATAGCATTCATTGGTTTGTTTTTTAAACTAAATTGTTATTGATTTTTGTATTTTCAAAACTTTGAAAGGAAATAAAAACCTTTGGCTCCTGCACAAACTTTTCTCTTTATCACTAGATCAAAAACCACCCGTGGCTGGTCTTTCCACTGAATGGAAACCCGGCTGGAAAAACGAATGGAGGTCATTCGAATTCTCCCCCCAACCCGATCAATGGGCGATACACCCATGATACTGATCATTGGAAATCTCTCATTATAGGTTTGTTATTTGGACAGCAGTTACATGAGGATGGAGGAGGAATACTTACTGGACTTTATTGTCAGTCTCTGGGTATAAGGTTCGGCTGAGGGTGTTGGTTGATCCCAGAGGGATTATTCCGATAGGAATCTTACTGAATACATCCTAAAATAAGAATAAAAGCAACATATCTCAGGGTTTTGTACAGCTGCTGCGGAGTATATTCCCCATGTCACTCAGCCAGCATTTGATGGCAATAAGAGAACGCATGCAAAAGACTGACCAGCACTGCCTTTGGCATTTTCACTGCTGTAGATGCATACATATAAACATTATATATACAGCCATCTCTTTAAATATAAGAGTCAGGTTTAAAGGGCATCTGTCTACACACAATTAACTTATGTTTAATTGAAATATTGCATGAAGTGTAGGCATGTCAAACAGAAATATAATGAATGTACCTTATTGATCACTCTATGCTCTGTATAGCTCTATCAGGGGGCGGACATGTTGTTTAGAATCTTTGCTCTGTATAGCTCTATCAGGGGGCAGACATGTTGTTTAGAATCTTTACTCTGTATCGCTCTATCAGGGGGCAGACATGTTGTTTAGAATATTTGCTCTGTATAGCTCTATCAGGGGGTGGACATGTTGTTTAGAATCTTTGCTCTGTATAGCTCTATCGGGGGGCGGACATGTTGTTTAGAATCTTTGCCCTGTATAACTCAGGGGGCAGACATGTTTAGAATCTTTGCTCTGTATAGCTCTATCAGGGGGCAGACATGTTGTTTAGAATCTCTGCTCTGTATAGCTCTATCAGGGGAGGACATGTTGTTTAGAATCTTTGCTCTGTGTAGCTCTATCAGGGAACGGACATGTTGTTTAGAATCTCTGCTCTGTATAGCTCTATCGAGGCGGCCATGTTGTTTAGAATCTCTGCTCTGTATAGCTCTATTGTGGGTGGCCATGTTGTTTGGTATCTTTGCTCTGTATAGCTCTATCAGGGGGTGGACATGTTCAGAATCTTTGCTCTTTATAGCTCTATCAGATGGCTGACATGTTGTTTAGAATCTTTGATCTGAATAGCTCTATCAGAGGCGGACATGTTGTTTAGCTCTATCAGGGGGTGGACATGTGAATGTTAGGTCTGATATTTCTTCATCTGACCCAAAGCACGAAGCAAAGAGGGATTAAAAAAGTACTTCATTTGTATTCTTTCAGTAAAGTATTTCTATTTCAATTAGACATCATTTGCGCAGATTCCAAATGGGGAGTCGATCTTTTAAAAAGTGTTAAAAAGCGTGGAATTTTTGGAGAAAAGAGAGTGTCAGGATGATGCCAGGGTACGGCCGGTTTAAAAGAAAATGTGATTTGATGACAAAAAAAAAATGCAGGATTTGCTAGGAGCAGCGGCCAGCCGAGACCGTAAGAGGATGAAACGGCGATACAAAAGATCCTGGGCAAGGAACGTCTCACATGAAAGCACACTGGAATCAAATACAGTGCATACTATCTGCTGTCACTTTCTCTCTCTCTATATATATTTTTAAAGATTCCTTGTGGATTACGGTAAAAATATTTAAAACAATCTCCCCCCCCCCCCCCCCCCCAAAACATTATATTACATTTAAAAAACAAATCATCATTTTAATGCATTTTTAAATTTAAAACAGGGATCTGCTTGTTATACTTGTGGGAAAGCCAGAACAAAAGCAGAGGAAGGAAACGGCAATGGACTATATAACCTATACACTGCGCGTACGGTGAATGTACAGAACACAAAATGGATGATCTATACCCAATGTGTTCCAAGAATCGCAGCAAATAAATAACATAAGAGGAATCTAGGTTTTAAATCAATCCCTGGCATCTCCTGCTTATGACATCACCTCGGGGCCTGATATGCAAATGACACATTTTTCATGCCGTTAATTTGCATATCAGACCGCAGGTGATGTCATAAGCGGGAGACGACACAGACATGTTGAAAACATGTTATTCCCTTATTTTATGCATTTGCTTCAGTTCTGCTAACACAATGTATAGATCATGTTTCATTCTCTTCATGCACAATGTAAGCAATGTTTAGGTGACACAGTCCTCTTAAGGCCGCTGTGTATTGGCTACTGACTGAGCTGGTACATTACATCATAGTACTGAGCCCTCAGTCTCAGCTTGGAAGGCAGCTGTCAGGAGGGACAGACCAACTGCTCATTACCTTTGGCCGACCAGAATACAGTACTAAAAGGTTTGGCCAGAACCAGTAGGCCCCTTTTCACGAGTAACGCCCTATGAGAAATGAGGGGGTCCGGGGGGGGGGGGGGGGGAGCAGTAGCTGAATGATGGTTACAGCAGCGCCCTTTATTCCTGTGATTGTCGATTTGGAGCAGTATTATTACATGGGATTATTACATGGGTGTAGTACCTGATCAGACCTGCGGAGGAGTCCGGTGATCACCTGGAAAACAACACATTCCATATGCTTAGTAATCCAAAAACATGAGATGACACACACAGCCCATAGGCACACGTACAGAGCCACTAGACACATGCACAGCCCACAGACACACGCACAGCCCATAGGGACACGCACAGCCCATAGGGACACGTACAGGCACTAAACACGCCACCAACATGCATACACAGCGCACAGACACACATCCAGCCACTAGACACACGCACAGCCCACTAGACACACGCACAGCCACTAGACACACGCACAGCCACTAGACACACATCCAGCCACTAGACACACGCACAGCCCACTAGACACACGCACAGCCCACTAGACACACGCACAGCCCACTAGACACACGCACAGCCCACTAGACACACGCACAGCCCACTAGACACACGCACAGCCCACTAGACACACGCACAGCCCACAGCCCACTAGACACACGCACAGCCCACATGCACACGTACAGCCCACTAGACACACGCACAGCCCACAGGCACACGTACAGCCCACAGGCACACGTGCAGCCCACAGGCACACGTGCAGCCCACTAGACACACGCACAGCCCACTAGACACACGCACAGCCCACAGCCCACTAGACACACGCACAGCCCACATGCACACGTACAGCCCACTAGACACACGCACAGCCCACAGGCACACGTACAGCCCACAGGCACACGCACAGCCCATAGGGACACGTACAGGCACTAAACACGCCACCAACATGCATACACAGCGCACAGACACACATCCAGCCACTAGACACACGCACAGCCCACTAGACACACGCACAGCCACTAGACACACGCACAGCCACTAGACACACGCACAGCCACTAGACACACATCCAGCCACTAGACACACGCACAGCCCACTAGACACACGCACAGCCCACTAGACACACGCACAGCCCACTAGACACACGCACAGCCCACAGCCCACTAGACACACGCACAGCCCACATGCACACGTACAGCCCACTAGACACACGCACAGCCCACAGGCACACGTACAGCCCACAGGCACACGTGCAGCCCACAGGCACACGTGCAGCCCACAGGCACACGTACAGCCCACTAGACACACGCACAGAGCCACTAGACACAAGCACAGCCCACTATACACACGCACAGCCCACTATACACACGCACAGCCCACAGACACACGCACAGCCCACACGCACAGCCCACAGACACACGCACAGACCACAGACACACGCACAGCCCACTAGACACACGCACAGCCCACTAGACACACGCACAGACACACATCCAGCCACTAGACACACGCACAGCCCACAGACACACATCCAGCCACTAGACACACGCACAGCCCACAGACACACATCCAGCCACTAGACACACGCACAGACCACTAGACACACGCACAGCCCACAGACACACATCCAGCCACTAGACACAGCCCTCAGACATGCAGCACGTAGGACACTTACTCTGAAAGCACCGGCTTCTAAACAATGCACACAGCATGGCTGCGTCTCCTGTCATTTTAGTTTTTTGCTCCAATAATTACAATTTTACATTCATTTAAACACTTCTCAGCTGAAAACCCATTTCCGCCGGGATTAGCAGCTGCCGGGGAAGGGGGAGTGAGCAGATAACAGAGCAGCAACTGGCTCAAATAACTTGTCTTGGAAAGACATGCAGGAGCAGCAGTCTGGAGATATCTGACCGCTTATATAGATATCTATAGATGGGCTGCATTAAAGGACAACTGTCAGCTATAAAAATAAGTTCTGTGTAATTGTATTAAGTGAAGACATGTTAAATAGAAATGCTTTAATGAAAGAATATAAATAGGGGGCAGACATGTTGTTTAGAATCTTTGCTCTGTATAGCTCTATCAGGGGGTGGACATGTTGTTTAGTAATCTTTGCTCTGTATAGCTCTGTCAGGGGGCGGACATGTTGTTTAGAATCTTTGCTCTGTAAAGCTCTATCAGGGGACGGACATGTTGCTTAGAATCTTTGCTCTGTATAGCTCTATCAGGGGGCAGACATGTTGTTTAGAATCTTTGCTCTGTATAGCTCTATCAGGGGGCGGACATGTTGTTTAGAATCTTTGCTCTGTATAGCTATCAGGGGAGGACATGTTGTTTAGAATCTTTGCTCTGTATAGCTCTATCAGGGGGTTGACATGTTGTTTAGAATCTTTGCTCTACCAGGGGACAGACATGTTGTTTAGAATCTTGGGTCAAATCTTTTGTCATCCAACCCAAGATTCTAAACAACATGGCTGCCCCCTGATAGAGCTATACAAGCAACAATTCTAAACAACATGGCTGCCCCCTGATAGAGCTATACAAGCAACAATTCTAAACAACATGGCTGCCCCCTGATAGACCTATACAAGCAACAATTCTAAACAACATGGCTGCCCCCTGATAGAGCTACACAAGCAAAGAGGGCTCCATAAGGTACTTTATTTGTATTCTTGCATTAAAGCATTTCTATTTAAAATGCCTACACTTGAGGATTCCAGTGAAGTGTGCACCCCACGATATTCATGTTTTGATTGGTGGACAGTTTTAATGAGGCAGGAGTGGGCACTATTTCATCTTACCTCTTGCAGGGTCCCGTCCCCTCCGGCCACAATGATCAGATCTGTGTTTTCCATCAGCTCCAAGAGTTTCTTTGCCTGACCTTCATAGTCAGTCTGAAAGGTGAAAAGACAATACTAGATTCAGGGTTTTCACTCATGAAAGAGAGAGAACTGTTAAACTGAAATAAAGCTAAACGGGAGAATCTTCTTCAACTCCGCTACTTTGGCCTTAACTTTGAACTTCCCTTCTCACTTCCCTGCCATTACTCCTTCCATGGATACAATCCTTAGTAAGTTGTCATTGCTGAAACCCCGGAAGAAGTCTCCCTTCTTCAGCGCTGAACTGTCAGCTCTTACATAGCCGCGGCCGCGATGAAACGGCCGCGATATTCTTCATTGCTGACAGTTCAGCGTTCTAACTGCCGCGCTGAACTGTCAGCGATGAGGATGCGGCGAAGAAGAGTCCCAGACCCCCTGGGTAGCCCGGTTTCTGTATTTGGTCAGGTTTCCGAATTGAAAAAAAAAGAGACTAAATGCAGTACTTTTTATAGATCCGTTTAAATGAAGGCCTATTTCTCCCTTTTTAAATTTTTTTTTAATTGGAACTTGTATGGAAGAATAACAGAAATAGGAAAGAGCAAGCCAACAGTGAGAAAAGGGAGGAGCCAGAGCCTCAGAGGAGTTACACAAGATGTTGGTGCTGCACTAGAAGACAGAGCATGTTAAAGCTTCATAAGCAAGTTGATTGTGAACCTTTTAATATGGCAAATTGTTATCTCACACATTCTCAGTCTTCCTGAGCTTCCAGAAAAGCCGCTGCTATTTTTATATCATAATCAACAATCTGCAAAATTAAAATAGCTGTCTGGTAATTAGCGGGCGCTTTCCTAATCACCACCTTTCATCCCGAGCTGTCACAGCAATTTAGGAAGAGGCCTTTTATTAGTGCAGCTTTGCCCTCCTCACTCACAACACCTGTCTCCTACACAGTGCCCTCAATAGTAAGGTGGGCAGCCCTATCTGGGGAGATAGCGCTTCCCTCAATCCCACGATTAAAGGGCTAGTGCACCGTGGGGCTAATCCAGGGCTTGACAAATTTCTGTAGAGTTTAGGAGCCAGGACAATACAGGAGATGGTTAATTTTTAGGAGCCAGGTAAATGGCACTTCCGTAGAGGTCTATGTAAAACAATCAAAAAAAAAAAGTTAGGAGCCAGCAGTAGGGATTTTAGAATCCACAGCTTCCCTGTATTTGTGGAGCCCTGGGCTAATCTCTGAGAATGTCGTAGTTTAGTCACTTTTTCCCATGATGGGTCTATTCACGACAGATTTGCCCCCCACCTGCTCCAAACTCAACCTCGCAAAATCCTGTTCACCAAACCGCGAACACATGTGAGACGGAGGGAAGTGCGGTTAAACTCGACTCCCATTCATTTCAGGAGGTTCAAGCTGTTGAGTACTCTTTCCAAGTCCAAGTGTCGAGCATCTTGCCCAGCCCCTAGGCCCAATATTTATTCGGGATCCAGGGGACCATTTGGCGGAGCCCGACCCTGGTGTTTAAAGGGGATGGTACATTTCTTAGAAAAAAAAAAAAAAAAATTTTTTTCGTGGGGTTAACGGGAAGTTCATCATCCCCATTAAAGAACACCGGCTATTTTACTCTATATACGGAGTGTTATTTTTACTGAAGGAGTGATTTTTCGGGTTTCTTAGTAAAGAGGTGAACGACATTAGAGAGCTGCAGGGTTATTATTATTCTTACCATTCTTACGTTAGTTTTAAACTGAAGGCTGCGTAGAATATATCAGTGACATCCCAACTAAAACAAACAAATATTTGGCACACATGGACATCTTAAGAGACGTGTTGGAAGGCAGCAAATGTGCAAAGAACAAACTAACGACGACGCACTCCGATCTCCGCTGTTCTGGATAACCGTCAACGCATTTTACCTTAGCCCCAGCTATACAGTTTGTTCGCAGAATTGCAACGAGAAATATGTTTTAAATGCATCTGTGGGGTCTCCGGTTTATGACATCACCCATGGCATCATATGCAAATGAAGTACTTTCAATGGAGAAGAAGGAATTTGCATATCAGGCCACGGGTGATGTCAATTTTACACATTTTCTGACAATTAACACAATGTATTGATTAGTTGCTATGCCTTACAATCACTTTCTGAGCTGGGAACCATATTGATTTAGTAAATACCAGGGTTGATCATTTCTGAATTATTTTTCCCAAACCCCTGGATATTTCGGTGGCCAATTGTCGCTCTTGAAGACCGCACTGGGCCGTGACAGAATGGAGGGGGTTTATCTCTCCCTCGTTTCTCACAAATCACCCCCCCACTTAATATTCGCCGAGCAGCAAAGCTTCTTCTAATTTTGGAGCGGGGAGGAGGCCGCAAACTGCTCTAATTAATCCTCAACACTTGATTGCATTTCTAATTCCCCCTCCTCTTCCTTCCACTTCCAATTTCTTTCAGTGACTTGGGAGTCGAGATCCGTAACTGTGACCTAAAAAAAAAAAAAAAGCCGACTACCGAGTCTCTTCGTGTTGGGTGTGAACTAGAAAGAAAAAAAAAAAAAAAAATCCTGCACCAAAAAACCCCTTACTTACATCAGTAACGACAACTGGAAAAAACAGAGCCCAAAAATCTTTTACGGCAGAAGATACAAGAACTAGAATGCCTAGAGGAATGACTGCAAAACTTAATTTAAACCCAGGAGATTCGTTTAGTGGTCAATTCACCAAATAAAAAAATTGGGGAAGGTTTTCTAAGTTGTAAAAATAACAATTGGACTGTTATATCACAGAGTCTCATTCGCAGGGTCCAAGGACACAGGGGATCTTACTCCCCTTTGTGGCTTACATCCCAGTCCTGCTGAACATGGGACTGAACGATGGTTATTCTAATTAGCCGGATAGTGTTGTGGATGCCAGTCTCTCTCACCTTTACCAGTGTGACGTCTATTCCGGCCAAGTGCAGGATGGGAGCTGCGTTCTTTTCAAACAGGTTCCTGGCTTTACTGCAAATGAAAAAAACAAAACTCTGTTACAGAAACAAGTCTTCTCTTCTGAAATACACAAGTATGACCTGGGCCAGCAATAGGGATCTTAGCCAGGATTTGTCAAACTCTGTCAGAACAGTGAGAGGGATTAATACGCTAAACCAGGCCCCTCTTATATTTTCTCTATCGTCTCTTACGTGTAATGTCAAAGCATGCTAGTCCAAAATAGCTGCCATTGGCTTTGATTATGCAAGATACTAAAAAATACTTTCCCATTTAAAAGGGGGAAAGTATGAAAAAAAACTGTGAAATATACAGTGCCCCTAGTATGAGGATAACCTGGCGGGTACTTTTGATGGTACATGGCAGATTATCCTCTGACTGGAAGCGGCCATGCTTCTCTGGGAATAAGACAGCCTCGTCTGCCAGTGCAAAGCGAGACCCCATGTTGATCCCCTTTGAAAATGAGGGTCTTTTTCTGCGTTACTAGAGAGAGACCCCTACACCAATTCAGACCCCAATTAGACAAGGGGGGACGAGCCCTGCTTTCACTAGATGGCAAGCACTGACGGGATCAGCATGCACCAGCCTTCAGACCAGTTCTGTTTCTATAATTCAGCCTGGCCTGTTTAATCCCCCAGATTTCCAGACTGCCTGGATTCAGTGAGATGATTGCAGTGTGCAGGGAGAGCGAGTCGTGTCCTCTGTCCTGCTTGTATGTCTCCCTGCACTAACACCAGACACTCACCCTTTACAAGCTGCTGGATTCAGGAATACCATGGCTTTCCTCACGGCCGTGCTGGGGTAGATCAGCTGGTTCCCGAACACCTGACGGGGGGAGGAAGAGGATAATATATTTAAAAAAAAAAAAAAAAAGAGAAAAATAATCCATGTAAAGATCCCAGCTTTGATAAATCTTCATGGAGCATCAGAGCCGAGATATATAAACAATCACAAACACTAGCGTTCATTAAATGAACCTCCAACAGATAGGAAATCTAGTGCAGAGACATTGTTATTGCTGTAAATGATTATTGTAGCTGGACATGGCAGCTTTTTTAATAGCTATATCGGTTCATTATCAGCAGACATTTCACTTTGTAAAGTAAGGTCTGTCTGTGCGCTCTCAGAGAGAGACAGTCGCCGACCTGAGCGGGCTTGTCCGCTTCCCAGGGAAACATGGCCGCTGCCTGTCAGAGGTTAAACGGACATGTGCTATCAAACGTACCCGCCAGTTTATTCTCATACTAGGGACAACTCATATTTTATGTGTGCTTCTATATTACAAACACAAGGGGGGGGGGGGGAGAGCTTAATTGTCCTTTAAAAGTCTATCTCTTGACTGTATTTCCTATTCATTTTGCAACTCATTTGATGTTGGTTTTCATGGGAAACAAGGAAATTCCTAAGGAATTTCCCAAACTTCTGAACGGTAGTGTATGTGTTACATAATATACATATATTTCTAAATCGACCGGGTTACCAGAAATAAGTACCATCTCTCCCTGCAACATAAAACCAATTTTAACCACGACCAAGGTGACAATCCTGAATTTAGAAAGACATTTTTATGAAAATGCAATCATTTTTTTAGAAATTCCTCCACCGACTTTAATATTATTGGTTTTTTTTTTCTTGTTCTCCAATGCTTTCCCTACCAGTTCTCAATGCCCGTAACAGAGCGACCTTAGCTGCAAAAAACCTCTCATCGATTTTCTCGATCCTACAGATACTCATTAAACAGACGGCTGCGAGGACACAATCTGCATGATAAATCCCTCACCGTTATTATGGTGATCAATGCCAATTGTACGAAACACTGCTGCTTGATTACTCAGAAGTGTATCATTATCCGGGGAGAACATTAAAAAGGGAGAGCTCCGGTTATTTACACTTGTTTCAGAACGAGAGGCTGTTCTTGAAGCTTCTTTTACAAAGCCTCTGGCTTAAATCCGTTATTTGTTAGTGCTGTGATGTTATTTTGTAATCTACGAAGGGAATGGGTGGGGTTTCCCACGTTAGGGGCGGACCTTTCAAGACTGTTGGTTTTCAAAACAGTCCAGGACAATCCTGGGAGTGGTTTAATGTCTAATAATACATTTAAATTCTCCTCTCCTGTGGTGGAGACTGTACTGTTCCCAGGAATCTTGAAGTGTTTGTGTTCAGCGTGGAGCAGCGTTTGTATTTCTACGATGACTTAATTTTGTAGGAATATTAGATCCTGAGTGGCCCATTGTCTTCCTCATCGTGTTCCTGCGGTTCCCTTCTTTGCAGGCTCGGATGTGCCGCAAGTCTGCTACGAATGTGCGGAATCCTCCGGTCTCCATGTGACGAGCTTTCCTGGCGCACAAATTAAAATACCTACAATCCTTTCGCTATTCTGTTAGCCACCACTACCGGTTGCTGATCTCCATTAGCCGTGGCTTCTACCAGGGTAATCTGGAAGTAACAAGGTCCAGCGTTGGGTCTGCTGTTGGCTGGCTGAGGGCGTCGGAGTTGCAGTCTAGCAGCGGCTGGAATTCCATTTCCCCGACATGGCGGTTAGCAGGTAACGGTAACTTAGGCTGCCCAAGGCTCGTTAACCAAACAGCCCGACTTTTAGGGTGCTCATTTTAATGGGCGCCGACAGGACGAGCGTGTATCTTGGAAGAGGACGGCAACCAATTTGTGCCCCTCTATTTATGGCCGGGGGGGGGGGGGGGGGGGGGGTCAGGAATTTAAATGCCCTAATGAGGAAGCTCTTCTTTTTGTTTCAGCAAGGCAAAATGTGCAGGAAAGCCGACAGCTGCCTTCCACGTTCCCAAAAACCAGTCCCCCGGACTCTAACGAGCGCCTCGGCAGAGACAAAGGAGGTTTGATTGCTTCCTGTGAATGTGCCGAGCGGGAGACAGGGTTAAGGTACAAGCTGGCGCTGTTACTGATGTAGGGGGACCGGTAGGCCAGCGGCAGACTGGAATAGAAGCGTTACATACCTGAGCTTCTTCACAGGCCGCTCTCCTCAATAAGTTATCACTGTAAATAAAGAGAAAGATTGTGTTAGAGTACAGCTGTCAGCAATAAGGGAAGTTCTGTTTATTAGAAAGATTACATTCTAATAGTGTAGGGATGTTAAACAGAAAATGCTTTAATGAAAGAATACAAACAAAGTACATTATTCAGTCCTCTTTGTTCTGTATAGATATATCATGGGGGCGGACATGTTATTTAGAATCTTTGCTCTGTATAGCTCTATAAGGGGGCGGGCATATTGTATAGAATCTTTGCACTGTATAGCTCTATCAGGGGACGGACATGTTGTTTAGAATCTTTGCTCTGTATAGCTCTATCAGGGGGCGGACATGTTGTTTAGAATCTTTGCTCTGTATAGCTCTATCAGGGGCGGACATCTTGTTTAGAATCTTTGCTCTGTATAGCCCTATCAGGGGACGGACATGTTGTTTAGAATCTTTGCTCTGTATAGCTCTATCAGGGGCGGACATGTTGTTTAGAATCTTTGCTCTGTATAGCTCTATCAGGGGGCGGACATGTTGTTTAGAATCTTTGCACTGTATAGCTCTATCAGGGGGCAGACATGTTGTTTAGAATCTTTGCTCTGTATAGCTCTATCAGGGGGAGGACATGATGTTTAGACTCTTTGCTCTGTATAGCCCTATCAGGGGGTTGACATGTTGTTTAGAATCTTTGCTCTGTATAGCCCTATCAGGGGGCGGACATGTTGTTTAGAATCTTGGCTCAGATGAAGGATGATCTGACCCATGATATCTGCCTCCTGATAGCTCTGTATAAGCAGAGAGGGCTCAATCAGGTACTTTCTATTCTTTCATTAAAGTGTTTCTATTTAAAATGCCTACACTTGATTAAATAGAACTTAATTTTTTTGTCGACGGTTGTCCTTTAAATAGAGGTCTACAATGTGCATTCATTCCCCCGCCCCTTATAAATCTCAAGTTTATTAAGATACACAGTCAGGTTTAGCACGAAAACAGGCTTACATTGCTGTATATCACATATATAAAATATAAAAAGCATCATTCAGTGTTGAGTAGAACAGACATACAAGGGGTAAGCTGGTGGGAGCCAGCCAACCTAGCTAGGCATGTAGACCTTTGGACCAAGAAGACCACTTTCGGTTCACATATAGACTATGGTAAGAATCATGGTATGCATTGTGCTATGTCATGGTGGGCTAGACTCACTCCTAAAATGTAAATACCAAGAAACTGAGACCTAGAGATAATCGAGCATCTGCCGAGCTCTGCCTCCCGAGACAGAGCTCAGACTAAACCCACATATATCTGTGAATATACACAGTGGGCTTACTCCATTCATTTTTATCTTCTGCTTTTATTAGTGCCCCTTTAAATCTGCACAGTGTGAGAGTCAGTCCTGGTTTGACAAGGCTCAGAGATTGTCCTCACTTCCTTTAATATTCCCCTGCATTAAACATTAAAAAAAAGGTATTTGAAAAGGAGGCAAGAAGCATTAAATACATATTAATTCAGAAATCCCCCTCACGTCCTAAATAAGTCACAGGGGCATTGGAAAAATAAATAAACGACCGGACAAGTATGCTTTCAAAATAAAAAGCCTGTGCTTCATAATAAACAAAGCATGAAAAGTGCAGCTGGAAAATGTCATTTCAAGGGAACACAAGGGAGAGCCGTCTCCCTCCGCCGCACATCTGACCCCTGCACTTTAACGCTGGCAAATAAATGGAAAGCAGGAGAAGGTCCAGGGGCTTTCTTACTTCTCTAGCAGCATCTTTCAAACAGTTTGATTCCAGGGGTACCCGGCAGGGATTGACAAACGTATGTAGGGTCAGGCAGACCAACTGAGGAGCCCGCCTGGTTCATTTTAGGAGCAGACACAGATCCTATTTATAATATTTCCCTTTCCTTTGCAGACTGCGATCCTTGTTTTTTTTTTAAATTCTCCGGGTAAAAACTTTAGATAATAATATATTGAGCTATTTTGACCCATTAGCACAGGACAGAGCACTCACAGCAAATAATGTTTTGCAAAGAGAAGTAGCAATAAAAAAAAACATAAACAATCAAACCTATCATTTAATTATTTGATAATTCAATTAATAGCATCATTATTATTACTATTGCTGTACACAGATTGGTTTTTGTCTACAAACGCATAGTATGTTGTAGATTTAGGGATCTACTCACAAAGAATTCCGCAATGTGGCTACTGAATATAGCTGATTTCATCCACACAATATGGAATCACTTACGTTACAGCCTAAGTCTCTCATTCTGTTAATTAATGTCATTGCCTGTCTCTGAACCCATTCCATTTCTGCCATGTCCCTTTTTTGGAGAAAAAATTGTGGAAACCAACCAAACGTTCCTGCTGATTGTTCTACTTTTAGAACTTTTTGACCCAGAAATCATCTTTCTATTTACCTCCCACTGATTTATTACGTTTAATGCGTGACCTTAATTTACAAAAAGGGCTTTTTTTTTCTTAATAACTATCCATATTAAAGTTGAGTTTAGCTTTAATATACACGGAGTGTTTCTTACCAATATTTGCCATAAACCCAGTAGCTTCCGTAGCCCAGCAGGCAAAATCCCACCGTACTTTTCTTCCAATGATTGCGAAGCGTCTTAAAGATACGGACAACCCTTGCCATGGCTGCACAGACCTAGTGAGAGCAGTTCAGCTTTATTACTGCATGTGTGCAGGATACATAACAATGTATGGGCTAGTCTTTGTTACTTCCTGTGCGGCTGTCTCACTGCAGCACTCCATCTCTCTGTAACACTGGCTGTCTCTATATAATGAGACATATCTCTCCTTCTGAGCATTGTCTCTATATTGAATGGCTGTCACTATACATCACTAGCTATCTGTCCACTCTCTATATATCAATGATGGTCTCTCCCTCTCACTGGCTGTCTCTGCCCCCTCTCTCTCTGCCTCGCTGGCTGCCTCCCCCCCCCCCTCTCTGTCTCACTGGCTGTCTCTTCCCCCTCTCTCACACACCGGCTGTCTTTTCCCCCTCTCTCTCTGTCTCACGGGCTGTCTCTTCCCCCCTCTCTCTGTCTCACTGGCTGTCTCTCCCCCCCCTCTCTCTCTGTCTCACTGGCTGTCTCTCCCCCCCCTCTATCTCTGTCTCACTGGCTGTCTCTTCCCCCTCTCTCTCTCTGTCTCACTGGCTGTCTCTTCCCCCTCTCTCTCTCTGTCTCACTGGCTGTCTCTTCCCCCTCTCTCTCTCTGTCTCACTGGCTGTCTCTTCCCCCTCTCTCTCTCTGTCTCACTGGCTGTCTCTTCCCCCTCTCTCTCTATGTCTCACTGGTTGTCTCTTCGCCCCTCTCTCTCCGTCTCACTGGTTGTCTCTTCGCCCCTCTCTCTCTGTCTCACTGGCTGTCTCTTCCCCCCTCTCTCTCTGTCTCACTGGCTGTCTCTTCCCCCCTCTCTCTGTCTCACTGGCTGTCTCTTCCCCCCTCTCTCTCTGTCTCTTCCCCCCCTCTAACTCTGTATCACTGGCTGTCTCTCCCCCCCCCTCTCTCTGTCTCACTGGCTGTCTCTCCCCCCCCTCTCTGTGTCTCACTGGCTGTCTCTTCCCCCTCTCCTCTGTCTCACTGGCTGTCTCTTCCCCCTCTCTCTCTGTCTCACTGGCTGTCTCTTCCCCCCCCTCTAACTCTGTATCACTGGCTGTCTCTCCCCCCCCCCCTCTCTGTGTCTCACTGCCTGTCTCTCCCCCCTCTCTCTCTGTCTCACTGGCTGTCTCCCCCCCCTCTCTGTGTCTCACTGCCTGTCTCTTCCCCCTCTCTCTCTGTCTCACTGGCTGTCTCTTCCCCCTCTCTCTCTGTCTCACTGGCTGTCTCTTCCCCCTCTCTCTGTGTCTCACTGGCTGAACTCTTCCCCCTCTCTCTGTGCCTCACTGCCTGTCTCTTCCCCCTCTCTCTGTGTCTCACTGCCTGTCTCTTCCCCCTCTCTCTCTCTGTCTCACTGCCTGTCTCTTCACCCCCCTCTCTGTGTCTCACTGCCTGTCTCTTCCCCCTTCTCTCTGTCTCACTGCCTGTCTCTCCACCCCCCTCTCTGTGTCTCACTGCCTGTCTCTCCACCCCCCTCTCTGTGTCTCACTGCCTGTCTCTTCCCCCCCTCTCTCTGTCTCACTGCCTGTCTCTCCACCCCCTCTCTGTGTCTCACTGCCTGTCTCTCCCCCCCCTCTCTGTGTCTCACTGCCTGTCTCTCCCCCCCTCTCTGTGTCTCACAGGCCTGTCTCTCCCCCCCCCTCTCTGTGTCTCACTGCCTGTCTCTCCCCCCCCTCTCTGTGTCTCACTGCCTGTCTCTTCCCCCTCTCTCTCTGTGTCTCACTGCCTGTCTCTCCCCCCCCCTCTCTGTGTCTCACTGCCTGTCTCTTCCCCCTCTCTCTCTGTCTCACTGGCTGTCTCTTCCCCCCTCTCTCTGTGTCTCACTGGCTGTCTCTTCCCCCCCCCTCTCTGTGTCTCACTGCCTGTCTCTTCCCCCTCTCCTCTGTCTCACTGGCTGTCTCTTCCCCCTCTCTCTCTGTCTCACTGGCTGTCTCTTCCCCCCCCTCTAACTCTGTATCACTGGCTGTCTTCCCCCCCCCTCTCTGTGTCTCACTGCCTGTCTCTTCCCCCTCTCTCTCTGTCTCACTGCCTGTCTCTTCCCCCTCTCTCTCTGTCTCACTGGCTGTCTCTTCCCCCTCTCTCTGTGTCTCACTGGCTGTCTCTTCCCCCTCTCTCTGTGTCTCACTGGCTGTCTCTTCCCCCTCTCTCTGTGTCTCACTGGCTGTCTCTTCCCCCTCTCTCTGTGTCTCACTGCCTGTCTCTTCCCCCTCTCTCTGTGTCTCACTGCCTGTCTCTTCCCCCTCTCTCTGTGTCTCACTGCCTGTCTCTTCCCCCCTCTCTCTCTGTCTCACTGCCTGTCTCTTCCCCCCTCTCTCTCTGTCTCACTGCCTGTCTCTTCCCCCCTCTCTCTCTGTCTCACTGCCTGTCTCTTCCCCCCTCTCTCTCTGTCTCACTGCCTGTCTCTTCCCCCCTCTCTCTCTGTCTCACTGCCTGTCTCTTCCCCCCTCTCTCTCTGTCTCACTGCCTGTCTCTTCCCCCCTCTCTCTCTATCTCACTGCCTGTCTCTTCCCCCTCTCTCTCACACACTGGCTGTCTCTTCCCCCTCTCTCTGTGTCTCACTGGCTGTCTCTTCCCCCTCTCTCTCTATCTCACTGCCTGCCTCTTCCCCTCTCTCTGTCTCACTGGCTGTCTCTTCACCCCCTCTCTGTGTCTCACTGGCTGTCTCTTCACCCCCTCTCTGTGTCTCACTGGCTGTCTCTTCCCCCTCTCTCTCACACACTGCCTGTCTCTTCCCCCTCTCTCTGTCTCTTCCCTCTATCTCTCTGTCTCTTCCCCCCTCTCTCTGTCTCTTCCCCCCTCTCTCTCTGTCTCTTCCTCCTCTCTCTCTCTGTCACACTGTCTGTCTCTTCCCCTCTCTCTCTGTCTCTTCCCCCCCTCTCTCTGTCTCTTCCTCCTCTCTCTCTCTGTCACACTGTCTGTCTCTTCCCCCCTCTCTCTCTCTGTCTCTTCCTCCTCTCTCTCTCTGTCACACTGTCTGTCTCTTCAGCTCTCTCTCTCTCTCTGTCTCTTCCCTCTATCTCTCTGTCTCTTCCCCCCTCTCTCTCTGTCTCTTCCTCCTCTCTCTCTCTGTCACACTGTCTGTCTCTTCCCCTTTCTCTCTCTCTCTCTGTCTCTTCCCCCTCTCTCTCTGTCTCACTGGCTGTCTCTTCCCCTCTCTCTCTTCCCCCTCTTTCTCTCTGTCTCTCCTCACCTCTCTCTCTGTCTGTCTCTTCCCCCTCTCTCTCACACACTGGCTGTCTCTCCTCCCCTCTCTCTGTCTCACTGGCTGTCTCTTCCCCTCTCTCTCTCTCTTCCCCCTCTCTCTCTCTGTCTCTTCCCCCTCTCTCTCTGTCTCACTGGCTGTCTCTCCTCCCCTCTCTCTGTCTCACTGGCTGTCTCTTCCCCTCTCTCTCTCTCTTCCCCCTCTTTCTCTCTGTCTCACTGGCTGTCTCTCCTCACCTCTCTCTCTCTCTTCCCCCTCTTTCTCTCTGTCTCACTGGCTGTCTCTTCCCCTCTCTCTCTCTCTTCCCCCTCTTTCTCTCTGTCTCACTGGCTGTCTCTCCTCCCCTCTCTCTGTCTCACTGGCTGTCTCTTCCCCTCTCTCTCTCTCTTCCCCCTCTTTCTCTCTGTCTCACTGGCTGTCTCTTCCCCTCTCTCTCTTCCCCCTCTTTCTCTCTGTCTCACTGGCTGTCTCTCCTCACCTCTCTCTCTGTCTCTTCCCCCTCTCTCTCACACACTGGCTGTCTCTCCTCCCCTCTCTCTGTCTCACTGGCTGTCTCTCCTCTCCTCCCCTCTCTCTCTGTCTCTTCCCCCCTCTCTCTGTCTCACTGCCTGTCTCTTCCCCCCTCTCTCTGTCTCTTCCCCCTCTCTCTCACACACTGGCTGTCTCTCCTCCCCTCTCTCTGTCTCACTGGCTGTCTCTCCTCTCCTCCCCTCTCTCTCTGTCTCTTCCCCCCTCTCTCTGTCTCACTGCCTGTCTCTTCCCCCCTCTCTCTGTCTCTTCCCCTCTCTCTCTGTCTCACTGCCTGTCTCTTCCCCCCTCTCTCTGTCTCTTCCCCCCTCTCTCTGTCTCACTGCCTGTCTCTTCCCCCCTCTCTCTGTCTCTTCCCCTCTCTCTCTGTCTCACTGCCTGTCTCTTCCCCCCTCTCTCTGTCTCTTCCCCCCTCTCTCTGTCTCACTGCCTGTCTCTTCCCCCCTCTCTCTGTCTCTTCCCCCCTCTCTCTGTCTCTTCCCCTCTCTCTCTGTCTCACTGCCTGTCTCTTCCCCCCTCTCTCTGTCTCTTCCCCTCTCTCTGTCTCTTCCCCTCTCTCTCTGTCTCACTGGCTGTCTCTTCCCCCCTCTCTCTGTCTCTTCCCCCCTCTCTCTGTCTCACTGCCTGTCTCTTCCCCCCTCTCTCTGTCTCACTGGCTGTCTCTTCCCCCTCTCTCTCTCGGTCGGTCTCTTCCCCCTCTCTCCCTCACACACTGGCTGTCTCTCATCTCCTCTCCTCTCCTCTCCTCCGCTCTCTCTCTGTCTCTGTCTCTTCCCCCGTCTCACCTCTGCCCTCCCTTCAGGTCACACGCTGCTGTCTCCCCTGTGCTCCCCGGCTTCACACCACTCTGTGTCCGGCAATATGTGTCCCTCCAGAGAGCGGCGCCCGTAACACTGAGTTCCGCTGTCACAAGGTTCCGGGGGAGAGAGAATGGGCAGTGCTGAAACCTGATCAGTGACAGACATTGTGTGTATATCCCACCCAGTCACTGTGTGTATGTATCCCACCCAGTCACTGTGTGTATGTATCCCACCCAGTCACTGTGTGTATGTATCCCACCCAGTCACTGTGTGTATATATCCCACCCAGTCACTGTGTATATATATTCCACCCAGTCACTGTGTATATATATCCCACCCAGACACTGTGTGTATATCCCACCCAGTCACTGTGTATATATATCCCACCCAGACACTGTGTATATATATCTCACCCAGTCACTGTGTGTGTATCCCACCCAGTCACTGTGTATATATATTCCACCCAGTCACTGTGTGTATATATATTCCACCCAGTCACTGTGTATATATATCCCACCCAGTCACTGTGTATATATATCCCACCCAGACACTGTGTATATATATCCCACCCAGTCACTGTGTGTGTATCCCACCCAGTCACTGTGTATATATATTCCACCCAGTCACTGTGTATATATATCCCACCCAGTCACTGTGTGTATATATATTCCACCCAGTCACTGTGTATATATATCCCACCCAGTCACTGTGTGTATATATATTCCACCCAGTCACTGTGTATATATCCCACCCAGTCACTGTGTATATATATCCCACCCAGTCACTGTGTGTATATATATTCCACCCAGTCACTGTGTATATATCCCACCCAGTCACTGTGTATATATATTCCACCCAGTCACTGTGTATATATCCCACCCAGTCACTGTGTGTGTATCCCACCCAGTCAGTCACTGTGTGTATATATATTCCACCCAGTCACTGTATGTATATATCCCACCCAGTCACTGTGTATATATATATCCCACCCAGTCACTGTGTATATATATCCCACCCAGTCACTGTGTATATATATCCCACCCAGACACTATGTGTGTATCCCACCCAGTCAGTCACTGTATGTATATATCCCACCCAGTCACTGTGTGTGTATCCCACCCAGACACTGTGTGTGTATCCCACCCAGTCAGTCACTGTGTGTATATATCCCACCCAGTCACTGTGTATATATATCCCACCCAGACACTGTGTGTGTATCCCACCCAGTCACTGTGTGTATATATCCCACCCAGTCACTGTGTGTATGTATCCCACCCAGTCACTGTGTGTATATATCCCACCCAGTCACTGTGTGCGTATCCCACCCAGTCACTGTGTGTATATATCCCACCCAGTCACTGTGTGTATGTATCCCACCCAGTCACTGTGTGTATATATCCCACCCAGTCACTGTGTGTATGTATCCCACCCAGTCACTGTGTGTATATATCCCACCCAGTCACTGTGTGTATGTATCCCACCCAGTCACTGTGTGTATATATCCCACCCAGTCACTGTGTCTATATATCCCACCCAGTCACTGTGTCTATATATCCCACCCAGTCACTGTGTATATATCCTACCCAGTCACTGTGTGTATCCCACCCAGTCACTGTGTATATATATCCCACCCAGTCACTGTGTCTATATATCCCACCCAGTCACTGTGTATATATCCCACCCAGTCACTGTGTATATCCCACCCAGTCACTGTGTATATATATCCCACCCAGTCACTGTGTATATATATCCCACCCAGTCACTGTGTCTATATATCCCACCCAGTCACTGTATATATATCCCACCCAGTCACTGTGTTTATATATCCCACCCACTCACTGTATACACATATCCCACCCAGTCACTGTGTATATATCCCACCCAGTCACTGTGTATATATCCCACCCAGTCACTGTGTATATGCCACCCAGTCACTGTGTATATATCCCACCCAGTCACTGTGTATATATCCCACCCAGTCACTGTGTATATGCCACCCAGTCACTGTATATATATATCCCACCCAGTCACTGTATATATATATATATCCCACCCAGTCACTGTGTATATCCCACCCAGTCACTGTGTATATCCCATCCTGCTCCCTCCTCCATCACTACCATCCATCCTTCCTAGTCACATTAGTGTATATGTTTGTATTCTCATTCCCTACTCTCCTTCTTCCCATCTTACATGACTGACACACAGACGCACCTCTAGGACCGACTGACGGTCCCCCCGACCCATTGATGGCCCCCCGACCCATTGATGGTCCCTCCGACACATTGACGGTCCCCCCGACCCATTGATGGTCCCTCCGACACATTGACGGTCCCCCCGACACATTGATGGTTCCCCCGACCCATTGATGGTTCCCCCGACCCATTGATGGTCCCTCCGACACATTGATGGTCCCCCCGACTTATTGACGGTCCTCATTGATGGTCCCCCCGACACATTGATGGTCCTCATTGATGGTCCCCCCGACACATTGATGGTCCTCATTGATGGTCACCCCGACCCATTGACGGTCCTCATTGATGGTCCCCCCGACCCATTGATGGTCCCCCCGACACATTGATGGTCCTCATTGATGGTCACCCCGACCCAATAATGGTCCTCATTGATGGTCCCCCCGACCCATTGATGGTCCCCCCCCCCTGTCTCATTGAAGCAGCGGCTTCACCCAAATCATTTCTCCCAAGTCTTTGTGTTTGTCTGACACAGACTGTGCGACATCTTTTGAATGTTACTTTGCAGACATGCCATTCAAGAACGGTATAAACAGAGAGAAATGTCCTGTTATGCATAACAAAATACATTGGGGGCTTACATTGGGGGCTTAGTCCCCCTCCAATCCCTCGAGACACTGTGATCCTGTGTTGCCATTGAACAAATTAAAATGGACCTTTTAAAACCCATCTGTATTGTGGATATTTTGGAAGACTGGAAAGTGCCAACATTGAATTGCTATTACTAAGAGCCAAGCACTGAATTATAGGGCAGCCTGAATCAGCAGAATGTACAATATTATCAATAGCCAGGGACCGGGAGAGGAGATTGATTTGGAAGGAAGAGTGAGATTTCCAGAATCACACAGCCCAGCTCCCTGAGCCGCTGCGATAAGAATGAAGGAGAGAGAAGACACATTCTGGCTTTATCGTAGCAAATAGTATTGCAGATCCTTTTATCAAACGCAGAGCACAGCTCTCCCACAATATAATCCCGTTTAAAAAGCACTTGGGACTGCAGAGCTCCCCTTGCTCTAAAACCCATGCAGGGAGCTCTACAGAGGACACAAAACCTGGTGCAAAGTAACAGAAACATAACTAGAGAGTGTCAGCAGCTAGAAGACAAACTGGTTACGAAAAGCAGGATTTATCCACAGGCTCTGATTATATATTGTATACTGCATTCCCCTCTCTATAGGGACAACTGTCGAAAAGCTAAAAATGGACTGGTTCTAGTATGAGGATAAACTGGCCTGGACCCTTAAGGAAGGTTTTGTATTAGAGCCAAAAAAAAAAAAGTGGTATGTTTGAGTCTGAATAATTTAGGTTAATAAGCTGTAGAAAAAATATCTTTCTGGATTTCAACCCAGTATAAAACTGGAAAGGGAGTAATGTACCTAGCAAACAAAATAACACAAACACTCCCAAGGATTTACTCTCTTTCTGTCTCACCACTAGATGGAGCAGATCCCTCTGAATGAATAATTCAGATTCATCTCAAACCTTTCCCCGTCAGAGCAGCCATGTTAACTCCCAAAAAATGGAAAAGAAAAACAATGTTTCAAATCCGACTTAAAAGGTTTTTTTTTATCATCTAAACACTGCTTATACTGTGACTGTATCACCTAAACACTGCTTATACTGTGACTGTATCACCCAAACACTGCTTATACTGTGACTGTATCACCCAAACACTGCTTATACTGTGACTGTATCAGCTAAACACTGCTTATACTGTGACTGTATCACCCAAACACTGCTTATACTGTGACGGTATCACCCAAACACTGCTTATACTGTGACGGTATCACCCAAACACTGCTTATACTGTGACTGTATCAGCTAAACACTGCTTATACTGTGACTGTATCACCTAAACACTGCTTATACTGTGACTGTATCATCTAAACACTGCTTATACTGTGACTGTATCATCTAAACACTGCTTATACTGTGACTGTATCATCTAAACACTGCTTATACTGTGACTGTATCACCCAAACACTGCTTATACTGTGACTGTATCAGCTAAACACTGCTTATACTGTGACTGTATCACCTAAACACTGCTTATACTGTGACTGTATCATCTAAACACTGCTTATACTGTGACTGTATCATCTAAACACTGCTTATACTGTGACTGTATCATCTAAACACTGCTTATACTGTGACTGTATCACCCAAACACTGCTTATACTGTGACTGTATCACCTAAACACTGCTTATACTGTGACTGTATCACCCAAACACTGCTTATACTGTGACTGTATCACCCAAACACTGCTTATACTGTGACTGTATCACCTAAACACTGCTTATACCGTGACTGTATCACCCAAACACTGCTTATACTGTGACTGTATCAGCCAAACACTGCTTATACTGTGACTGTATCAGCTAAACACTGCTTATACTGTGACTGTATCAGCTAAACACTGCTTATACTGTGACTGTATCACCTAAACACTGCTTATACTGTGACTGTATCACCTAAACACTGCTTATACTGTGACTGTATCACCCAAACACTGCTTATACTGTGACTGTATCAGCTAAACACCGCTTATACTGTGACTGTATCACCTAAACACTGCTTATACTGTGACTGTATCACCCAAACACTGCTTATACTGTGACTGTATCACCCAAACACTGCTTATACTGTGACTGTATCACCCAAACACTGCTTATACTGTGACTTTATCCCCTAAACACTGCTTATACTGTGACTGTATCACCCAAACACTGCTTATACTGTGACTGTATCACCCAAACACTGCTTATACTGTGACTGTATCACCCAAACACTGCTTATACTGTGACTGTATCACCCAAACACTGCTTATACTGTAACTTTATCCCCTAAACACTGCTTATACTGTGACTGTATCACCTAAACACTGCTTATACTGTGACTGTATCAGCTAAACACTGCTTATATACTGTGACTGTATCACCCAAACACTGCTTATACTGTGACTGTATCACCCAAACACTGCTTATACTGTGACTGTATCACCCAAACACTGCTTATACTGTAACTTTATCCCCTAAACACTGCTTATACTGTGACTGTATCACCTAAACACTGCTTATACTGTGACTGTATCACCCAAACACTGCTTATACTGTGACTGTATCATCCACACACTGCTTATACTGTGACTGTATCACCCAAACACTGCTTATACTTTGAATGTACAGAATAAAAAATGTCTGAAAATGATCTATACATTGCGTTAGTAGAATTGCAAGCAAATGGCTAGATTAGGAGAAAAATGGGATTTAAATGTGTCTGTGGAGTCTCCTGCTAATGACATCACCTGCGACTTGATATGCAAACTGCTTTAAAATGTGTGTAAATGCTGCCATTGCTAGATTGTAAGCTCTCTGGCAAAGGGGTCAAACCCCTTTTCACCGATATACATGGTACCTTTGTTCTGGTTACACTCATTTTTCTGTACAGAGCTGGGGAATACAGATTAGTGATAATAACATTAATAAAGATACAGATGAGACACTTAGATAACATAGGCCAGTTACCTGCTTACAATTCAGCCCTTGTGGTGTTTATTTTCCTGCTATGTCTGGACAGGAGTTTCACCTTTTGCATTGATACCAAGTGGCCTGGATTTATTACAAGGAGGTCTGCAGAGTGCCTCTAATCACCTCTCTCATACACAAGTTGTTTGTGGGTGGTCCCTGTTTGCCAGGAGCCCCAGCTCTTACCTTTTTCCCAGTGGAGACGTGCCTGGCTACCTGTCTCTAAAATGCCACATCTCCCAAACTATTCTATCAGAGATAAACCCTCTAGCATGCCTCTCTACCCGAAGAAGATTTAACTCTATCAGAGCATTAAAAAACCCTCCGATGATTGTAAAGCTGCCAACGTATTAGACTCACTCTCCTTTGTCAAATGGAGAGTAGATAGGGGGTAAACACTTAGCACAGCGGTGGGGCTGCATTCCTCAGAAACCTCATAGGATGTTCCAGTACCCTTTTACCGCTATTACTTGCTACCCCTCTTTTACGAATGTTATTGTGCTTTTAATGCCATTATCTTTTATTCTTTGTTTTTATCCAAAGCTGTTCACAACCTGTAATTCCCATGAGGTTTAATACCATGGAATAATATTTAAAAATATTATCAACTGAATTTTTTTGTTTTTTTCCTGCTCACACCAATCAAAATATCCCCCCCCCCCTTTTTTTTTCCGTTGCTTTCACCCTATGCAGCAATTCCTCACAATTACAGTGTCTGAATTGCTAATGTTTTCTTACTATTAACCGGAATAGATCTGATATTAACTCCTCCCACTTCTGATTCCAATGCATACAGCTGTATGCTCAGCCATTTTTCTTTTTTTTTGTTTGAAGGAGACTTATAACTTTTAAATGAAGACCTGCAGAATATATAATTCATATGTGGCCAAAGGAAAAAAAAACCTGTTGATTAATCAAGGTAATTCCAATGGGGTCCTCTCCTTGATTGACTAATTACTTGGTTAAAAATACATTTGCAGGTTGTTCATGTCTTTCCCTGGATTGCAGTTACTAGCTTCAAAAATTCAAACCAATCCACCAACTTGCACAAAGTGGCTTGTCTAATACATTCTCAATTAATGAGCGGCAGTTAGATTGGGTTTGGGGGGCTCTATTTCCCACCTCCCCAAACTGATTGAGGATGTTGGGAGTTGCAGAGCAGTAGGGGAGTGGGGCTGAATTGTCTGTTGTGTAGCTTTGGTTCTCCCTACCTACATCTGCAAACCCATTAATTATCTGTCAGTTTGGGACGAGAAAAATGATGCACAGCCGACAGCGATTCAGGAGCGTTTGTAATTGGAGCGGTTGCCTCTCCAAATTAGAATTTCAACTCAGACACTTAAAAAATTGAATCCAGCAAACTGCAGCTCAGCAAAAACCATAGCATATTCCTAAAAAAAAAAAAATATATATATTTTAATTTATTGTTATTTCACAAACTGTTGACTGAGATATATTCTGTACAGTAAGACAAATGTGATTACGTGATCTAAAATCTAATTTCCTAAGAGGTTTCTCAAGACAGATTCCCGGCGTCTACAAGTGTCAAAGCGATTGTTTTACACAATGTCACTGAAAGGTGCATGGTGGGGATATCACAGTCTAAGGGAATAAACGGCTATACAATCTTAAAACGTTATTCTCAACAGACCAATAGCCATCTAGCCAAGCTAGAATAATTGAGGCTATAATATTTATTTGAGAGATACTGTACGGCTGGTTCACCTATAACATTAAATTAAGTCACACTTTGCAAACCAGGGCTTCACCTGCTCAAACAGCTACTGCAAAAAAAAGAAAGAAATGACAGATGCCAATGGGCATTTGAAACCTGGGACTTCTCAGCATAGTTCTCAGCTGTGCAGGGGAAGAAAGTGTGTGTTGATATAGAGTGCCCAGGAAAAATAGAGGTGGGTAGCTACTGGGATGCGGCAACTTACAATTTTTGATCATCATCCTAATCCATTAAATAAGGGGGCTCCAGCTGGTATAAATATTCCCCTAAAACTCGCACTCCGGCCATTTATTGGGCAGTGGCAGATGCAATATCATTGATCATTATGTTTGAGGGTTATTGCTTGGCTAATTTATTTTGTGATGGATTCTGGGATAAAACCTTATAGAGACGCACGACTTACATTACTCCTCCATTTGTTGTCCCAGTAAATCTAATTTGCAGCCTCTCCTGTTTATCTGTCTGTTGTTTGTTTTTTAATTGTGCAGTGCTGTTGGAAAGATCCTGCCCTCGATCAATAAAATGATAGTAATTATCAGTGGTGGAATACGAAAGATTTCCCCGGCATTCTAATTCGTTATCAGAGTCTGTTTATGTGCAATATAAATGTAACGAAAAATAATCGGGTTGGTAAAATTCTCCCATTCAGCCGAATGGAAGAATGTTTCCAACTCAGCTACTTTGGCCTTAACTTTCAACGGAATGGGAGTTTTTGTTTTCATCTCGGCTACTTTTGCC
This sequence comes from Pelodytes ibericus, assembly GCA_036172795.1. Classification (NCBI taxonomy): domain Eukaryota; kingdom Metazoa; phylum Chordata; class Amphibia; order Anura; family Pelodytidae; genus Pelodytes; species Pelodytes ibericus. Next base: position 8,483,637 of record CM069858.1, on the reverse strand, counting down.
TTAAGTTTGCAATTCCCTTCTCTCTTTCATGAACAACAATCTGTTGGTTTTTGTTGGGGTTTCTTTGATCCGGGACATTAGGGTGTTTTTCTAGTAATATTGTGTTGTGTGTTTTGTCCAGACACAAATGGTGTCACAATGGCACCGACTTTTTCTCCCAGAGAGTTTTCTATTCAAATTTACCAAAGAAAGACAGAGAAATTCATCTCATGTGCCGCACAAAGAAAGGTGAACCAGACAGATTGCTCCGCCGACTGTGTTGACATGTCTCTGGGAAGACCACATTTAGATGGATGAGACTGAAAAACAAACCTGTAACAGCTTAGACATGTAAAATGTCCCGTTGAATTTCTCCTGAAGCTTTGACAAAGACCGGCCATTTATTTCTATCAGCTCTGGCTCTCTTTCTCCATTTCCCCAGCTCACTTTTCTCTTGTTGGAGAAGATTAAACAAGAATGAATATAACAATTTGCAACACAACTGTTGTACTGAACACCGGCCGATCACCCCTGCATGTTTGCCACAGACATTATTGACATTGGAGCACCTTACATAGAAACATAGAATGTGTCGGCAGATAAGAACCATTCGGTCCATCTAGTCTGCCCATTTTTTAAATTTTTTTTCAGTACTTTTATTAGTCCCCCGTTCCCGGTCTTATAGCTAGGATAGCCTTGTGTCTATCCCACGCATGCTTAAAATCCTTGACCTTGATTCACTAACCCATCTCTTTCCAAATACACCATTCTCTCGGTCTTTACCTTCCCAGGCAATATATAGTCTGTATCTGGGAGAGTTCTAGATGGGGATAGTTAGTTCTACTGTGTGAAATGTAAAACTGGGATTTGTTTTTGTCTTCAGTTAGGACATTTTCCCAATGAATTTAGAAAGCACTCCATGAGGTGATAACAAACCAGTGTAGTATTAATTCTAATGCAGTCCAGTTATTAGTGCCATCCTCAGGTTATATGATCAGAGTGAACTCACTGTCACAGGGTTTTACCATTTAAAATATAAGTGGGGCTAATTGCTTAGGAGCTGCTACCTTTAAATGGTGGGTCAAGTTAACGATGCAAGTTGAAAATTTATATAATTAAAATTTTTCTCTTGTCAAAGGGGCAGTAAAGCCCCTCAAGGTTAGTGAGGCAAATCATGACCTGCCTCCCTGCCCAATATTTCTCTCAATATTTATCATTTTAGTGTGTAGACATAGCACTCATCATGTGTTTTTTTTTTAGCATGCCAAAAGAGGGTTTAATCCCAGCCCTCTGCTGTCTGTGTTGTTCAGAGTGTTACATATGAGCATCTGAATTCATGAAGGATAATTACATCTGTAGAAACAAAAAAAGGTTGAAATAGATGCAACATTAGCAGCCAATCATAAACACAAGATAAGGTGTATTCTATGAAATAGTCTATGCTAAGCAAAGCCAATATCATTTGTCCTGGTAGGAGGCATATTCCCCAAATACAATCCTCAACAGTGCAATTTCTTTTAGCATATCCCCCCCCCAAAAAAAATACCCAGGCTGTTCATTAACACAGGGAAATATTTCCAAATAATTGATATGTGCTGGCAGAATAAAACCCCCCAGCTCTGAATATAGGGTGAAGAATGGATTTGGAGAACACTGAAAAATAGAGGTCTGTTCTGCACTTGTATTAATAGCACTGATTTAGTGGGGTTTGCACAAAAACAGTCAATTTGGGACAAAACTCTAAAAGTGAACCAGTCACCATGGAAACCAAAGGACTGTCCCTCAAAACTGAGATATATAAATAGCCCCCCACCCCCATCCCTGAAGCTGGTATATAGCCTTCTCATTATCAGAAGCTTTGGGCAGCTGAATATGAACATTTTGATTCTGAAATCTTCTCCTTCAATGATGGACCCTCACTCCCCTTTGTATGAATTCAGCATCACACCACTTAACATCATTTATTTACATTTTAGTTTTCTGAAATCAAATGATACCTTTTCCATTGCAGGATGCTGATCATTTCCTTGTGTTATGCTCAGTTTTTACATGATTTTACATCATCTCAAAAATCCTTAATATCAAATAATATATTTATATAAAAACTAAGAAAAAGAAACATTAATCAGTGTAAAGGATCCATGATGTACAGTACCCCAGTGAATTGCCTACTTAGGTCAGAAGCTGCAGTGAGAGAGTAACACAGAGGTAATCAGCTAGCCCTGGTTGTTTTCCGTATGCAGTTGAATTAAGGAGCAGACATTTTTCTCGCCTTCAAAGTGAGAATGGTGCAGTTCTGCTTTAAGGTAGCAGCATAAGACATTAGCCTCACGTTGCATGGGTGACGTCATTGCAGCCTTGTATTCTGTCTCTGGTTCTAACCAAGTCTGCAGGCTGGCTCTGGGAAGAAGGAAACACAAATCCCAGGTGAACTTAAAAAAAAAATAAAAAAAAAATCAAACATTTATATTATTTGCATTTAAGCATGTTTGCATCGGTTGCCTTCAGACTCACTGAGGCTATAAATACCTTTCTTTAAAGGGGAAACAAGATGCTTAGGTCCATTTAGCCCCCCCTCCCTTCTGCCTATCAGATCTGTATGCATGCATTGTGTATTGACATTGGCCCAAAGGGGGCAAGCTGATAGAATAAGGCGCTGGCCATTCCAGGCCGCTGCATATTTATTGCATATGCCTTATTTGATTGTTACAAAACCACACCAGCCTTGAAAACAAATGCTAAGCTGTGTTCATCTGTATTTATTCCCTGCATGGTCTGATCCAGGATAAATTGCTTCTGTAAAGAGGATAAGATATGATCTTAGATTATTGGGACATTAAATCTTTTAAATAAGGTTTGCAAACAGAGACCTACAATTTTGGATATAATCTTGCTGAACTGATACAGCTATTTGTGTTTGTCTTTCTGGCTGAGCAGATCTGTGTCTGCTGTCCCTGGTCCTGAATGTTTCATAGCTCTAGCCATAGTGCTGAATTATCTATGCTGCTGTCCATGGTCCTGAATGTTTCATAGCTCTAGCCATAGTGCTGAATTATCTATGCTGCTGCCCATGGTCCTGAATACCCCACTCAGCTCAGCCTAGTGCTGAATTATCTATGCTGCTGTCCCTGGTCCTGAATGTTTCATAGCTCTAGCCATAGTGCTGCATTATCTGTGCTGCTGTCCATGGTCCTGAATACCCCATTCAGCTCAGCCTAGTGCTGCATTATCTATGCAGCTGTCCATGGTCCTGAATAACCCACTCAGCTCAGCCTAGTGCTGAGTTATCTGTGCTGCTGTCCATGGTCCTGAATGTTGCATTGATCTAGCCATAGTGCTAAATTATCTATGCTGCTGTCCATGGTCCTGAATGTTTCATAGCTCTAGCCATAGTGCTAAATTATCTATGCTGCTGTCCTTGGTCCTGAATAACCCACTCAGCTCAGCCTAGTGCTGCATTATCTGTGTCTGCTGCCCATGGTCCTGAATACCCCACTCAGCTCAGCCTAGTGCTGCATTATCTGTGCTGCTGTCCATGGTCCTGAATGTTGCATTGACCTAGCCATAGTGCTGAATTATCTGTGTCTGCTGTCCTTGGTCCTGAATCCCTATTTCTGGAAGCCCTATTTTGCTAACCCCACTACAGATTTCTCTGTGTTTCTCTTCATTGTGCTACTGTCTCTGTCTTGCTCTCCATGGTACTGATTCCTCTGTTTTGCTTTCCCTCCTCTCTCTCTCTTTGTCTCTCCTCCTCTCCTTCCATTACAGGGGAGACCAACAGCACACAGAGAGAGAGAGGGATAGAGAGAGAGAGTGAGAGAGAGAGAGAGAGAGAGAGAGAGGGATAGAGAGAGAGAGAGAGAGAGAGGGAATGACACACTAAAATGTGAGTGATTTTTCGCCCCTATGTGAAAAAATCTTTCAGCTGCCTTTTATTTGCTGGTGACAGGAACGACAGCAAACACCCAGATCAGTGAATGGAGGAGTTGGAGGAAGGCTGAAGGTATAATGTACGTGTTTTTAAACAAAGAAGCAGTGTTCCTACCCACGGGAAGCCAGCCGGCTGCCAGAGACACAACAAGAAAGCTGCATTTCTAAGCTTAGGGTGATCTACCTCTGTGTGAACAGACAATGCATGTTATTCAGAGGTAAGTGGCTGGGGTTTTTTTTTTATTTTTATTTTTGCACACATTTTAAAACAAGGATACAGAAGATAAGGTGTGCACGAAGCAGAACTATTGGCGTTTTGTGATTTTTTCCCCCCCCCCCATCATTGAAAACAAGATTGAAAAGCTTGACCATTTCTTGCAAGGAGAACTGTTCTGTTTGCAGGACAACCTGCTGATATCACTGTAATATCACCCACCAGATGATTAATGGTGCATTAATGAGACTCTTCGCCCCAGATCCAGCCCTTCAACAAGACACTTAAATTTGGAGGTCACTTGGTAGGATTGGGGGGGGGGGGGACGACAAACTCACCGTCTCAGTCTCATGCTTAAGCCTTCGTCTGGCTTTCATACTCCTAGATCTATGACAAACCAATGACTTACCTGCTCTTTCTAGCGACCAGAACTACAAATTGCTATGCCTGGATTCAATTATCTGCCTTTGAGCCTCAGGATCTGAACGTGGTTTTTGGCTCTCCAAGAGGAGCCCGTGGATCCTTCCTGGCCTCCTGCAAAAATCCTACCCATTGAGAAGATGAAGATGGCCCTGTGAGAGAGAGGATGGCTGCAGGAAGATTACTGCTCTATGCAGGCCTCTCTTTAGCGCTGTGTGCTTTGGGGATGCTAGCCGTGGCTATCTGTTCTGACCACTGGTATGAGACCGATGCAAGAAGACATAGAGAAAGGTGCAAAGGCATCACAAACCGAAGAATCGACCCCGGCTTCATCTATAACTCCAACAATAACTTGCCTCTGAGGGCTAGCAGGTCGAAGCTGGAACGCTGGGAGGGCAAGTTACTTCTAGCCCGGAACAGGCGACAGCTTTTTGCAGTGAGTGCAGTAGAGGAGTGCAATAAACAGTTTAATTCCACCAACATGGGCCTGTGGAGGAAATGCCATCGGCTGGGATTCGATCAGGATATCGAGGACATTATTGCCAAAGGTAAATGACTTCTGTATTGTTGTGTGCGACATAGGAAGCCATCCATGTTATGTCATGGAAGCATATGGTACAGGTTGCTTGGATACTCTGTAATGACATCTTCTGCCATTATTCCACATTATTCATTGTCAGCATCGCTAGGATAGGAGAGATCTACTCATTTGGTTTTCATCCCTTGGATAAACTCCATGTAAAATGGTCCAGGCTTCCTCTCCAATCCCTTTAAGCACTTGAAGGGTTAAGCACCCAATGACAATGACCTGAAAATTAGGACTAGGGTGTCCAAGACAACCAGCCCTCCCCTTCCCCTGTGACTTCTCTGTTTCTTCAGTTTATGCTGGGCCTTGTCAAATCACTAATGCATGCTAAGCCATGAATATTGCATATGTACAGATGCTTTGTATTCTTGAACAGAGAGTAGTTGCATGCTTTGGTGCATTTCTCTTTTGCCTCTTTTATATAATTTGCTTCTGGTGGTACTAAAGTGATCCTCCCCCCTGCTTTAATGACGTGCAGTATTTTACATAGGAACTATTAAGTAGATTTTTGTTTAAAATGACTGCTTCTTTGTTAGGCCCACTGTGTTTCAGGAGCCAGAGTTCTGGAATATCAATATTTAATCCTCCTGATATGTATCTCTCTGTTTGGAAACCATTTCATCCCAGTGTCACAGAATCTCTTTTAATCTAAAAAAAGGAGAACCTTCCAAAAATGACTCTAAACATGGAGGCGACTTGAGAATTAGCATTGATATTTGCTCAAACTGGATGTCTAAGAGCTTGTCAAATCCTCAGTTTAGCCAGGTATATCAGAGCATTGGTTACATGGTAAACCCATTATTTGGTGATGTCCACTAGTGTAACTCTGTGAGGCACTCATGGGGTTAAGAAAAGCCAACCCTGGCAATGTGATGTAGGGTTGTGACACAGTGTTTATGCCCACCCATCATGACATCATCTTGTTTATTTATTTGTTTTCCTTTGATGTCACAGCTGAGAAAGTGGAACAATCAACATTTTAGCCATTTGTTCCAGAAAAACCAAAGTAACAAGAGTTTAGCATCAAAGCCATCCTTCAGGCTGAATAGTAATATTTTAAGTTACACAGTAATTTAAGGTTGAAAAAAGACTTGCGTCCATCAAGTTAAACCCTTTATTTGTATTGCAAATACCATCATCCTCAACCAGCCACTGATGAGGCGCTAGGGGTGGTCGTAAAATGGGAAGGCAAATTCAGATCTTTACTCCCATATTTTGACTACTACATATTTATTTTAATTCCTTTTTTTTTTTGCTTCTCTTTTTCAGTATTCCTTGTATTTAGCACCTTCTGGAAAACTCACTAGTGGGGGAGATATTTACTGAATAAGAGACTAACTCAATACAAAGATGGCAGCCTTCTAATTCCAACTCTGCCTCTAAAACATTATTTGCGGGCGTTTATGAATATAGGAGTTTCGGTCAGAAAAGTAGTTGCGATCGGGCCATAATTAGTGCCTTCCGACGGGTACAAAACAGTTACCGCCAGAAAAAAAAGACACAGTGCAAACAAAATCCCAAAGTGATCTCTTTCTTGTAAATAAGATTTAAAAAAAAAAAAAAGAAATCACAAAAATGCACCAATTTTTGGATCGATTTGTTGGGTTATTCTGGCATTATTTGCAATTAATAAAATAATTATTGAGCATAATAAATTAGCAGTTTTGCGACTTTTATCATGTAGAAAGCCCATTCAGACAGCGTTATAGAGATCATACAGACACAGGAACAACAATCCGATGAAAGGTTTCAGGATTAGAAATAATAAACTCCATTATTTATATATATATAACCACGATACACAATCTGTTACACATCTTGTAGATAACCCATCATATCCTCCCTCCACCCCCCTCTTATTCTGTGAAAGTATTTGATTTGTTCTGCTAAGCTCTGTGATGGGATCTTTTCCCTGTCACACACAGGAAGCCGAGGCTTGTTTTAAGATTGGGGGGGGGGGGGGGGGGGGATAGGATTGAGGTCCTTGTGAGATGATTAGGATCCAAGTGAAGGATTATCACATCCTCTACAATCCATACATTATACCAGCACACTTTAATGGAAGTATCAGGGGTATTGGGGGATGTGTAAAAGAGGCACACATTCACTGTATTCATGAAAGAAAAAACTGCATGGGAATTGACAAGGGAATAGCAAATTTAAAGTAGCTCTGCCAACCTTAACATGGTTCATACTGTAAATCTAGAGAATAAAAAAAGCTGAAAATGATCTAGCTATACATTGTGTTAGCAGAATTGCAAGCAAATGCATGAATCAAGAGCAATATATGTTTTAAACAGATCTATGGAGTCTCCTGCTTATGACATCATCTGTGGCTTGATATGCAAATTAACTACTTATCAGTTTGAAATGTGTAATTTGCATATCAAGCCACAGGTGATGTCAGATTTCTCTGATTTTCTGCACTTTCTTGCAATGTTCATATATTACTATTCTCTCTGTATCCACAGTACAAGGTTTAGGTTGGAAACATTCTCCCACACAGCTGTACTTCACACTTGATTAGTCTTTTGGTCTAAGCCTAGTGGACCCAAAAGAGGGAAATGCAAGGAATGGCAGGGAATTGACAAGGGAATTACACAATTAAAAACCAAACAGCTGAGTTGGAAAACATTCTCCAATCAGCTGAACAGGAGAACTGTTTTCAACTTCGCTACTTTGGCTTTAAGTTTGAGATTCCCTTGTCAATTCCCTCTTTCATGAATAAAGCCCATGGCCATAGCACATGTGACAATGTCTAGCACAAGCTGTCAATCATGGAGGAAGCGTGTGCTCTGCGCACTCAGCTTGAATTTCCAGTTTTGATCTGGCGAAACCCATGGCGGGAACGCCTCAATATCTCGCACAAAAACGTCACGAGGGTGATTAGTGTTACACATAAGAAACACAGATTGCAATGTGCCACTGCTGGGACCCTCTAAAACTTGTACCACGGCATTTGTCTTTTGCACTTACACTGTCAATGCCGTGCGTATACCGTTATTTGAAAGTATTACCACTGGTATTCTTATTTATTCACTATATTCCTTATTCAAATACGACTAACATTTTTCTAACAGTCTGTGTTTATTTATAAAACTCTTTTTAAAAAATAAAGTTCTAAAAGTGATGTAATCAGCAGGAACATTCCATTGGTTTCCATGGTGATTCTGGGGGTAAAGTTCTAATAGTGATGTCATCAGCAGGAACATTCCATTGGTTGCCGTAGTGATTCTGAGGCAAAGTTCTAATAGTGATGTCATCAGCAGGAACATTCCATTGGTTGCCGTAGTGATTCTGAGGCAAAGTTCTAATAGTGATGTCATCAGCAGGAACATTCCATTGGTTGCCATAGTGATTCTGAGGCAAAGTTCTAATAGTGATGTCATCAGCAGGAACATTCCATTGGTTGCCGTGGTGATTCTGGGGTAAAGTTCTAAAACTGATGTCATCAGTAGGAACATTCCATTGGTTTCCATGGTGACTGGACCACTTTGTCCCAGATGTGACTTTAATAAACGACCCCCCACATCTGATTTTTGTTTTTAATCAGGATTCAGTGTACTGGTTGCTAAGCTTTTCCTGGAGATCGGTGCACGGTTTGTATCTGCTTTTTATTCTAATGATACATTGAATTTCTGATGAAAGATTCTAAAGCAGATCCTTGTGTGAAACACAATCCGTGAGGCTGAGAGAGTCTTATTCCACCTACTGGGAGTTCATTTATTTGTTCCCAAAGGCGTAATGTTTATAAACAAGTTGGGGCTGATAGAGCTGGGGAATCAGAGGAGACAGATTACCACTGATTACCATGTAGCCTTGTACATTTATGCCACGCCCTTTAAAGAGACAGTATCACCTAAACACTGCTTATACTGTGACTGTATCACCTAAACACTGCTTATACTGTGACTGTATCACCCAAACACTGCTTATACTGTGACTGTATCACCCAAACACTGCTTATACTGTGACTGTATCATCTAAACACTGCTTATACTGTGACTGTATCACCCAAACCCTGCTTATACTGTGACTGTATCACCTAAACACTGCTTATACTGTGACTGTATCACCTAAACACTGCTTATACTGTGACGGTATCACCTAAACATTGCTTATACTGTGACTGTATCACCTAAACACTGCTTATACTGTGACTGTATCACCTAAACACTGCTTATACTGTGACTGTATCACCTAAACACTGCTTATACTGTGACTGTATCACCCAAACACTGCTTATACTGTGACTGTATCACCTAAACACTGCTTATACTGTGACGGTATCACCTAAACATTGCTTATACTGTGACTGTATCACCTAAACACTGCTTATACTGTGACTGTATCACCTAAACACTGCTTATACTGTGACTGTATCACCCAAACACTGCTTATACTGTGACTGTATCACCTAAACACTGCTTATACTGTGAATGTGTCACCTAAACATTGCTTATGGAGTCTCCTGTTTATGACATCACCTGTGGCACGGCATGCAAATGAACTGCTTTGCAATGGGAAATTAGTAATTTGCATACCGTGCCACAGGTGATGTCATAAGCCGGAGACTCCACGGATGTATAGATAATTTTCAATCGTTTTTTCATTCTCTACATTCACAGTAATGTTGAGGTGATACAGGTTATTTTCAATGCTTGCTAAACTAGAGCAGACGGATTTGAAATGATTGCTCTGGTTTTAATAAAACGTGTGTAGTTTATTTTTTCACGTTCTTTTTATTTGTTAATGCCAAGGATTGCAGTCTGACATCTGGGTTTCTTCACTAACGCTAGTGAATACATTGTTTCGCTACGTGTTAATTTACATTTGATCAAACTGGCTGAAACTCACCTTCCAGATTTAAGGGAAAAGTGTTAAACATCACAGGAATCCTGCGCGGCAGAGTGTCACCACGTACAGATCGGCGACGCTCGCGTCGAATACAATGTGTGCGCAGTAAGTCACACGTCACAGAGTTAAACGGTGATGCACATCTGGGGAAAAAAAACTGCGGATAAAGGTTTAGTTAAATATGTTATGCCTTTGGTGGATGTTTTACACCCAGATTGCCTGATGGATAAATAGTTTCTCATGTTGTACAATATCAGATACCAGTAATGACTGTAACAACTGAGACTGTAGAGAGAGACTGTGCTATAACATAGTTTCCAACATCGGCCATGTATCCAGGGACACATATTTGTTCCACATGCTGCAGAAAGAGCATGCAAAGTGCAACCCGGCAGTATGTAGGATGGATATACGCACAGACATGCTTAATTAATCATGGTAGGTCCTATGAGATCTCCACCCTGATTGAGTAATTGATTGGATTCTGTCTGTGTGTCTATCCATCCAACATGGGGCTGCACTTTGCATACTCTTTCTGCAGCATGTGGAACAAATATGTGTCCCTGGAAACATGGCCGATGTTGGCAACTATGCTACAAAGTGCTGGGGAGCTTGATTCAATTGGAGGGAATTTACAATTGAATTTCAAAACTTAAGTTGCTGAGCTGGAATAATTCTCCCATGCAGCTATACTTCAAACTCTGCTACTTTGGCCTGAAGTTTGAAAGTCCCATCTCAACACCCTGCAATTTCCTCTTTCATGATTAAACCCCAAGTCTTTCTACAGGATAATATACCTTATCTGTCAGTATATCTGTCTACCAATCTCTGTACCTTATCTGTCAGTATTTCTATCAGTCTCTGTACCTTTTCTGTCAGTATATCTGTCTATCAGTCTCTGTACCTTATCTGTCAGTATATCTGTCTATCAATCTCTGTACCTTATCTGTCAGTATATCTGTCTATCAATCTCTGTACCTTATCTGTCGGTATATCTGTCTATCAATCTCTGTACCTTATCTGTCAGTATATCTGTCTACCAATCTCTGTACCTTATCTGTCAGTATATCTGTCTATCAGTCTCTGTACCTTATCTGTCAGTATATCTGTCTATCAGTCTCTGTACCTTATCTGTCAGTATATCTGTCTATCAATCTCTGTACCTTATCTGTCAGTATATCTGTCTATCAATCTCTGTACCTTATCTGTCGGTATATCTGTCTATCAATCTCTGTACCTTATCTGTCAGTATATCTGTCTACCAATCTCTGTACCTTATCTGTCAGTATATCTGTCTATCAGTCTCTGTACCTTATCTGTCAGTATATCTGTCTATCAGTCTCTGTACCTTATCTGTCAGTATATCTGTCTATCAGTCTCTGTACCTTATCTGTCAGTATATCTGTCTATCAGTCTATGTACCTTATCTGTCAGTATATCTGTCTATCAGTCTCTGTACCTTATCTGTCAGTATATCTGTCTATCAGTCTCTGTACCTTATCTGTCAGTATATCTGTCTATCAATCTCTGTACCTTATCTGTCAGTATATCTGTCTATCAATCTCTGTACCTTATCTGTCAGTATATCTGTCTACCAATCTCTGTACCTTATCTGTCAGTATATCTGTCTATCAGTCTCTGTACCTTATCTGTCAGTATATCTGTCTATCAGTCTCTGTACCTTATCTGTCAGTATATCTGTCTATCAGTCTCTGTACCTTATCTGTCAGTATATCTGTCTATCAGTCTCTGTACCTTATCTGTCACTATATCTGTCTATCAATCTCTGTACCTTATCTGTCAGTATATCTGTCTATCAGTCTCTGTACCTTATCTGTCAGTATATCTGTCTATCAGTCTCTGTACCTTATCTGTCAGTATATCTGTCTATCAGTCTCTGTACCTTATCTGTCAGTATATCTGTCTATCAGTCTCTGTACCTTATCTGTCAGTATATCTGTCTATCAGTCTCTGTACCTTATCTGTCAGTATATCTGTCTATCAATCTCTGTACCTTATCTGTCAGTATATCTGTCTATCAGTCTCTGTACCTTTTCTGTCAGTATATCTGTCTATCAATCTCTGTGCCTTATCTGTCAGTATATCTGTCTATCAGTCTCTGTACCTTATCTGTCAATATATCTGTCTATCAGTCTCTGTACCTTATCTGTCAATATATCTGTCTATCAGTCTCTGTACCTTATCTATCAGTATATCTGTCAATCTCTGTACCTTATCTGTCAGTATTTCTATCAGTCTCTGTACCTTATCTGTCAGTATATCTGTCTATCAGTCTCTGTACCTTATCTGTCAGTATATCTGTCTATCAGTCTCTGTACCTTATCTGTCAGTATATCTGTCTATTAGTCTCTGTACCTTATCTGTCAGTATATCTGTCTATCAATCTCTGTACCTTATCTGTCAGTATATCTGTCTATCAATCTCTGTACCTTATCTGTCAGTATATCTGTCTATCAGTCTCTGTACCTTATCTGTCAGTATATCTGTCTATCACTCTATGTACCTTATCTGTCAGTATATCTGTCTATCAGTCTCTGTACCTTTTCTGTCAGTATATCTGTCTATCAGTCTCTGTACCTTATCTGTCAGTATATCTGTCTATCAGTCTCTGTACCTTATCTGTCAGTATATCTGTCTATCAATCTCTGTACCTTATCTGTCAGTATATCTGTCTATCAATCTCTGTACCTTATCTGTCAGTATATCTGTCTATCAATCTCTGTACCTTATCTGTCAGTATATCTGTCTATCAATCTCTGTACCTTATCTGTCAGTATATCTGTCTATCAATCTCTGTACCTTATCTGTCAGTATATCTGTCTATCAATCTCTGTACCTTATCTGTCTATCAGTCTCTGTACCTTATCTGTCAGTATATCTGTCTATCAATCTCTGTACCTTATCTATCAGTATATCTGTCTATCAATCTCTGTACCTTATATGTCAGTATATCTGTCTATCAATCTCTGTACCTTACCTGTCAGTATATCTGTCTATCAATCTCTGTACCTTATCTGTCAGTATATCTGTCTATCAGTCTCTGTACCTTATCTGTCAGTATATCTGTCTATCAATCTCAGTACCTTATCTGTCAGTATATCTGTCTATCAGTCTCTGTACCTTATCTGTCAGTATATCTGTCTATCAATCTCTGTACCTTATCTGTCAGTATATCTGTCTATCAGTCTCTGTACCTTATCTGTCAGTATATCTGTCTATCAGTCTCTGTACCTTATCTGTCAGTATATCTGTCTATCAGTCTCTGTACCTTATCTGTCAGTATATCTGTCTATCAATCTCTGTACCTTATCTGTCAGTATATCTGTCTATCAATCTCTGTACCTTATCTGTCAGTATATCTGTCTATCAGTCTCTGTACCTTATCTGTCAGTATATCTGTCTATCAGTCTCTGTACCTTATCTGTCAGTATATCTGTCTATCAGTCTATGTACCTTATCTGTCAGTATATCTGTCTATCAGTCTCTGTACCTTTTCTGTCAGTATATCTGTCTATCAGTCTCTGTACCTTATCTGTCAGTATATCTGTCTATCAGTCTCTGTACCTTATCTGTCAGTATATCTGTCTATCAATCTCTGTACCTTATCTGTCAGTATATCTGTCTATCAATCTCTGTACCTTATCTGTCAGTATATCTGTCTATCAATCTCTGTACCTTATCTGTCAGTATATCTGTCTATCAATCTCTGTACCTTATCTGTCAGTATATCTGTCTATCAATCTCTGTACCTTATCTGTCAGTATATCTGTCTATCAATCTCTGTACCTTATCTGTCAGTATATCTGTCTATCAATCTCTGTACCTTATCTGTCAGTATATCTGTCTATCAGTCTCTGTACCTTATCTGTCAGTATATCTGTCTATCAATCTCTGTACCTTATCTGTCAGTATATCTGTCTATCAATCTCTGTACCTTATCTATCAGTATATCTGTCTATCAATCTCTGTACCTTATATGTCAGTATATCTGTCTATCAATCTCTGTACCTTACCTGTCAGTATATCTGTCTATCAATCTCTGTACCTTATCTGTCAGTATATCTGTCTATCAATCGCTGTACCTTATCTGTCAGTATATCTGTCTATCAGTCTCTGTACCTTATCTGTCAGTATATCTGTCTATCAGTCTCTGTACCTTATCTGTCAGTATATCTGTCTATCAATCTCTGTACCTTATCTGTCAGTATATCTGTCTATCAGTCTCTGTACCTTATCTGTCAGTATATCTGTCTATCAGTCTCTGTACCTTATCTGTCAGTATATCTGTCTATCAGTCTATGTACCTTATCTGTCAGTATATCTGTCTATCAGTCTCTGTACCTTTTCTGTCAGTATATCTGTCTATCAGTCTCTGTACCTTATCTGTCAGTATATCTGTCTATCAGTCTCTGTACCTTATCTGTCAGTATATCTGTCTATCAATCTCTGTACCTTATCTGTCAGTATATCTGTCTATCAATCTCTGTACCTTATCTGTCAGTATATATGTCTATCAATCTCTGTACCTTATCTGTCAGTATATCTGTCTATCAATCTCTGTACCTTATCTGTCAGTATATCTGTCTATCAATCTCTGTACCTTATCTGTCAGTATATCTGTCTATCAATCTCTGTACCTTATCTGTCAGTATATCTGTCTATCAATCTCTGTACCTTATCTGTCAGTATATCTGTCTATCAATCTCTGTACCTTATCTGTCAGTATATCTGTCTATCAATCTCTGTACCTTATCTGTCAGTATATCTGTCTATCAATCTCTGTACCTTATCTGTCAGTATATCTGTCTATCAATCTCTGTACCTTATCTGTCAGTATATCTGTCTATCAGTCTCTGTACCTTATCTGTCAGTATATCTGTCTATCAATCTCTGTACCTTATCTATCAGTATATCTGTCTATCAATCTCTGTACCTTATCTATCAGTATATCTGTCTATCAATCTCTGTACCTTATATGTCAGTATATCTGTCTATCAATCTCTGTACCTTACCTGTCAGTATATCTGTCTATCAATCTCTGTACCTTATCTGTCAGTATATCTGTCTATCAGTCTCTGTACCTTATCTGTCAGTATATCTGTCTATCAATCTCAGTACCTTATCTGTCAGTATATCTGTCTATCAGTCTCTGTACCTTATCTGTCAGTATATCTGTCTATCAATCTCTGTACCTTATCTGTCAGTATATCTGTCTATCAATCTCTGTACCTTATCTGTCAGTATATCTGTCTATCAGTCTCTGTACCTTATCTGTCAGTATATCTGTCTATCAGTCTCTGTACCTTATCTGTCAGTATATCTGTCTATCAATCTCTGTACCTTATCTGTCAGTATATCTGTCTATCAATCTCTGTACCTTATCTGTCAGTTTATCTGTCTAGCAATCTCTGTACCTTATCTGTCAGTATATCTGTCTAGCAATCTCTGTACCTTATCTGTCAGTATATCTGTCTATCAATCTCTGTACCTTATCTGTCAGTATATCTGTCTATCAATCTCTGTACCTTATCTGTCAGTATATCTGTCTATCAGTATCTGTACCTTATCTGTCAGTATATCTGTCTATCAGTCTCTGTAGCTTATCTGTCAGTATATCTGTCTATCAATCTCTGTACCTTATCTGTCAATATATCTGTCTATCAATCTCTGTACCTTATCTGTCAATATATCTGTCTATAAATCTCTGTACCTTATCTGTCAGTATATCTGTCTATCAGTCTCTGTAGCTTATCTGTCAGTATATCTGTCTATCAGTCTCTGTAGCTTATCTGTCAGTATATCTGTCTATCAATCTCTGTACCTTATCTGTCAGTATATCTGTCTATCAGTCTCTGTACCTTATCTGTCAGTATATCTGTCTATCAATCTCTGTACCTTATCTGTCAGTATATCTGTCTATCAGTCTCTGTACCTTATCTGTCAGTATATCTGTCTATCAATCTCTGTACCTTATCTGTCAGTATATCTGTCTATCAGTCTCTGTACCTTATCTGTCAGTATATCTGTCTATCAGTCTCTGTACCTTATCTGTCAGTATATCTGTCTATCAGTCTCTGTACCTTATCTGTCAGTATATCTGTCTATCAGTCTCTGTACCTTATCTGTCAGTATATCTGTCTATCAATCTCTGTACCTTATCTGTCAGTATATCTGTCTATCAGTCTCTGTACCTTATCTGTCAGTATATCTGTCTATCAGTCTCTGTACCTTATCTGTCAGTATATCTGTCTATCAGTCTCTGTACCTTATCTGTCAGTATATCTGTCTATGAATCTCTGTACCTTATCTGTCAGTATATCTGTCTATCAGTCTCTGTACCTTATCTGTCAGTATATCTGTCTATCAATCTCTGTATCTTATCTGTCAGTATATCAGTCTATCAGTGTCTGTACCTTATCTGTAAGTATATCTGTCTATCAATCTCTGCACCTTATCTGTCAGTATATCTGTCTATCAATCTCTGTGCCTTATCTGTCAGTATATCTGTCTATCAATCTCTGTACCTTATCTGTCAGTATATCTGTCTATTAGTCTCTGTGCCTTATCTGTCAGTATATCTGTCTATCAATCTCTGTACCTTATCTGTCAGTATATCTGTCTATCAATCTCTGTACCTTATCTGTCAGTATATCTGTCTATCAGTCTCTGTACCTTATCTGTCAGTATATCTGTCTATCAGTCACTGTACCTTTTCTGTCAGTAGGCAGGGTGGGCTGATGAAGTTGCACCATTGGCCACTAAATTGTCCCCCCCCCCTTCACCTGGTCAAACATTGTTAGTCCCCCCCCCCCCCCCCCCCCCCCCATCTGATCTAGTACTTGGGATTTCTTTGCACGGGTTCTAGGATTCCAGTAATATAGTAAAATAGCCTAGAGCTAGCGTCACATGCTGACCACGTCCCGCTAGTTAGTAGTAAAGGATGAATGGCGTAGTACACACTGAACTACGGGACTGGAAGTGAAGCTAAGCGGAGTTGTCACATCCTTTTTGTCACATTGTGATGCCTGGCAGTGTATTAATGTGCTGTTCACAGCAAAAATACCCTGCAAAAAAACCCAGAGAAAACAAAACGACAATCTAGCAGCTTCTTAAAGCCAAATCAATAATACTATATAATAGATTGGGCGTAATTACTGTTATAAATTGTGCCGTCCCTGACCAATCTTTATCGCCGTGTGCAGCTGTACTCTCCTGATATATACAGATATATTCATATTATATCAGCAAAGTAAGAGTACATGAAGTGGCCATCTTGCTTTTTTTGCAGATTACATTTGAAACATTAAACAGCAATCCGTTATTTCCCTTTGTGCGATAAAATTGTTTGTGTCGTTTGTGTCAGAGAACACAGTGGATCCGCTTTGTCCCCATTACTTAAAAATATATTATCCTGTAGAAAGTTCTTCTGGGAAATCAGTGGAGCCTTTCATCTTCTGGGGTCAATAAAATGAGTACCATTAAGTTGGCAGTAACATTTCCTGCATGTTGGGCATTGGTAAATCCTGAAGACGTATTTACTGGTACATTGTTGGTAATACCAGTCAAGTCTGCCAACCATACTTACAACCAAGCTCCCATCCAGGGTCAGCCCTTAAATGGGGCAGAGTGGGGCAGCTGCCCCAGGCGGTACCCTGGCAGAGGCGGCACTTTGCTGAGAGTTACGAAGCCTCCCGTGATTGGTTCAGTCCCTCCTTTACACGGTGCTCAAAGCACAGAGATGCCTGGACCAGGTAAGTTAAACAGTTAGACAGTGTGTGTGTATGTCAGTGTGAGTGAGTGTGTGTATGTCATTGTGTGTGTATGTGTATGTCAGTGTGAGTGAGTGTGGGTGTGTGTGTGTGTATGTGTGAGTGACAGACTGTGTATGTGTGTGAGTGTGTGTGTGGATAAAGGGGTTATCTCCTCTGCGACTGCCTCTATCTGTCTAGCTACCCAAGGGGTTAACTCCTCTGACACTGACTATACCTGTCTAGCCACCCAAGGGGTTAACACCTTTGATACTGACTTTATCTGTCTAGCCACCCAAGCGGTTAACTCCTCTGACACTGCCTATATCTGTCTAGCCACCCAAGAGGTTAACGCCTCTGACACTGCCTATATATATATAGCCACCCAAGGGGTTAACACCTCTGACACTGCCTATATATGTCTAGCCACCCAGGGAGTTAACTACTCTGACACTGCCTATATCTCTCTATCCACCCAAGAGGTTAATGCCTCTGATACTACCTATGTCTATCTAGCCATCCAGGGGTTAACTCCTCTGAAACTGACTCTATCTATGTGGATTTTGTTATAGGTCACTGGTCACATTATTTTTTTGGGAATTGCACAGCATATTATTATAACAATGTTTTAGCATGACTTTCAGCATTTTGTTTTTCGCCCCAGGCAGCACAGTGTCTTAAGCCGGCCCTGCTCCCATCTTTCAAGAAAACCTAGTGTGTGGGTTAAAATATCCCAAAATATGAAAGGTCCTCCCCTATTTCCCACCCCAACTCACTGTTTTAGTTTTTGTCGCCTAAGCATATAAAAAAATGTTACCTTAACTCCACCCACTGACTTTATCTGAAGGATTCTAAGCATACTGCTGTACACGTGGTAGAGTATCTGTGGATGTTGACCTCTGAGCAGACAATCATCGTTTGAGACACTTTGAAGGTTGCTTATCTTCTTCCAGGATTCCACATGCATGCTGGACAGGTGAATGAGAAGATCAACCGAAGCTCCAACCCTGATATTTGTGCATAAATTCAACATAAATTAATTAAAAATATATATATATTTTTTTTTATAAATTCGGACTGGTCTCCTAAGAACACATTTGATGTTTTAATGTACAATATCATTTTTACACTGCCCCATTTTACCACAATATGGAAAGAAAAGGGATCTATCCCCCTTTCCCCTAACAGATAATCTAGGAAATGCTCAATATTTTTGCAATGCTTGATTAATAGACAGATAATTAATAGACAGTAACAGCCCAACAAATTGGGCATCCTGTATATTTATGGTGTGCGGAGCATATTGCTTGCGTAGTGCAAATTCCTGAGAATAATGGCAGACATTAGAGCTGATTATGTGTGATCAGTGCATTATGAATTTGCATTCCCATTACAAAGAAGTGTTTTGTTAATTAGATACCGTGGAAGAGCATAAATCTTGAATTAGCAAAGCAGCTATATTTTCTTAAGAGCAGATATATTGTATGGCCAGAGTATTGTGTTGGAAGAAAGAAACTAGCAGTAAAAATAGAGCATCTATCGGCACACACTGCGAACAATCCAATGACCTCAAATACCACTTATCGCTGGGTTTTAACTCACATTTTTCTCTTGCAGACTATGGGATTTAGTGCCTTGATGTACATTTATTCCGGGCTTTGAACAGACCCCACTGGATTCAAATCTTTGATAATGACTACAGGAACTAATCAGAGTTTGTGTTATTGCCGTATTCTCTGCAAATGGTGCGAGAAAGTGAGTGTGTGGTTTGTTGTAATATGAAAGAAGATGCATTAAGGGGGAGTACTCTCGGAAATGTAAATAATGCTTCATTACGCCTTCTAATGTATCTGATGTACATACTTCAAACTTGTAGGCAAAAAATGTAACTATGTTGAAAAATGGCATCAAGTGTAGATATTTTAAATAGATATGCATGAAATAATATAAATTATACAGAGCAAAGATTCTAAACAACATGTCGGCCCCCTGATAGAGCTATACAGAGCAAAGATTCTAAACAACATGTCTGCCCCCTGATAGAGCTATACAGAGCAAAGATTCTAAACAACATGTCTGCCCCCTGATAGAGCTATACAGAGCAAAGATTCTAAACAACATGTCCGTCCCCTGATAGAGCTATACAGAGCAAAGATTCTAAACAACATGTCTGCCCCCTGATAGAGCTATACAGAGCAAAGATTCTAAACAACATGTCCGCCCCCTGATAGAGTTATACAGAGCAAAGATTCTAAACAACGTGTCCGTCCCTGATAGAGCTATACAGAGCAAAGATTCTAAACAACATGTCCGCCCCTGATAGAGCTATACAGAGCAAAGATTCTAAACAACATGTCTGCCCCCTGATAGAGCTATACAGAGCAAAGATTCTAAACAACATGTCCGCCCCCTGATAGAGTTATACAGAGCAAAGATTCTAAACAACATGTCCGCCCCCTGATAGAGTTATACAGAGCAAAGATTCTAAACAACGTGTCCGTCCCTGATAGAGCTATACAGAGCAAAGATTCTAAACAACATGTCCGTCCCTGATAGAGCTATACAGAACAAAGATTCTAAACAACATGTCCGCCCCCTGATAGAGCTATACAGAGCAAAGATTCTAAACAACATGTCCATCCCCTGATAGAGCTATACAGAGCAAAGATTCTAAACAACATGTCCGTCCCTGATAGAGCTATACAGAGCAAAGATTCTAAACAACATGTCCGCCCCGATAGAGCTATACAGAACAAAGATTCTAAACAACATGTCCGCCCCCTGATAGAGCTATACAGAGCAAAGATTCTAAACAACATGTCCGTCCCTGATAGAGTTATACAGAGCAAAGATTCTAAACAACATGTCCGTTCCCTGATAGAGCTATACAGAGCAAAGATTCTAAACAACATGTCCATCCCCTGATAGAGCTATACAGAGCAAAGATTCTAAACAACATGTCCGTCCCTGATAGAGCTATACAGAGCAAAGATTCTAAACAACATGTCTGCCCCGAAAGAGCTATACAGAACAAAGATTCTAAACAACATGTCCGCCCCCTGATAGAGCTATACAGAGCAAAGATTCTAAACAACATGTCCGTCCCTGATAGAGTTATACAGAGCAAAGATTCTAAACAACATGTCCGTTCCCTGATAGTGCTATACAGAGCAAAGATTCTAAACAGCATGTCCGCCCCCTGATAGAGTTATACAGAGCAAAGATTCGAAACAACATGTCCGCCATCTGATAGAGCTATACAGAGCAAAGATTCTAAACAACATGTCCGCCCCCTGATAGAGTTATGCAGAGCAAAGATTCTAAACAACATGTCCGCCCCCTGATAGAGTTATACAGAGCAAAGACTCTAAACAACATGTCCTCCCCTGATAGAGCTATACAGAGAAAAGATTCTAAACAACATGTCCGCCCCATGATAGAACTATACAGAGCAAAGATTCTAAACATGTCCTCCCCTGATAGAGCTATACAGAGCAAAGATTCTAAACAACATGTCCAGCCCTGATAGAGCTATACAGAGCAAAGATTCTAAACAACATGTCTGCCCCCTGATAGAGCTATACAGAGCAAAGATTCTAAACAATTTGTCCGGCCCCTGATAGAGCTATACAGAGCAAAGATTCTAAACAACATGTCCGCCCCCGAATAGAGCTATACAGAGCAAAGATTCTAAACAACATGTCCGCCCCTGATAGAGCTATACAGAGCAAAGATTCTAAACAACATGGCCGCCCCCGGATAGAGCTATACAGAACAAAAGGCTCTCAGTGAAGTACTCTATTTGTATGTATTGAACACCTATTCAGGATCATTGCCATAAAAAGCCAGCCACAAAACTCATATCTGCTATGGAGTAACTGCACTTAATTGCTGCCAGTTACCACTATATGCACTACAGATTTTGAATCCCAGTATGCTCAGCCAGCCACACAACCTTAAATAGCTTTGGAGCAACTTCCCTTCATTTCTGGAGGTTAGCAATCCCAGAATGCTCAGTTAGCCTATGGCCCTTATGTGTTGTGAGACCTTTATCTGTTGATGACTACCACTCCCAGCATGCTCAGCGGTGGTGTACCTATATAAATCTATATACAAATATATGGTCACTGGTCCTCCTGACTGCCTATTTTTTTTTATTACATCTCCTCTGCCTGCAGAATGTATATTACATTTATTTCCAATTTGGAAAGCAATTTGAGCAGCACAATACATATATAATTGGTTTTTTTCATGAAAGATTTTCAGGGCCAAACATATTTTTTTTTTGTGCTAAATTTGTCGTCCTGTTAATTCCGTTCCCCTTTTTCGGGCACAATAGGGGAGAAATGTCCCTGCCACTGCGGCTGATCTCCTGTGTGCCCAGTGTACAGCTGACTGCAGCGGCCGTATAACTCCACCACGTGCAGTGGGGTAGGGTGCGGCGGGGGCAAAAGAGAAGCCCCCCCTTCCGTACAAGACCAACGTATGCTGGTTCTGTTGGCTGCAATAAAGAGACGGTGCAGATCATACAATACATAGAAGCCTGCAGGCAGTTTGAGGTGTGATAGAAACAAATCCCTCTCCTTATTGTGTGATTAGGTCACTGCACCACTTTTATTAGAAAATGAATTTATACATAACTTTATAGACTGTGCCAAAGCACTACACATTTTGGATCTCCAGCAGTTTAAAGGACAACTGTAAACAAAAAATAACTTATGTCTTATTAAAAGAGTGTATCACAATCTACACTGTGTAGTCCTTTTACATAGGAATGCTTTAAGGAGTGAATATAAATAAAATACCTTATTGAGTCCTCTTTGATCCATATAGTTCCATCAGGGGGAGTATATGTTGTTTAGACTCTTTGCTCTGTATAACTCTATCAGGGGACGGACATGTTGTTTAGTATCTTTGCTCTGTATAGCTCTATCAGGGGACGGACATGTTGTTTAGAATCTTTGCTCTGTATAGCTCTATCAGGGGGCAGACATGTTGTTTAGAATCTTTGCTCTGTATAGCTCTATCAGGGGACGGACATGTTGTTTAGAATCTTTGTTCTGTATAGCCTTATCAGGGGACGGACATGTTGTTTAGAATGTTTGTTCTGTATAGCCTTATCAGGGGACGGACATGTTGTTTAGAATCTTTGCTCTGTATAGCTCTATCAGAGGCAGACATGTTGTTTAGAATCTTTGTTCTGTATAACTTTATCAGGAGGCGGACATGTTGTATAGAATCTTTGCTCTGTATAGTTCTATGGGGGTTGACCTGTTGTTTAGAATCTTTGTTCTGTATAGCTCTATCAGGGGGCGGACAAGTTGTTTAGAATCTTTGCTCTGTATAACTTTATCAGGAGGCGGACATGTTGTATAGAATCTTTGTTCTGTATAGTTCTATCAGGGGGCGGACATGTTGTTTAGAATCTTTGCTCTGTATAGCTCTATCACGGGCAGACATGTTGTTTAGAATCTTTGCTCTGTATAGCTCTATCAGGGGCAGACATGTTGTTTAGAATCTTTGTTCTGTATAACTTTATCAGGAGGCGGACATGTTGTATAGAATCTTTGCTCTGTATAACTTTATCAGGAGGCGGACATGTTGTTTAGAATCTTTGCTCTGTATAGTTCTATCAGGAGGTGGACATGTTGTTTAGAATCTTTGCTCTGTATATCTCTATCTGGGGTGGACATATTGTTTGGCATCTTTTGCTCTGTATAGCTCTCTCAGGGGCAGACATTTTGTTTAGAATCTTTGCTCTGTATAGCTCTATCAGGGGCAGACATGTTGTTTAGAATCTTTGCTCTGTATAGCTCTATCAGGGGCAGACATGTTGTTTAGAATCTTTGTTCTGTATAACTTTATCAGGAGGCGGACATGTTGTATAGAATCTTTGCTCTGTATAACTTTATCAGGAGGCGGACATGTTGTTTAGAATCTTTGCTCTGTATAGTTCTATCAGGAGGTGGACATGTTGTTTAGAATCTTTGCTCTGTATATCTCTATCTGGGGTGGACATATTGTTTGGCATCTTTGCTCTGTATAGCTCTCTCAGGGGCAGACATTTTGTTTAGAATCTTTGCTCTGTATAGCTCTATCAGGGGTGGACATGTTGTTTAGAATCTTTGTTCTGTATAGCTTTATCAGGAGGCGGACATGTTGTTTAGAATCTTTGTTCTGTATAGCTCTATCTGGGGTCGGACATGTTGTTTAGAATCTTTGCTCTGTATAGCTCTATCAGGGGCAGACATGTTGCTTAGAATCTTTGTTCTGTATAGCTTTATCAGGAGGCGGACATGTTGTTTAGAATCCTGGATCCAATGAAGGATGATCTGATCTAGAATTCTAAGCAACACAGATGCCCCCTGATCGAGCTGCATGGAACAAAGAGTGCTCAATAAAGTATTTTAATTCTTTTATTAAATCATTTCTATGTAAAATACCTAAACTTGCAATCTTCAATTAAACACAACTTCATATTTTTGTCCACGGCTGTCCTTTAAGTTTCTTGAGAAAAAACAAATCTGGATTTTGTTCTCTTTTTCTTCTTGTTGAGAGACCCCGTAAAGCCCCCATTTAGCATGGTAACCCTGCCCCTAATTTCTGAACCTCCATTGTGGGGTCTGGGTGACATATTCATTAAAACTTCTCCGCTCTCAGACAGGCTGTCTGTACATCCGCCCTGTCAGCCCAGGCCCAGCAGCACGGGGGTGATTTTTCGGCAGAAGTGTTCATTTCGCTCCATTGATTTTGAAATGAAAGTTATTGAGTGTGTATCGCTCTGAAATCCCCGCGCCAACAGCTGGCTGGCTTGGTGTGTATCGCTCTGAAATCCCCGCGCCAACAGCTGGCTGGCTTGTTTCTAGCTCTACCGAGGCTGCTTTGGGAGCAGTCCAGTGGACAAATCCAATAAGGGGGTACGGATAGAAATAAATGACTTGTGCGAGCAGGAAATCTATATCTCGCGTTGTACACCTTCCAGCTCGGAAAGAAGCGCTCTGTATATTTTATACCAATGGAAATTGGGCCTGGTGGACTTATTAGTTTGATAAGTGGGACACTGACTTCAGCTGGTGTCGAGGCGATGTGCAGATTGATTGACTGGGCAATGCAAAGTCAGACATTTTGGGCGCTTCTTGGAAATTTGTCTTTTTACCTCAAATAAAGCGTTGCTTGGCCTTCATCCACCTACAGTGTGCTCAAAACTATCTTTAGATAAAGTACAGAAGAAGAAACGGATCTAAAGCTATAAAGAGCAAAGATTCTAAACAACATGTCCACCCCCTGATAGAGCTATACAGAGCAAAGATTCTAAACAACTTGTCCGCCCCCTGATAGAGCTATACAGAGCAAATATTCTAAACAACATGTCCGCCCCCTGGTAGAGCTATACAGAGCAAAGATTCTAAACAACATGTCCATCCCCTGATAGAGCTAAACAGAGCAAAGATTCTAAACAACATGTCCTCCCCCTGATAGAGCTATACAGAGCAAAGATTCTAAACAACATGCCCGCCTCCTGATAGAGCTATACAGAGCAAAGATTCTAAACAACATGTCTGCCCCCTGATAGAGCTATACAGAGCAAAGATTCTAAACAACATGTCTGCCCCCTGATAGAGCTATACAGAGCAAAGATTCTAGACAACATGTACACCACCTGATAGAGCTATACAGAGCAAAGATTCTAAACAACATGTCCACCACCTGATAGAGCTATACAGAGCAAAGATTCTAAACAACATGTCCACCCCCTGATAGAGCTATACAGAGCAAAGATTCTAAACAACATGTCCGCCCCCTGATAGAGCTATACAGAGCAAAGATTCTAAACAACATGCCCGCCCCCTGATAGAGCTATACAGAGCAAGGATTCTAAACAACATGTCCGTTCCCTGATAGAGCTATACAGAGCAAGGATTCTAAACAACATGTCCATCCCCTGATAGAGCTATACAGAGCAAAGATTCAAAACAACATATCCGCCCCCTGATAGAGCTATACAGAGCAAAGATTTTAAACATGTCCACCCCTGACAGAGCGATACAGAGCAAAGATTTTAAACATGTCCACCCCTGACAGAGCATAACAAGCAGAGAGGGCTAAATAAGGTGTTTTATTTGTATTCTTGGGACAATTCATAGCGGGCAGTCCCATCGCGAGACATTCAGCGTTGGATGGCCGCGCTTGATGGTCATAGACCTGTCCTGCTGTCAGGACCTAAAGTGGGCCGGGTTACATGGCGCCTTTTATTCCACCGCTATAAAATTAGGCTGGAGACGTTACCGTTCTCCTATCCATGCAAATCTTGTTCTACTATCAGGCCGCCATTGTGGTAACTGTTGGGATATGTACAGGAGGTGGTCGCATGATAGACGTTTATAAACACTTCCCACTGCGCAGTTTGATTTCTCCTAAGCTGGTCTAGCTCATCTCATAATGTTAAGTTTCTCCCCCCCCCAGCTCTATTTAACGAACAAAACAGGAGTCAAAAAACACTGATGCTGCTCTTTATATCCAACAATAAAAGAAAGAAAAACCACAGAAATATATCTAATTAGCGCCATAAATATATCCTGCCTAGTAAAAAAACAAAAAAAACCTTTAGAGACAAATACTGAGGTGGGACTACAGACCACCCGAACACATTAAAAAGACTATCAGGGGGAGACTTGCCTGCCTTCCAATGCAGTGGGGGCACAGCCAAAAGGGGGCAGGGAACCATGACCCCACAGGTTTCAGCCTACCCGGTGTAGGTTTAGTCTTTATTCGAGAAAAAGAGAGAATGTAGGGAATTGACAAGGGAATTTCAAACTTAACGCCAACATTGCCCAGTTGGAAAAATTCTCCCATTTAACTGAATCCTTTCAACTGGGCAAGCTTTAAGCTTGGAGTTCTCTTGTCAATTCCCTGCATTTCTATCATACCTGGAAAAAAAGCCCTATGTATGTCTTATAGCAGTGAGCATGATGGGACAACCTCATATTTCACAGGACAGGACCCCCCAAAACCCGGGAATGTTTATGCTTATGACATCACCTTCGGGCCTGATGAGCAAGTCACTCATTTTCCCACTGAATAGTCGTTCGTCAAGTCACACGGTGATGTCATAAGCGGGAGACAACATTTAAAACATTTCTCTTACATCAGGCATATTAAGGGTTAAGCAGGGAATCAGGTATCCAAATATGAGCAACTGAAGATCAGAGAATATAGATATAAGGTTTATCATTATTAATAGTGTGAGTGTCAGCTGTGCGTGAGAAAGCCTCGCTGGGACTATAATCCTAAGGGGATGGGACACTTCATCGCGGCTGCTTCCGCGCAGCTGCTTCACCGCTGACTCTGCAGCACAAGACAGATCGTCGCTGGAGATTTCATCGCGGGACATTTCATCGCTAAAGGTAAGTATTTTACTGATTTTAGTTGGTTTAGAATTAGGTTTAGTGTTTAGTGTTAGGGGTTAATTTTACTATTAGGGGTCGGGGGTTAGTATTAGGGTTAGTATTAGGGTTTAGGGGGTTAATTTTAGTATTAGGGGTCGGGGCTTAGTATTAGGGTTTAGGGGGTTAATTTTAGTATTGGGGTCGGGGCTTAGTATTAGGGTTAGTATTAGGGTTTAGGGGGTTAATATTAGTATTAGGGGTCGGGGGTTAGTATTAGGGTTAGTATTAGGGTTTAGGGGGTTAATTTTAGTATTAGGGGTCGGGGCTTAGTATTAGGGTTAGTATTAGGGTTTAGGGGGTTAACTTTAGTATTAGGGGTCGGGGGTTAGTATTAGGGTTAGTATTAGGGTTAGTATTGGGGTTTAGGGGGTTAACTTTAGTATTAGGGGTCGGGGATTAGTATTAGGGTTAGTATTAGGGGTCGGGGTTAGTATTAGGGGTCGGGGGTTAGTATTAGGGTTTAGGGGGTTAATTTTATTATTGGGGTTAATTTTAGTGTCAGTATTGGGGTTTAGTGTTACTATTGGGGGGGGAATCATTTATTAGGGGGAGGTTATTTTCGTTTTACTTTTAGATTGTAAGAGCTGACCGTTCAGCGCTGAACTGTCAGCTCTTACATAGCTGCAGCCGCGGTGAAACGGCCGCGTTATACTTCATTGCGGACAGTTCAGCGTTCTAACTGCCGCGCTGAACTGTCAGCGATGAAAATGCGGCGAAGAAGTGTCCTAGACCCAATCCTAACACGGATGGCAGCTGGGGAGGGAATAAATGCAGATTTTTACGCTGTGCGAAAGAATCTGCTACACGGGAAAAATATATATATTTTCCAATGCGGTCCTCCTCCACTGATGACATCACCCTCCCTCTGTGACATCATCAACACTCCCTCTTACAGAGCTGGGGATTTGGTTTTAACATAGAATCTGTTCAGGGCTCTGGGATGCAGGTTTGATTCCTGGGGAGGCCAACTCAGCCTTACATCCTTCTGAGGTTGACAGAATGAGTGCCATTAAGTTGGGTCGTATTGGGTATATGTATGTGGAAAAAGAGCGAATAAGGCAATGTTAAAATGTGTTGTTATTATTATTATTATTCCATAGAAATTAATTAATATCCAAGGTCATTTGTAGTTTGTCTTTCTTGGATACAGAATGGGTGGACGGAATAAATCCATGTTTCTCTGTAATATTTAACGAATTAACATTAAATTACAAGCTATTAAAATTAAAAAAAACATAAGAAATGTTCATTTTTTTCCCTGAAAATTTTTGTTTTCTGTTAAACATCATTGACATATAAATGATCATAAAGGTTATAATAATGCTGAGCGTCATACAATACTATAAAATGTGTTTATATTAACGAGGGGGGAACAGATACTATAAGGAGTAGTGGGAAACAAGTAAGAGGAGACAGAGAGGACAGACAAGAATGGAAGGGAAGGGGACTGACCATTAACTAAAAGGATGCAAATATGTTTTATGTGCAAATCTATTCTTGCTCTTTGCTCCTATTGCAATGTGCTAAAGATTTAAAACTCAAACAGTACATACACGCAAATTGCGAATAAAAACAGGCAAGTTTGCGAATATTTTTTCTACCTCTTTTGATGGCGCTCGCTAAAAACTCTTTAGCGTGGCGCAAATGTAATCGCAATTTATTAGCGCAACCGGGAAAATGCACGCTAAATAAAAATAAACGGAAGAGGCGCAAATCATGGAAAACAAACGCAGAATGTTACAAATAGTCGCAAATTGCTCCTTACTCAGGTTTTACCTACTTTTTTCCCCACTGCTCTTGTTTAGTACAAGACCCCCATAATCTCACCAAAAAAAAGGCCTCATGTCATACAAGTGTAATAAGTGCCATATTGCTTAAAGGGACAGTGTCACCTAAACACTGCTTACACTGTGAATGTAGAGAGTAAATAACATGCTGTAAAATGGTCTCTCCATTGTGTGTCCCTTTAATTCACTCCAATATGTATAGGAACGTATGAAATAAAAAAACATAATCTCAAAGGTGTTAAGTATACGAACAATGACAATAAGAGATTATTTAGCAAATTGTAACATTTATTACAGATTCCGGATCAGTATGGGGGGGGTAAACCAGAGCCAATTTAAAATTCCGATTACTTCTAGAGCAAAAGTTCATGATAAATATGATATACCCCGAGACACAAACAGACTCCGACACCCCCAGCAATTAGCTGATTGCAAGGGAATTTTCTCCACAAATAGGGCCATTTATCATGCTTTGTTTGGCTGGTTTTCTAACAGGTGGGATTTATTAGCCGGTGTGTAATGTCTGCATGTGTGTTTACTGATAAGGGAGTTGGTGACAAGGTATTGTCCATTTATAGTACTTGTTACCAATATAGGGGATTTAATGCATGGTGAGCTGCGTTCATAGAGCTGGCCTTTTAATAAATATATTGGGTTGGCCAGTTTTAGCTGTTCAGGGCCTCATACCCCAAATATTTAGAGGGGCACTTCTTGCACACAAGAAAGAGATTTTAATTTAAAGTAAACAAATAAGTACCACGAGACCCTCAACTGATTAATTAATAAATTAGTCCCCAAACTCACTTTGGTGCAAGATGAAGATTAAGGCTTATATAGTGCATAGTTTTTTTTTCCAGTGTATCAGGCATTCTGCATAAATCCCATTTTTAATATTCCACTCAAGTCCCCCTCCCCCTGCCCCGCATCCTATCCTACAGGTACTGCTTTACTGATTGTGTGTAGCTACTGATCATGTATCAGTTTTGTTTCAATAAGTCCCTTCCTCTGCTGCTCTGCTGGTGGAATATAATACATTGTGTGGACTGGGATAGACTTGCTCTTGTACACATAGGATCTGTTAACAGTGCAACACATCACTAGAGAGACAGGATATTCCCTTCACTTGAAAGGCATTATTCTCATTGGTTCCTGCTGCAAACAAAAAGAGGAAATTGACTTCGACTCTAGCTAGTGTGGGCAGTCCTGGCTTCTTGCAAATTGTTGTAATTTCACAAATATTTTAAGCAATGCAAAATGTAAAGTACATTGAATGTACATTAATATGGATTAACATTTGGAGATGCATTTTGGGCACCAGATGGTCCATTTGCAATGGGTGTAGTTATTTTAAATGGGTGTGGGTTGGTCAAAAGTGGGGGTGAACCCCCCCCCCCCAAAAAGTGGCCTTCTCGTCTAGTTGCTTAGTGGGATTCCCAACCTTGTACACAAGGAATAAAACAAACATTATCATAGATTTAAAATAGATAATATAATCTAACTATGCCATTTTGTTTTTTTATCATGAAGTGACTTATAATAAATTATTAGTACCTAATTTATTATCCATTGCTAAACCAAAGTGTGTGTCTATACATACATCATAAATTGTATTTGTAAATTCTCCACTTATAATCGTCCCCTCTGTTACATTCTCACCCCAGGATGCACCATTATTACAAATTGCCCCTGAGTGTCTAGTAGTGTGGGTTAAAATGCAGCTCAGTAGGTCTTCTGGGTGACATTGTGGCTGTCATCCCTATACTTGTGATTCTGTAAATTGTTCCCCACGCATTTGTCTTTGGAAGGGCATTTGCAAAAATCATTTTTTCGAATGAGGTTATTGGAAGCAAAAGGTGGCTTGGAGAATTGGCCAAAATCCCAAAAAGAAACAAAGCATCTGCAGGTTACAATATTTGAAGAATTTTACCTTCAAACCTCAGGACATTATTTCTGGCAGAAACTAAAGCAGGACTCCACACAAGGGGGCCGGATATTTGGTTTCGACTCCTATTAGCACAGTGATTGATGCTCCCGGTTACATTAACCCTTGAGCTGAGCTGGGGAGTAAGTGGGGAGGGGGGGGGGGGGGGGGGAGAAGCACAAAATTCAGCAACAACAAGAAATATATCTTTTTTGAAAAAGGCGATACCTCGTTTGATGGATTAGCGCCATCGACCAGGGCAGAGGGTGGGATGGAAAAGATAAATGGAAGAGCTTAAAGAGAAGACAGTGAGGATAAGAAAGTGAGAGAGATAACAGAGCAGAGATAAATTACCCCAACGCGATTTAGACTGATACGTCTTCGGAACGTGTTGGGAACGAACCAGAGATAATTGACTTGATAGGAGCGGTGGAAATAATGGAGATGAAGAATCAGACTGACGCGTTTCGCATAATTAAGAGCTGGCGTTAATATGTCATTTTAATCTAGTGATGTAGGTGCAGACCCAGTCTGCTCATAATAGCCCAGCCAAAACGATATAGGTCAGGGGTATGGAACGCGGCACTTCCAGCTGGCTGAGCAAAATGGGAGTTGACATCAGGCAATGAACACCTCATGATTCTTGGATGTGAAATATCAAAACAGCTAGAATGTTAAGCGAAATGATACATAAATAATTATATAAGGGATTTCTCTTAATTAATTAAAACCACCTCTAGTTTGTCTGGTTTAATATATAAAAGGATGTGGTTCTTGTTCTGGTCGGTTGATTCCAGCGGTTTGTTTTGCTTTTAGCTGCCTGAGAGTGCTTGTTCTGGGTCATGGTCAGAGTGCTGTATGGCTGCTGTGAAGGGTGAATGAGATAAGGGGGGTGATAACGACGGAGGTGGGAAGAGAGAATGGTTTCCGGTGTCAATTGTTTCTAAGCAGAAGATAAAAAAAATATATGGATCAAAATACAAAATATTTATCATCGGCTCTATAATCCAACCGCAGGAGCCAGGGGGGCGCGTGCTCTCAGTGGTAACGGGCAGATTGGCCATGGTTCAAGTCACTTACCCTCAAATTCTTAATGTGTTAAAGGGCAGGATTTCAGGGTGAGAGGGCAAATTCTCAGGGTCAGTTTGCAGGGGTTTTTTTTTTTATTATTTTGGGGGTGCATGAATCGCAGGCTGATTACACCCAGGAAATGGACTCAATGTCCTACAAGTCATCTTCCTATGGGATCTGGGGAAGATGCAATGCTCTTATCATACATCCCTTTCATGAATGAACGTTCATTATTATTATTATTTCAGCTCTTTTTATATTATCAAACTGCGCTTTACTAAGATTTTGCACCTTCTCTTTGTTTGTTTTTTATGTAGTCTGTTTTTTGGAGGTGTATACACAGCTTCCTTTTTTATAATCAAACTCAGGTTGGTCATTTCATGATTAACTATTACATCATAGCAAAGGTTGAAAAATAATACCAGAAAGTATCTTTACTGAGAGGGTAGTGGATGCATGGAATAGTCTTCCAGTAGAAGTGGTAGAGGTTAATACAGTGAAGGAGTTTAAGCATGCGTGGGATAGCTATAAGGCTATCCTAGATATAAGATAAGGCCAGGGACTAATGAGAGTATTACTTTACTGAGAGGGTAGTGGATACATGGAATAGTCTTCCAGTAGAAGTGGTAGAGGTTAATACAGTGAAGGTGTTTAAGCATGCATGGGATAGGTATAAGGGTATCCTAGATATAAGATAAGGCCAGGGACTAATGAGAGTATTACTTTACTGAGAAGGTAGTGGATACATGGAATAGTCTTCCAGTAGAAGTGGTAGAGGTTAATACAGTGAAGGTATTTAAGCATGCATGGGATAGGTTTAAGGCTATCCTAGATATAAGATAAGGCCAGGGACTAATGAAAGTATTACATTACTGAGAGGGTAGTGGATGTATGGAATAGTCTTCCAGTAGAAGTGGTAGAGGTTAATACAGTGAAGGAGTTTAAGCATGCATGGGATAGGTATAAGGCTATCCTAGATATAAGATAAGGCCAGGGACTAATGAAAGTAATACTTTACTGAGAGGGAAGTGGAAGCATGGAATAGTCTTCCAGTAGAAGTGGTAGAGGTTAATACAGTGAAGGAGTTTAAGCATGCGTGAGATAGGTATAAGGCTATCCTAGATATAAGGTAAGGCCAGGGACTAATAAAAGTATTACATTACTGAGAGGGTAGTGGATGTATGGAATAGTCTTCCAGTAGAAGTGGTAGAGGTTAATAGAGTGAAGGAGTTTAAGCATGCATGGGATTGGTATAAGGCTATCCTAGATATAAGATAAGGCCAGGTACTAATGAAAGTATTACATTACTGAGAGGGTAGTGGATGCATGGAATAGTCTTCCAGTAGAAGTGGTAGAGGTTAATACAGTGAAGGAGTTTAAGCATGCGTGAGATAGGTATAAGGCTATCCTAGGTATAAGATAAGGCCAGGGACTAATGATTTGGGGGAGGGGGCGGCCAGATAAGATGGGCCAAAAGGTTCTTATCTGTCAACACACACCATGTTTCATTGTTGAGTCTCTAAGTAATCTTGTAGAAAGGGCTTTATTCATGAAAGAAAGAATTGCAGGGAATTGACAAGGGAATGTCAAACTTAAGGCCACCGTAGCCAAAGTGAAAAAATGATCCAGTTGGGTTGAATGGGAGACCTTTTATGACTCCGCTGCTTTGGCCTTTCCCTTGTCGATTCTCTCTTTCCATAAAGCCCTGAGTGTAAACACTGACTATTTCATCTAATAAGGATCTAGCAGCCCTGCGCTGGGGATTTGGGTGGGATTTGCAGTAAATCACGTCTAGTTGTAAAATCCCCATAATATGCGCCATTGTCAGGCTAACTGTAGATCGCTGATCCAATCAGCCAAACCAGCCATCAGCCACAGAACACAGAGGTTTTTTAATCCTTTTATTTCTTGCAGGGATGGGATACCGCCTCCCACTCGACACGTTTTGAATTTTAATGCTGAGAAAAAACTAATTACACAATAAAATAGATCATCGGCGTATCCTCGCAAGTCTGTCTCCAACCTGAAGGATCAAATTACTGAGTAATAAAGACTTGTGTTTGTAAAGGAAACATTTATTACCGTGAGGAGCTGGCGGAGACGAACAGGAGGGAAATGCGCTAATTATTTTAGTGTTAAAGTGTTCACAGTGCCTAGGGTTGCCACCTTTTCTTCTGAAAAATACCGGCCTCGCTTCTGTCTCCAAAGACTTAACATTGGCCTGGTGCCAATTTTTTTTTTAACCAGCCTGCCGGTAAAATACCGGCGAGGTGGCAACCCTAACCGTGGCACAGTGTTCCACTCAGAGCTAGGACACGTGACCCCAGAGTTCGTGGCAAGCTCTGGGACGATTCTATAGAACCAGCTAAGTGTTTGATACCCAGGCTCTATTGGATAAGGGCAGTAGAGGGGATATTTAAGATGTTCTGCAAATGGTGAAGGAGATAAGCATAATATGAGATGGACATCTTGGCCGATGTTCGTTGAGAAAACATTGATGGGCGAGTGAGGGAGGGCTGAGGGGTGGGGGACCTATTAAATTTAAGATGTATTGATGTTGTTTGGACAGGGAAGGGAGGATATTGGTAGGTTTGGGGGGGGGGGGGGGCAGGAGGATAGACTATGTTTGGTTAATTTTAGTAGTACTAATCTAATGATTATAAGGGATATTGAGGGAGAATTTGGGACTTTTGGGATATTGTTTTTGATTGTTTGATATTCAAATTATTATATACTTTATTGTAAATTTCTGCTAATTATCTTGATTTTGTGTATTTGTTTGAAGTAAAAAGGTATGTGTCTATTCTTAACCTTTCTATGGATATTTTGGAATAAAAGATATTGAATAACAAAAGATTCCATCGAACGTCTCTGACCCTAGTAAATGTCCACTCACGGGAAGGTTGGTACCACTTTAGCTGATTCTAGGGATCTGGTAGAGTAAGTAACTATTAGTATATATATATTATAATCAATGCCAATATGGAAATTCCCTTCTCAATTGCCTGCAACACCCTCTTTCCACAAATAAGGTCCTTGATTCCGTACCCATACTCAGCCCAAATTAGTCAGACAAGGAAAGCAACAAAAGATCGTCCCCAATCCCATTTTGTAAAAATTCAACCCGTCTGATTTCTTAATAAATTCTATAATTCTGTATCGAAAAGATGGAACAGACTAAAAATTCAAGTTTTTTATTTTTTTTAAATTTTAGTTTTGTAATTAATTGACTGTATTAATTGGTGATTTAGAGATAGCTGACAATTTATCTCCTTCCGTATCCGTCATATAACTGTCTCTCATTGGGATGATATCCTGCCAATAATATCATTTCTCATCCATGGACTCCTGCTTGCAATCAGATGGAGAGCCAGGCGGCTGGCATCACACGACTTTTTTTTTTAAATAAATCGGGAAAAGGGTATGACATCACCGCACGCCTTCACAATAAAAATCTACGCCTAGATGTCAAACGCAATGAGTCACTGGAAAATGGGACTTTACAGCTCCATAAATGTAATATTATTTAAATGCAAAGCTGACAGGAAATA
Source organism: Pelodytes ibericus (assembly GCA_036172795.1). NCBI lineage: Eukaryota > Metazoa > Chordata > Amphibia > Anura > Pelodytidae > Pelodytes > Pelodytes ibericus. The sequence continues at coordinate 8,448,106 of CM069858.1, read as the reverse complement.
ATTACAGTAAAACAGGACATTTTTATTTTTAACCGTGGGGTTTTTTATTTTTAAAGATGGGAGTTTACAGCTTGCTAAGGCAAGAAATGTAAACTTTTTTTTTTCTCTTGAGATCCAATGTTGACAGGTGCAGAGTGGAAATAATTATAATTAAATTGTACATTTTTTATTTTTTAAAGATGGGATTTTATGCTTCTAGATGGGTTTTCGCAGCGCAGAAAATAAATGACGAAAGTAATATTTGTTGTATTTTTATAATCAGGGGTTTGGTGTGTCAGAGGTAATAAAACCCAAAAACGATATTAATGATAGTTTGAAACAGTTAAAAATTGCTTAGACATATTGTACTTTAATTAGGTTATTGGAATTAAAATTGAGTCTACACTCTAGAATCCACTGGTTTCCACAACTGGAAATTAAAATGAATTAAAAGAGAGATAGGTGTTTATTGTGTCCAAGATGAGGCTAATTTTTTAAGGGAAAAAAAAAATTTGTATTTTTTTTTTAATAAAATTTTTTCCATCCCAGGCTTTACCATTGGTTTATAATCTAGTGTATAATTATTATTATTTTTTTTTAATTCCTCTTATTAACTTTTTTGAGATCATTGCCCCCAAATTCTGCATTTCTCCTCCTCCAATAGGCCATATTAATTCTACTCTTCTAGAATACAGGGGGTCGTCCATTCTTGAATTACAATTGGCCAAAGAATCAGTCGAGCTCAATATATTTGATTGGTTCCGGAAAAATTCCATTTTTTTTTTTAAAAACAGCCAAGTTCATGCAAAACATTAGTGTGGGGAGGGATGGCATATTTTGTCTTAGGGGGTAAAATAATTTAGTGGGCCTGGGCCATGATGCTACCTTCTTCAGCCCACCCGCTATCCTCAAAGATAGATAGACAGATACGATGTAGGGATTGATAGAAAGACAAGACAATTGCATAGAAAAGTGGAAATTGCTTTGTTCCAAGTCCAGTAGTGCAAATGAGTACTGCCCCCAGCACATTTAGTCTTGTTTGAAGGGAGCCAGCAGACATTTGCCCCTCAGTCCCCTTTTCCAGCCCTCCAGTGAGTATGCACAACCTGTGCTTCTAAATGGGGAACAGTTTGTAGCTTACAGTTTTATTATCATTATTATTTGCTAATTATAGTTTTCTGAATTCAGTATTGGTTAACTTCTTTTTTTTTTTAAGTGAGGAGAGATAGATATGACTCAGAAAGGTAGGTTGGAGACCAAGATGATCTCTGGGTCCCACAGAGCAGTAGATGAACAACGATATTTAAGATAATACTTTAATAAAAGGTACAAATGAATAAGGAGCCCTCTGTGCCTGTAAAGCTTTATCAGGGGGTGGACATGTTGTTTAGAATCCTGGATCAGATGGAGGAGGATCTGACCCAAGATGTCAGCCCACTGATAGAGCTACACGGAGCAAAGAGGGCTCAATAAGATGCTTTATTTGTATGTTTCATTAAAGCATTTCCGTTTCAAATGTCTACACCGGATGCAATCTTTGCTAAACAGAACTTGTTTTCTTGTCCTTTAATTGCCCCATAATGTTTTTGCAGTGTGTTAAGAGCAGGGTAGTTGCTTTTATAAAAATGTGTTTCGAGCGCCGAACATCCGCATAGTTCAGACCTGTGGATTTAATCTCTAGAGAGCAGTACAGCAAGGTGCAACGTGGCAGAGAGATCTACAAGACAACAGCCAAGGAAACCAAGAGAGAGGGGAAATAAAATGCAGAAAATGAGATACGAGATAAGTAAAAGCTTCCCGTGCTAGCCATGTGTTACGCAAATTAATAAATTGTTTATTGAAAGGCAAGGGCATAATTTAATCTTCAGGGAAGTTTACAGAAGGCAGATTCTCCTCTCTGTTTGTTGCATATGTTCCTAATGAAAAGTCTTCTCTGTAATTAACCTTTCCAGTTTCTTCGATGCTGGGTACACGTAATGTCTTACTGGGAGAGAGGATAAAGGTTTTTGCAAGGAAGACATGCTTACCAAGACCAACACAACCCAGCTTTCACAGACAGGCTTGACTGTCCCCTAGCCAATGAGACTTCATTGGAAGGGACAAGTCAGCACTTATTATTACATTATTGCAGTCCGAAGACTATTTTATCCTCACCAGGTATCCAGCTATATGGGCAGTTTCTTTCCCATGCTCTAAGGCTCATTGGCATCACTAAGCAGCACAGTAGCATGGAGGCATCGTTAGAGGAGACTCCATCCTTGGTGACATGTGGTACCCAACTGCACTGTCCGTACCAGGAAAGGTTAAATGCACTTAACATGTATAGCTTGGAGGAAAGACTTAACAGGGGGGATATGATAGAAACATGTAAATACATAAAGGGAATCAACACAGTAAAGGAAGAGAGTATATTTAAAGGAAGAAAAACTACCACAACTAGAGGACATAGTCTGAAATTAGTGAAGGAGTTTAAGCATGCGTGGGATAGGTAAAAAGCTATCCTAGATATAAGATAAGGTCGGGGACTAATGAAAGTATTACATTACTGAGAGAGTAGTGGATGCATGGAATAGTCTCCAAGTAGAAGTGGTAGAGGTTAATACTGTGAAGGAGTTTAAGCATGCATGGGATAGGTATAAGGCTATCCTAGATATAAGATAAGGTCGGGGACTAATGAAAGTATTACATTACTGAGAGAGTAGTGGATGCATGGAATAGTCTCCAAGTAGAAGTGGTAGAGGTTAATACTGTGAAGGAGTTTAAGCATGCATGGGATTGGTATAAGGCTATCCTAGATATAAGATAAGGTCAGGGACTAATGAAAGTATTACTTTACTGAGAGGGTAGTGGATGCATGGAATAGTCTTCCAGTAGAAGTGGTAGAGGTTAATACAGTGAAGGGGTTTAAGCATGCATGGGATATATATAAGGCTATCCTAGATATAAGATAAGACCAGGGACTAATGAAAGTATTACTTTACTGAGAGGGTAGTTGATGCATGGAATAGCCTTCCAGTGGAAGTGGTAGAGGTTAATACAGTGAAGGAGTTTAAGCATGCGTGGGATAGGTATAAGGCTATCCTAGATATAAGATAAGGCCAGGGACTAATGAAAGTATTACTTTACTAAGATGGTAGTGGATGTATGGAATAGTCTTCCAGTAGAAGTGGTAGAGGTTACTACAGTGAAGTAGTTTAAGCATGCATGGGATAGGTATAAGGCTATCCTAGATATAAGATAAGGCCAGGGACAAAAACTAAGTATCCCCAAATTGGGCAGACTAGATGGGCTGAAGCATGAAGAGCTGAGTGATGAGATAATAATTTAATGAGTTAATTTTGTAAACATTATGACAGCTATGGTCTGACTGATTATATATAATGGGGGGGGGGGGGGGGGCAGACAATGATAAATGGAGGTGTGTGTTACATGAATGCTACTTGGACAGCCATAATATTCACCCGTAGGGGAACGTTCCCCAGTGTTAAACCTTAAACCAATGATAGAGTCTGACAGACTGTTACTAGATTTACTAGGAAGTCCAGAGAAGATCAAGCTTTGATTCTGGAGCCAGGAGCAGGGGAGCTAAATATGCTTTCATCTGCTTCACAAGCCATGGTGCATTCTGCATGACTGACACATAAACTCTATAAATGTCAGAGACGGGGCAGCAAATGAAGCTTTATCTTCCACATCCTTCCTTACTCTCTCTCTTTAGATCTCTCCTTCTTTCATTTCTTTCTTTCTTCCTTTCCTCTCCCCCCTTCTTTCTTACTTCCTTCTTTTTTTCCTTCCATCTTTATTCTCTTTTAGTTTTTTTCTGTGATATGTTGACAGTTTTTTTAGAGAACCCGCGTGAAAGACATTTAACTCCACCCACTCATCCCAAGCCCCACCCACCCCCAGCCCCAATTCCCTGTTTGTATTTCTGTCCATGACCTCCCCCTTCCTTCACCAAAAGGAAACCCCCAGAGCTAAAATTAATCCTTAATAAATAGTGGGAATCACAAGAGAGGTTTGTAAAGTTTGGGGACGAAGGATGCTGTATTGGATGCTACACGAGGCAGGGATTGAAATTGAACTTTGTCTCCAATTTAAAAGGATCTGATAAGGGAATATCTGCTGTGTCTCTCCGGCAGAGTCAGCAGTGATATCCTATCTTATATTAGCAGACAGAATTTATTCATTATAGGCCAATCCCAGTTTTATCTTGAACAAGGTGGTATTACAGAATTGTTTGTATTGGGAGGAGATGCTGAGATTGCAAATAATTCATACCTCTTTCAGTCCAGGGATTCTGATCCTTGTCATGAGGCCCCTGTGACGGGGGGGATTGGGGGAGGGATTGGGGGGGGGGGCAGGGGATTTAAACGATGGCCCTGGCTGGCATTAAGTGAGATTATCACTGGCAGGGGGTAGCTTCCAAGATTGCTTACTGGGGTCTGTGTTGAACAATTTAATGATGTTCTATGGACCTTCACAGACCTGGCGTTTCCTTGTAAGAACGCTTTCCCTATGTCTGGTGACTAAATTATATAATTACAGTCACCTGTGTTCAGGCAGGGACATCATTAAAAGGGAATCTGTCAGTCTTTGGGACAGGTTTCAAAAGAATATTAACCCCTTAATCTTTTGACCTTGTCTTTCCCTTGGTGACATGGGCTGTTTTGACATTTCTGGGGTGTTTGTGTTTAGCTGTAATTTTATTCTTTGTCACATTTGTACCCACACAAATTACATATTGATTTTATTGCCATAAGAAGGGCTTATATTCATCATATCTTATAATTTACTACAAAAAAAAATCATAAAATATGATGAAAACACTTTTTCTAACTTTGACCTAAAAAAATAATTGACACAAATACAATCTTTAAAAATTACCCCATCTACATAGTTTCAAAATTTTGGCCCGAGTTTAGAAATATGCTTGTTTCCATGTTTTTTGGGAGTTATTGGGCAAAAATAGTGTGTGTGTGGGGGGGGGGGGGTCCATTTACAGTGACCTTTTGACCCCAACCAGAACCCTAAATTCAACCCTAACTCTAACCCTTATCTACCCACAAGAGGGCAGCAGCCACATTGGAGGAGCAAGCTGCTCTTAGGCTCCGGATTTAGGTGTTACTTAATGCCTCGACCTCGAGGCATTAAAGCATCACTGTTTTAGTGGTGTTTGCGATCTTAGTTCGCAAACACCACTCGTTTAACCACCTTGCCAGACAGGATGGACCTAGTACTGCTGGAGTGTAAGCAAGTATTTATTTCCAAGTCTTTACGCGATTGCGAGTGAACAAAGACCATGTGAACAAAGACCATGAGAACAAAGACCATGTGAACAAAGACTATGGCATAACTTTTAAATCATAACTCATAGAAATTCCATTCCAAAGGTGTTTTTTTTTACAAGGAGAAATATATATATATATATATATATATATATATATATATATATATTATAGAAACTATTAATTAATATTTGCAAAAAGTTATTTATGAGCACTATAGAGATTTTTATGGCTGTGGAGCTCTGTGATAAAAAAATACTGAGCTCTCCCCCAAAAAATAAAGACCACGAGGCAGCATGGAAGGATACGGATTCTAGGTCTGAAAAGAGGGACGTGCCCTTTTAGATCGGGACCCCTGGTAGGTAAGATGATGGTCCTGTGTCTGTTTCCAGCAGGGACGGAGTTAAACTGAATTCCATACATTAATTCCTTCCTGGTGAGAACTGCCAGCGAGCTTCACCAACGCCTGCTGTCACTCAGCATCAAGTGGCCGAGCGATGCTGGGGCCCCGGGGCGGGATGGCCGCTGTCAGGTTCACAGCATCGTTTTCATCTCCAGATGCTCATCTGCCTGAAACAAAACATCAGCTCCAGCCGGCTGAGAAAACGGGATCCTGCTTCCAGCAGTCATCTCGGATCAGGGGGTGTTACTGTGACAGCTCGGCTGGACGCAGTCATCTCGGATCAGGGGGTGTCACCTCTGTACCGTGACAGCTCGGTTGGGCGCAGTCATCTCGGATCAGGGGGTGTCACCTCTGTACTGTGACAGATCTGCTGGACGTTGTCATCTTGGATCAGGGGGTGTTACTGTGACAGCTCGGTTGGGCGCAGTCATCTCGGATCAGGGGGTGTTACTGTGACAGCTCAGCTGGGCGCAGTCATCTCGGATCAGGGGGTGTTACTGTGACAGCTCGGCTGGACACGGTCATCTCGGATCAGGGGGTGTTACTGTGACAGCTCGGCTGGACACGGTCATCTCGGATCAGGGGGTGTTACTGTGACAGCTCAGCTGGGCGCAGTCATCTCGGATCAGGGGGTGTTACTGTGACAGCTCGGCTGGACACGGTCATCTCGGATCAGGGGGTGTTACTGTGACAGCTCGGCTGGACACGGTCATCTCAGATCAGGGGGTGTTACTGTGACAGCTCGGCTGGGCGCAGTCATCTCGGATCAGGGGGTGTTACTGTGACAGCTCTGCTGGACGCGGTCATCTCGGATCAGGGGGTGTTACTGTAACAGCTCGGCTGGACGCAGTCATCTCAGATCAGGGGGTGTTACTGTGACAGCTCTGCTGGGCGCAGTCATCTCGGATCAGGGGGTGTTACTGTGACAGCTTGGCTGGACGCAGTCATCTCGGATCAGGGGGTGTTACTGTGACAGCTCGGCTGGACGCAGTCATCTCGGATCAGGGGGTGTTACTGTGACAGCTCGGCTGGACGCAGTCATCTCGGATCAGGGGGTGTTACTGTGACAGCTCGGCTGGACGCAGTCATCTCGGATCAGGGGGTGTTACTGTGACAGCTCGGCTGGACGCAGTCATCTTGGATCAGGGGGTGTTACTGGGACAGCTCTGCTGGGCGCAGTCATCTCAGATCAGGGGGTGTTACTGTGACAGCTCTGCTGGGCGCAGTCATCTCGGATCAGGGGGTGTTACTGTGACAGCTCTGCTGGACGCAGTCATCTCGGATCAGGGGGTGTCACCTCTGTACTGTGACGCTTACATGCATCATATGAGGGAATAGGTCACACATGGGCTTACAAGCATCATATGAGGAATAGGTCATATGGGGTGTACATGTGTCATATGTGGGAAAAGGTCATACGGAGGTGTACATGCATCATATGAGGAATAGGTCATACATGGACTTACATGCATCATATGAGGAATAGGTCATACATGGACTTACATGCATCATACAGGGATAGATATAACACATGGCGTCTCTCAAATCATGCCTCTTTCATCCTTAGATTTATTTAATCCCTTAATAGAAGAATAATCAGTGAACAGACGCCTTCCCAGAAATGACGCAGGATCACGCTGCTGCCCCCGTAACATCTAGCTTTTCTCTGGGGGTAATAAAAAGCCATCTCTGCAGGTTTCTGAGCCCCCAACACCCAGACTGTGAGGCTGTAAATGTCAGAGCAGAACCTTTGGAAGCCAGAAATGTCTCAGTCTGGGCTTAGTCACCGAGTAAAAGAGATTTACTGACTTCAGAGCCAAGATAATAACACCACAGCCTCGCACAACTGGGGCTTACACACTTGATATCCGAGAAAATCTTATTCATCTGCAGCTGGTGTTTAATTGCCCCCTTTTCCTAAACTTTCTGTGGCTGATGATTAAAGGAGCCGCTCCCCTTACAGTGTCCCTATATATTTATATATGTGCGTGAGTGACGGTGTGTGTATGTAAGTGTGCGTGAGTTACTGTGTGTATGTAACTGCATGTGATAATGTATGTGCGTGCGTGACTGTGTGTGATAATGTATGTGCTTGCGTGACTGTGTGATAATGTATGTGCATGCGTGACTGTGTGTGATAATGTATGTGCGTGCGTGACTGTGTGTGATAATGTATGTGCGTGCGTGTGTGACTGTGTGTGATAATGTATGTGCGTGTGTGACTGTGTGATAATGTATGTGCATGCATGACTGTGTGTGATAATGTATGTGCGTGCGTGACTGTGTGTGATAATGTATGTGGTTGCGTGACTGTGTGTGATAATGTATGTGCGTGCGTGACTGTGTGTTATAATGTTTGTGCATGCGTGACTGTGTGTGATAATGTATGTGCATGTGTGACTGTATGATAATGTATGTGCGTGCGTGACTGTGTTTGATAATGTATGTGCGTGCGTGACTGTGTGTGATAATGTTTGTGCGTGCGTGACTGTGTGTGATAATGTATGTGCGTGCGTGACTGTGTGTGATAATGTATGTGCGTGCGTGACTGTGTGTGATAATGTATGTGCGTGCGTGACTGTGTGTGACAATGTTTGTGCGTGCGTGACTGTGTGTTATAATGTTTGTGCGTGCGTGACTGTGTGTTATAATGTTTGTGCATGCGTGACTGTGTGTGATAATGTTTGTGCGTGTGTGACTGTGTGTGATAATGTATGTGCATGTGTGACTGTGTGTGATAATGTATGTGCGTGCGTGACTGTGTGTGACAATGTTTGTGCGTGCGTGACTGTGTGTGATAATGTATGTGCATGTGTGACTGTGTGTATTTATGTAACTGTGTGTATCTGTCAGCCAAATACTCAAATCACCTTAATTTAGCAAATACCACTCCATTTCCTCACTCCCCTCCTTTGCCTTCTCCCTCTGTGTACACAGAATGCTAACTCACACTGAGATCTAGTAAATAGTGGTCTGCATGGAGTGTGCAGAAAAATCTTGGGATCCACCCAAGGAGATCATTAGACTTCTGAGGTGAAGCCTTGTAACCTCAATGACAGAATGATGTGTGAGCAGGGAATCTCCTAGCCGGTGAGGTTACATTGATTCCCAGCTGTATGCCAGTAATTACATCCCTTGCTTCCTTGGAAGGTGTACAGAGCTCTACCTTTGTGTCTGTGCAATCTCTGGTCCTCAATACTGCAATGGAGGAAGTGGTTGCTAGGTTTGGACCATTGATAGCAAAAACCACAAATTGCCTGGATATTTAGCATGATTCCTGGAAGAGGCCAGTAAACTCTGCACTCGGCTTGCGTGGAGGATGAAGACAGATGTCTACAGACCACGCCAAGGAGTTTGAAGGAGATGAGGCAGGTGCACAGCCTTGATCACTCCAATCCTGAAAGCATATCAGCAAGACAACAAGTGCGTTTAATGGGAGAATGTATCCAACTCTGGCCTTAATTTCTAAGTTCCCTTCTCAATTTCCGGCAGTTCTATCTTTCATGACTAAATCTGGAAATCTGGAAAGAAAGGATTGCAGGGGAAAAAAACTATCCAATCCAGCTGAACTGGAGATTTTTTCCAACCTTGCTACTTTGACCTGAAATATATTTATATTCTTTCATTAAAGCATTTCTAGTTAAAATGCCTAAACTTGCAATTAAACAGGATCTTTCCATCAAACAGGATCTTTCCATTAAACAGTTGCCCTTCGGAAACTCACGGGGTGGAGGTGGGAATTTAAATCCATTGAAAAGGAAAATGATGTTTCACTACACCAGGTGATATCACACGGGAGCAGCACATATACATTCAAAACACATTTTTCTCCCTATATATGTCTTTTCTTGCAGTTCTGCTAACACAATGTAAAGATCATTTTTAATCTATTTATTTTCCTTTAAAGTGTAAAAAAAGTTTTAGGTGCCAGTGTCCCTTTAAGAGAGTCAGTGGGATTCAGGCATTGACAAGTTATATGGGTGCCGTGCCAAAATTATGGATGCCGTTTGGACTGACTATATTACATTCTGCATGTGTTAATATGCCTTGTCTAAAGGTATTATATTTATATGATAAGATGAAGTGATTTTACTTAATGGTTAAGTATAATTAAAGAGAGATTACCGGCTCTAATATAACATTATAACATTGATGTATATTGGGCAGACTGGATGAGCTAAATGGTTATTCGCTGCTTACACATTCTGTGATTCAACACAGACCAGCCATAACATTACGCCCCCCTGCTTAATATTGTGCAGTTTCCCCTTTTGACACCAAAACAGCCCTGACCCATCGAGGCATGGGCTCCACTAGACCCCTGAAGGTGTGCTGGGGTAACTGGCACCAAGACGTTAGCAGCAGATCCTTTAAGTCCTGTAAGTTGTGAGGTGGGGCCTCCATGGATCGGACTTGTTTGTCCAGCACATCCCACAGATGCTCGATTGGATTGAGATCTGGGGAATTTGGAGGCCAAGTCAACACCTTGAACTCGCTGTTGTGTTCCTCAAACCATTCCTGAACCATTTTTGCTTTGTGGCAGGGAGCATTATCCTGCTGAAAGAGGCCAATGCCATCAGGGAATACCGTTTCCATGAAAGGGTGTACATGGTCTGTAACAATGCTTAGGTAGGTGGTACATGTCAAAGTAACATGACTGATCGGTGTATATATATATAATAATGTTATGGCTGATCGGTGTATATATATAATAATGTTATGGCTGATCAGTGTATATATATAATAATGTTATGGCTGATCAGTGTATATATATAATAATGTTATGGCTGATCAGTGTATGTATATAATAATGTTAGGGCTGATCAGTGTATATATATAAGAATGTTATGGCTGATCGGTGTATATATATATAATAATGTTATGGCTGATCAGTGTATATATATAATAATGTTATGGCTGATCGGTGTATATATATAATAATGTTATGGCTGATCGGTGTATATATATAATCATGTTATGGCTGATCGGTGTATATATATATAATAATGTTATGGCTGATCAGTGTATATATATATTAATGTTATGGCTGATCAGTGTATGTATATAATAATGTTATGGCTGATCGGTGTATATATATAATAATGTTATGGCTGATCGGTGTATATATATAATAATGTTATGGCTGATCAGTGTATATATTTAATAATGTTATGGCTGATCAGTGTATATATTTAATAATGTTATGGCTGATCAGTGTATATATAAAATAATGTTATGGCTGATCGGTGTATATATATAATAATGTTATGGCTGATCAGTGTATATATATAATAATGTTATGGCTGATCAGTGTATATATATATAATAATGTTATGGCTGATCGGTGTATATATAAAATAATGTTATGGCTGATCGGTGTATATATATAATAATGTTATGGCTGATCAGTGTATATATATAATAATGTTATGGCTGATCAGTGTATATATATAATAATGTTATGGCTGATCGGTGTATATATATAATAATGTTATGGCTGATCGGTGTATATATATAATAATGTTATGGCTGATCAGTGTATATATATAATAATGTTATGGCTGATTGGTGTATATATATAATAATGTTATGGCTGATCGGTGTATATATATAATAATGTTATGGCTGATCAGTGTATATATATAATAATGTTATGGCTGATCAGTGTATATATAATAATGTTATGGCTGATCTGTGTATATATATATATAATGTTATGGCTGATCAGTGTATATATATAATAATGTTATGGCTGATCAGTGTATATATATATATTAATCTTATGGCTGATCAGTATATATATAATAATGTTATGGCTGATCAGTGTATATATATATATAATAATATTATGGCTGATCAGTGTATATATATAATAACATTATGGCTGATCAGTGTATATATATAATAATATTATGGCTGATCAGTGTATATATATAATAATGTTATGGCTGATCAGTGTATATATATAATAATATTATGGCTGATCAGTGTATATATATAATAATGTTATGGCTGATCAGTGTATATATATATAATAATGGTATGGCTGATCAGTGTATATATATATATATATATAATAATGTTATGGCTGATCAGTGTATATATATATATATATAATAATGTTATGGCTGATCAGTGTATATATATATATATATATAATAATGTTATGGCTGATCAGTGTATATATATAATAATGTTATGGCTGATCAGTGTATATATATATAATAATGTTATGGCTGATCAGTGTATATATATAATAATGTTATGGCTGATCAGTGTATATATATAATAATGTTATGGCTGATCAGTGTATATATATATAATAATGTTATGGCTGATCGGTGTATATATATAATAATGTTATGGCTGATCAGTGTATATATATATAATAATGTTATGGCTGATCAGTGTATATATATAATAATGTTATGGCTGATCAGTGTATATATATATAATAATGTTATGGCTGATCAGTGTATATATATAATAATGTTATGGCTGATCGGTGTATATATATATAATGTTATGGCTGATCAGTGTATATATATAATAATGTTATGGCTGATCAGTGTATATATATAATAATGTTATGGCTGATCAGTGTATATATATAATAATGTTATGGCTGATCGGTGTATATATATAATAATGTTATGGCTGATCAGTGTATATATATAATAATGTTATGGCTGATCAGTATATATATATATATATATAATAATGTTACATTACCAGATTCTTTATTCTTCTTCTTCTTTTTTTAAACCATGGGGGACCTGTATAAATAGCAATCCTGGGGTCAAAGTTCTAAAATTGGTGCAGTTGTCATGGAAACCAATGGAATGTCCCTGCTGATTGGTCGCCCCCGTTATTCGCGATAGCCAATCATTTCCGCCACTCACCTGACGTCTCTTCTTGCTTGGCTGCTCATTTCGTATCTTTCTGAAATGTTCGTAACAACTGGTGAAGGACTTTAAGATAAAACATGGGGATAGGTCTGCGCAGATGCTCCATGTTAAACTTCAAATAATGGCCATAATAAATCACTATACCCAGCTGTGTACACTCTATTGGTTCATCTAGCTGGCAGGTCTGCGGCACAGGTAATAAAAACATCTATCTAGACGAGAAAATGGTGTTTTGTGGTCAGACTTTTTTATATCACTAAATCAATAGTATAAAGTGACTAAACGCAGCCTCACGGTGTAATGTGTCACAAGGTATTCATCTCTCCTCATCAAACCTCTAGCTGATAGGAAGGGAAGAAAATGTGTCTTTCACTTCTCACACTTCAGTTGAATGGGGGAATTCTTTTCCATTTCGGCTACTTTTGCCTTAAGTTTGAAATTCCCTTGTCAATTCCCTACAATTTTCCCTGCAGCTGGATGGGAGAATTTTTCCAGCTCGGCTCCTTTGGCCTCAAGTTTGAAATTCCCTTGAAAATTCCCCTGCAATTCTTTCTTTTCCACGAAATAAAAGCCCTAAGACTTAGCCATGGGGTCAAGCCAGCCAGTAACATCTAGATACAAGGGCCTTCTAAATGTGGACCGATCAGGAAGAACATTCCATTGGTGTCCACTGGGGTTTAGAACTTTCCAAATAAAATGAAAAAAATTAGATGGGTGCCAATGGATAATACAAACTCCCGACAAACATTTGCGCTAAGTGCGCAGGTCGGGGTTTATAAAGTAGCAACCAATCGGGGCTGAAGCCAGAGTTAGGTCCCTTTAATCCTTTTAACTTTGGGGACCTTTAAACTCCTGGCCAATGAAATGGATGCCTACCTTTTCCCCTTGGTCTGGAGGGTCTGGCACCAGGGAGCAGGGAAAACACAGTGATCTGCTCTTTTGGGGAGGTATTAAAACGGGGACACACTGGTTATTACATTCAAAGTTTAGCATACTTTTGCCGGCCGGCTTCCAGAGTCCCGGTGGTTCGTGACAATCATTTTACATAACAAACAACGATTATGCACCTGAGCACAAGCAGCTGCTAATGTTGGTAACAAGGGCTGGGTCCAGTCGTAAAGAGCCACCAACCCTTCGAATTTTAATCAGGTAAATCTGCATAACGTGACAGATCAATTAATAACGGCTAATTATTTTTTTTTATTGCAAAAATATAAAAATTACATTCAATCAATAAATAAATACAATTGAAGGTGCAATAAACATCACAATACAAGCATCAGTACTGTCTGAAGTGCAGCAAAGGTTCCATTACATATCATGGGTACATCCTTTTTCGATCATTAAAGTTCAAGTATGGTGGGTACAGTCAAGTAATTACCCAACCACTCTTTGTCCACTCCCGCTGCTGCAGAGGTGCGCACGACAAGAAAATTCACAGTTAAATTGTGTTGTTGTAAAGTTTGTGTGCATATCGGCAGCCATGTTTGTAGAATAACCCACATGTAAACAATTAATGATCTAGCTACAAAAGTCAGAAGGCGTACATGTACAGTGGGTATCTAGCTGTCTAAAGAAAAAGAAGTAAGACGCGAGTAATTATAATTATAGTATTTCTTCCAATCATAGGGAAAGGTCAAGGGTCCAAATATTTTTATAGGGTCCAAATATTTTTTTCAAGGGTCCAAATATTTTTTTAGGGGCGACCATGTCTCATAATATACTTCTTCTGATTTAAAGAGGGTCTTTTCCATCAGCTTTTGATATCTGATTTGGGCCATTAATAACGGCTAAGAGCCTCAGAGACGGAAAACCCGCACAGAAATCTCTTATCAGCCATCATTCAAACCGTTTGTTAATATCGCAGACCTTCGGCTGTGCCATAAAAATCACGTAAGACTGACTGTGTGCTTTCTCGGATCCGATATAAAAGGAGTCAGCTGATAAAATATTGATTATTTGGGAGTGCTGCGTTGGTTAATTTACGAAGACTGCGTCGGGGAAGGAGATTAAGAACCAGGCAGTCTCCAGGGCGCTCTTGCAAATCTGTGATATTTCCAACACTTTCTAGAAGTAATCTCAGTTTGCAATGTGGAGCAGTAATTAACAATTATATCCGTAAATTGGCTTCACCCCTTCAGGACCGGAGCTTTTGGGGGATTTATTTATTATGCGTGCTTTAAGTATAATTTCTCTCTTTCTCATTCTGGATACTAACACAAACTATATATACTGGATTGTTACTTTTGTCTAGGGAAGCAGCCTATCAAATAACCTTTGAACTGGGTTTAACTGTCAGACATTAATAGCTGAGTTGGAATGAGAGGCAGCTCTCCTATTAAATTAATACTGAATCTTAGAATTTTATTTCTTTTAATTCTGGAAAACATTTTTTAGTTAAAGGTCTTTTCCTCAACTTTTCCTATGTCGTAAAAACTGCATATAAAGTATGTTAGTGAATTTAGAAGCCCCTCCTTATTGGAATGTTAGTGGATTTAGAAGCCCCTCCATATTGGAATGTTAGTGGATTTAGAAGCCCCTCCTTATTTGAATGTTAGTGGATTTAGAAACCCTCCTTATTGGAATGTTAGTGGATTTAGAAGCCCCTCCTTATTGGAATGTTAGTGGATTTAGAAGCCCCTCCTTATTGGAATGTAAGTGAATTTAGAAGCCCCTCCTTATTGGAATGTTAGTGAATTTAGAAGCCCCTCCTTATTGGAATGTTAGTGAATTTAGAAGCCCCTCCTTATTGGAATGTTAGTGAATTTAGAAGCCCCTCCTTATTTGAATGTTAGTGGATTTAGAAACCCTCCTTATTGTAATGTTAGTGGATTTAGAAGCCCCTCCTTATTGGAATGTTAGTGGATTTAGAAGCCCCTCCTTATTGGAATGTAAGTGAATTTAGAAGCCCCTCCTTATTGGAATGTTAGTGAATTTAGAAGCCCCTCCATATTGGAATGTTAGTGGATTTAGAAGCCCCTCCTTATTGGAATGTTAGTGAATTTAGAAGCTCCTCCTTATTGGAATGTTAGTGAATTTAGAAACCCCTCCTTATTGGAATGTTAGTGGATTTAGAAGCCCCTCCATATTGGAATGTTAGTGGATTTAGAAGCCCCTCCTTATTGGAATGTAAGTGAATTTAGAAGCCCCTCCTTATTGGAATGTTAGTGAATTTAGAAGCCCCTCCATATTGGAATGTTAGTGGATTTAGAAGCCCCTCCTTATTGGAATATTAGTGAATTTAGAAGCCCCTCCATATTGGAATGTTAGTGGATTTAGAAGCCCCTCCTTATTGGAATGTTAGTGGGTTTAGAAGCCCCTCCTTATTGGAATGTAAGTGAATTTAGAAGCCCCTCCTTATTGGAATGTTAGTGAATTTAGAAGCCCCTCCATATTGGAATGTTAGTGGATTTAGAAGCTCCTCCTTATTGGAATGTTAGTGAATTTAGAAACCCCTCCTTATTGGAATGTTAGTGAATTTAGAAGCCCCTCCATATTGGAATGTTAGTGGATTTAGAAGCCTTTCCTTATTGGAATGTTAGTGGATTTAGAAGCCCCTCCTTATTGGAATGTTAGTGGATTTAGAAGCTCCTCCTTATTGGAATGTTAGTGAATTTAGAAACCCCTCCTTATTGGAATGTTAGTGAATTTAGAAGCCCCTCCATATTGGAATGTTAGTGGATTTAGAAGCCCCTCCTTATTGGAATGTTAGTGGATTTAGAAGCCCCTCCTTATTGGAATGTTAGTGAATTTAGAAGCCCCTCCATATTGGAATGTTAGTGAATTTAGAAGCCCCTCCTTATTGGAATGTTAGTGAATTTAGAACGCCTCCTTATTGGAATGTTAGTGAATTTAGAAGCCCCTCCTTTTGGAATGTTAGTGAATTTAGAAGCCCCTCCTTTTGGAATGTTAGTGAATTTAGAAGCCCCTCCTTATTGGAATGTTAGTGGATTTAGAAGCCCCTCCTTATTGGAATGTTAGTGAATTTAGAAGCCCCTCCTTATTGGAATGTTAGTGAATTTAGAAGCCCCTCCTTATTGGAATGTTAGTGGATTTAGAAGCCCCTCCTTATTGGAATGTTAGTGAATTTAGAAGCCCCTCCATATTGGAATGTTAGTGGATTTAGAAGCTCCTCCTTATTGGAATGTTAGTGAATTTAGAAGCCCCTCCTTATTGGAATGTTAGTGAATTTAGAACGCCTCCTTATTGGAATGTTAGTGAATTTAGAAGCCCCTCCTTTTGGAATGTTAGTGAATTTAGAAGCCCCTCCTTATTGGAATGTTAGTGGATTTAGAAGCCCCTCCTTATTGGAATGTTAGTGAATTTAGAAGCCCCTCCTTATTGGAATGTTAGTGAATTTAGAAGCCGCTCCTTATTGGAATGTTAGTGAATTTAGAAGCCCCACCTTATTGGAATGTTAGTGAATTTAGAAGCCCCTCCTTATTGGAATGTTAGTGAATTTAGAAGCCCCTCCTTATTGGAATGTTAGTGAATTTAGAAGCCCCTCCTTATTGAAATGTTAGTGAATTTAGAAGCCCCTCCTTATTGGAATGTTAGTGAATTTAGAAGCTCCTCCTTATTGGAATGTTAGTGAATTTAGAAGCTCCTCCTTATTGGAATGTTAGTGAATTTAGAAGCCCCTCCTTATTGGAATGTTAGTGAATTTAGAAGCCCCTCCTTATTGGAATGTTAGTGAAT
The DNA here is from genome assembly GCA_036172795.1 of Pelodytes ibericus. Lineage (NCBI taxonomy): Eukaryota > Metazoa > Chordata > Amphibia > Anura > Pelodytidae > Pelodytes > Pelodytes ibericus. Next base: position 8,430,833 of record CM069858.1, on the reverse strand, counting down.
TTAGAAGCCCCAGCGAAATGATTTTCAATGAAAAACTACAAGTGAAATAAGTGAATTTCACTCATATTAGAAACATGTATAATATATAGAAAATAAACTGATTGAAATGCCCCCTTATTCAGGTGAACTATTGTCGTGGCAGGAAATGTCCCCTACTGATGCTGCTCCAAGGAATTGTTACACAGAATGAATCCCTAGCGATCTGTCTGTACAAACTGGCAAATATTGCAGTGGAAAAAAGGTCTTAGCTTCACTCTTGCAAATGCATAAATTAAAAACAGCAAAAAAAAAAATCTACGTTTAATGTAAAGATTGGTTCAAATATGGACATTTTAAATAGAAATGCTTTAATGAAAGAACACAAATAAAGTAAGGTTTTGCTTGTATTACACTGGAGGCAGACATGTTGGTTAGAATCTTGAGATGAGTCCGATGATCTGACCCAAGATGTCCGCCCCCCTTATGGTGCTGTACAAGCAGAGCGGGCTCAACAAGGTCATTCATTTGTATTCTTCCATTAAAACATTTCTATTTCTATTGATGTGATAAATAGTAGATGCCACAGACATATGTGGCAAAATAATAGAAAGATTGCATCAAGTGTAGACATTAAAAATAGAAATGCTTTAATGAGAGAAAACATATAAAGAACCTTGATCCCTCTCTATATGTCCAGCACTATCGGGGGCAGACATCTTGGGTCCAATTTTTCTTCATCTGACCCAAGATTCTAATCAACATGTCTGCCTCCAGTGCTATACAAGCAATAAGGTACTTTATTTGTGTCCTTTCATTAAAGTATTTCTATTAAATGTCTACACTTGATGCAGTCTTCTTATTAAACATAACTTCTTTTATTTCTTTTTTTGCTGACTATTGTCCTTTAAATTATTAATTTGCATGTAACTTTATATAAAAGTGCAGGAGCGAAAAAGTTCAATTTAAATCATTTTTGCTTCTCCCTGTAACATTATATCATGTAAGATCTCTCTGTACATTCACAGATGTTTGTAAGTTTGCGTGCCAGAGGGAGATGCATTACACAGTCCTCTGGTTCGCCAAGGCTTACTCTAACTAAGACCCTGTTTGCGAGATTTCTACTGCAATATTGCAAGATTGTTATCAGTTATACAGATCAAGGAAATCTAAAAAAAAAACTTAATAAAGTGACTGTGATGCCATATGTGCAAATGAACTAATATAATACAAAATAAATATTTTGCAATTGGTGTCTCATTGTGATGTAAGGGGTGGATTATTGTGATCCCTTACATTTAATTTGGGATAGTCAGTGTTTGCTGGGGACTTTGACTCCTATGAATCATTGCCTCGGACTCTGGATTAATTTTACTCCCCCCTGAATACCCATAGTAACATAGTAATTTAGGTTGAAAAAAGACACAAGTCCATCAAGTTCAACCCTTCTACCTATCATTCCAGTGGTTTGATCCAAAAGAAGGCAAAAACCCCTAAGGAAGCTATTTCGAATTTTGCCTCCTAGGGGGAAAAATTCCTTCTTGACTCCAAAAGGGCAATCAGATTTCTCCTTGGATCAATAAGCTCTATTATTAATGCTTATTCTATTATTAATAGCCCTGTATGTTCTGCTTTTCCATGTTTAAATGCATCTATTGTGGTTGATAGCACTACCTCTCTTGGCAGTGAGTTCCATCATTTTATTGTCCTTACCGTAAAGAATCCCTTCCTTTGCTGTCTATGAAATCTTTGCTCTTCCAGTCTGAGGGGGTGACCTCTTGTTCTTTGTACATTTCTGTTAATGAACAGGTCCCTGGAGAGCTCCTTATATTGGCCCTGCACATATTTATATAATGTTATCATATCCCCTCTAAGACGCCTTTTTTCTAAAATAAATAAATGCAATTTTTTAAGTCTCTCTTCATAACTAAGATCCTCCAATCCCCTTAATCATTTTGTAGCTCTCCTTAATGAAAGTATTCGCCCAGATATTCGATTCTACCAGGCGCCGCACACCTAGCACGTAGCAGCCGCGCTGTGTATTTCTGGGTGCCAGTCTACTCCAAACAGAGCACCGAACAGAGAGCACACAAACTCCGGAAATACAGCTCTGAATTCGGCAATAGAGTCACTCACTTACAAATCTTTTTAAACTTTTAGTGCCGGTCGAAGTGGCAACAGTGAGTTTATTCATTAATAATTATAATAATAAGTTGTGGGATGAAATATTAGGTAATTCTGCATTTTTAGGACAGAAATGTTTACTGATTCTCTCTTTTTTTTCTTTCTCCAGGGGATATTGAGCGCTGTTCATTCATCAAATATCATTACTCCTCAGCCACCATCCCCAAAAACCTCACGTACAACCTTGTCAAGACCATTCGGCAGGACGAGTGGCACGCCCTCCGTAAGTACAATATAATACCTTCTGATAAAGCTGAGGTTATTAACGTAGCATCTATGGTTTTACTGCATTTTATGTGAAAGGGGGAGACTCGTTCTCAGGTTGACTCAATCCTACAAAAAATTAAAGAGATGGACAAATTCTCCAGGCCTGTTGGTGACCAAACTCTTCACATTTCCAGTTGGATGACTTGTTTGGGTTTTGGGTTTGCCCAAGTTCTCACTTTGGCCAAATTCATCAAAGCAACCGGATTATCAGGGTGGGCACATTCTCAGCCCCAAGTTAGAGATATTCCCCCCCGGGCAGCAAATTGTCTAATGAACAATAAGAGTCGGTCTGTTCTCCAGGTGGGTCGTAGAGCCAAAGATATCATCAGTAACCAGAAAAGTCACATAATAGATTATCGATCACCCTGTAAAATACTTTTTATTATTTTCAAAATAGTAAATTAATCACATACAATAGATATTCTTCTTTCAGAGGATCCCGGCAGTATTTAATGAACACTGTACTATTTGTTTGATGGCTGGGGAGAGTGTTTCAATGAATGCAGATATAACATGAGTTGGAGCAGTCATGACTTTTAATTTCCTCTATATAAACATTTTTTTGAAGTGGACCAATAAGCTGGGGCAATGTGGCATTCCCCTGGAGTGGTTCTGGTCTGTAACTGCTTGGCTTGCTGTGTAGAGCGGGTGGGACATGCAGTGTCCGGCTCAGTATATAATAATGGGAGTTATGCTATAAAACTGTCAGTGTCTGGCTCAGTATATAATAATGGGAGTTATACTATAGAAATGTCAGTGTCCGGCTCAGTATATAATAATGGGAGTTATACTATAAAACTGTCAGTGTCTCTGGTTCAGTATATAATAATGGGAGTTATACTATAAACCTGTCAGTGTCCGGCTCAGTATATAATAATGTGAGTTATACTATAAAACTGTCAGTGTCCGGATCAGTATATAATAATGTGAGTTATACTATAAAACTGTCAGTGTCCGGCTCAGTATATAATAATGGGAGTTATACTATAAAACTGTCAGTGTCCGGCTCAGTATATAATAATGTGAGTTATACTATAAAACTCTCAGTGTCCGGATCAGTATATAATAATGGGAGTTATACTATAAAACTGTCAGTGTCTCTGGTTCAGTATATAATAATGGGAGTTATGCTATAAAACTGTCAGTGTCCGGCTCAGTATATAATAATGGGAGTTATACTATAAAACTGTCAGTGTCCGGCTCAGTATATAATAATGGGAGTTATACTATAAAACTGTCAGTGTCCGGCTCAGTATATAATAATGGGAGTTATACTATAAAACTGTCAGTGTCCGGCTCAGTATATAATAATGGGAGTTATACTATAAACCTGTCAGTGTCCGGCTCAGTATATAATAATGTGAGTTATTCTATAAAACTGTCAGTGTCCGGCTCAGTATATAATAATGGGAGTTATTCTATAAACCTGTCAGTGTCCGGCTCAGTATATAATAATGTGAGTTATTCTATAAAACTGTCAGTGTCCGGATCAGTATATAATAATGGGAGTTATTCTATAAACCTGTCAGTGTCCGGCTCAGTATATAATAATGGGAGTTATACTATAAAACTGTCAGTGTCCGGCTCAGTATATAATAATGTGAGTTATTCTATAAAACTGTCAGTGTCTGGCTCAGTATATAATAATGGAAGTTATTCTATAAACCTGTCAGTGTCCGGCTCAGTATATAATAATGGGAGTTATTCTATAAAACTGTCAGTGTCCGGCTCAGTATATAATAATGGGAGTTATACTATAAAACTGTCAGTGTCTGGATCAGTATATAATAATGTGAGTTATTCTATAAACCTGTCAGTGTCCGGCTCAGTATATAATAATGGGAGTTATTCTATAAAACTGTCAGTGTCCGGCTCAGTATATAATAATGTGAGTTATTCTATAAAACTGTCAGTGTCCGGCTCAGTATATAATAATGGGAGTTATTCTATAAAACTGTCAGTGTCCGGCTCAGTATATAATAATGGGAGTTATACTATAAAACTCTCAGTGTCCGGATCAGTATATAATAATGTGAGTTATACTATAAAACTGTCAGTGTCCGGCTCAGTATATAATAATGGGAGTTATTCTATAAACCTGTCAGTGTCCGGCTCAGTATATAATAATGGGAGTTATACTATAAAACTGTCAGTGTCTCTGGTTCAGTATATAATAATGGGAGTTATACTATAAAACTTTCAGTGTCCGGCTCAGTATATAATAATGGGAGTTATTCTATAAACCTGTCAGTGTCCGGCTCAGTATATAATAATGGGAGTTATTCTATAAAACTGTCAGTGTCCGGCTCAGTATATAATAATGTGAGTTATACTATAAAACTGTCAGTGTCCGGCTCAGTATATAATAATGTGAGTTATACTATAAAACTGTCAGTGTCTGGCTCAGTATATAATAATGTGAGTTATACTATAAAACTGTCAGTGTCCGGCTCAGTATATAATAATGTGAGTTATACTATAAAACTGTCAGTGTCCGGATCAGTATATAATAATGTGAGTTATACTATAGAAATGTCAGTGTCTGGCTCAGTATATAATAATGGGAGTTATTCTATAAACCTGTCAGTGTCCGGCTCAGTATATAATAATGGGAGTTATTCTATAAAACTGTCAGTGTCCGGCTCAGTATATAATAATGGGAGTTATACTATAAAACTGTCAGTGTCCGGATCAGTATATAATAATGTGAGTTATTCTATAAACCTGTCAGTGTCCGGCTCAGTATATAATAATGGGAGTTATACTATAAAACTGTCAGTGTCCGGCTCAGTATATAATAATGGGAGTTATACTATAAAACTGTCAGTGTCTGGCTCAGTATATAATAATGGGAGTTATTCTATAAACCTGTCAGTGTCCGGCTCAGTATATAATAATGGGAGTTATTCTATAAAACTGTCAGTGTCCGGCTCAGTATATAATAATGGGAGTTATACTATAAAACTGTCAGTGTCCGGATCAGTATATAATAATGTGAGTTATTCTATAAAACTGTCAGTGTCCGGCTCAGTATATAATAATGTGAGTTATTCTATAAACCTGTCAGTGTCCGGCTCAGTATATAATAATGTGAGTTATTCTATAAACCTGTCAGTGTCCGGCTCAGTATATAATAATGGGAGTTATTCTATAAACCTGTCAGTGTCCGGCTCAGTATATAATAATGGGAGTTATTCTATAAACCTGTCAGTGTCCGGCTCAGTATATAATAATGGGAGTTATTCTATAAACCTGTCAGTGTCCGGCTCAGTATATAATAATGGGAGTTATTCTATAAAACTGTCAGTGTCCGGCTCAGTATATAATAATGGGAGTTATACTATAAAACTGTCAGTGTCCGGATCAGTATATAATAATGTGAGTTATACTATAAAACTGTCAGTGTCCGGATCAGTATATAATAATGTGAGTTATACTATAGAAATGTCAGTGTCTGGCTCAGTATATAATAATGGGAGTTATTCTATAAACCTGTCAGTGTCCGGCTCAGTATATAATAATGGGAGTTATTCTATAAAACTGTCAGTGTCCGGCTCAGTATATAATAATGGGAGTTATACTATAAAACTGTCAGTGTCCGGATCAGTATATAATAATGTGAGTTATTCTATAAACCTGTCAGTGTCCGGCTCAGTATATAATAATGGGAGTTATACTATAAAACTGTCAGTGTCCGGCTCAGTATATAATAATGGGAGTTATACTATAAAACTGTCAGTGTCTGGCTCAGTATATAATAATGGGAGTTATTCTATAAACCTGTCAGTGTCCGGCTCAGTATATAATAATGGGAGTTATTCTATAAAACTGTCAGTGTCCGGCTCAGTATATAATAATGGGAGTTATACTATAAAACTGTCAGTGTCCGGATCAGTATATAATAATGTGAGTTATACTATAAAACTGTCAGTGTCCGGCTCAGTATATAATAACGGGAGTTATTCTATAAACCTGTCAGTGTCCGGCTCAGTATATAATAATGGGAGTTATACTATAAAACTGTCAGTGTCCGGATCAGTATATAATAATGTGAGTTATACTATAAAACTGTCAGTGTCCGGCTCAGTATATAATAATGTGAGTTATTCTATAAAACTGTCAGTGTCCGGCTCAGTATATAATAATGGGAGTTATACTATAAAACTGTCAGTGTCCGGCTCAGTATATAATAATGGGAGTTATACTATAAAACTGTCAGTGTCCGGATCAGTATATAATAATGTGAGTTATACTATAAAACTGTCAGTGTCCGGCTCAGTATATAATAATGTGAGTTATTCTATAAAACTGTCAGTGTCCGGCTCAGTATATAATAATGGGAGTTATACTATAAAACTGTCAGTGTCTGGCTCAGTATATAATAATGGGAGTTATACTATAAAACTGTCAGTGTCTCTGGTTCAGTATATAATAATGGGAGTTATTCTATAAAACTGTCAGTGTCCGGCTCAGTATATAATAATGTGAGTTATACTATAAAACTGTCAGTGTCCGGCTCAGTATATAATAATGGGAGTTATACTATAAAACTGTCAGTGTCCGGCTCAGTATATAATAATGGGAGTTATACTATAAAACTGTCAGTGTCCGGATCAGTATATAATAATGTGAGTTATACTATAAAACTGTCAGTGTCCGGCTCAGTATATAATAATGTGAGTTATACTATAAAACTGTCAGTGTCTGGCTCAGTATATAATAATGTGAGTTATACTATAAAACTGTCAGTGTCCGGCTCAGTATATAATAATGTGAGTTATACTATAAAACTGTCAGTGTCCGGCTCAGTATATAATAATGTGAGTTATTCTATAAAACTGTCAGTGTCCGGCTCAGTATATAATAATGGGAGTTATACTATAAAACTGTCAGTGTCCGGCTCAGTATATAATAATGGGAGTTATACTATAAAACTGTCAGTGTCCGGCTCAGTATATAATAATGGGAGTTATACTATAAAACTGTCAGTGTCCGGATCAGTATATAATAATGGGAGTTATACTATAAAACTGTCAGTGTCCGGCTCAGTATATAATAATGGGAGTTATTCTATAAAACTGTCAGTGTCTTGCTCAGTATATAATAATGGGAGTTATACTATAGAAATGTCAGTGTCTGGCTCAGTATATAATAATGTGAGTTATACTATAGAAATGTCAGTGTCTGGCTCAGTATATAATAATGGGAGTTATACTATAAAACTGTCAGTGTCTGGCTCAGTATATAATAATGGGAGTTATACTATAAAACTGTCAGTGTCTCTGGTTCAGTATATAATAATGGGAGTTATTCTATAAAACTGTCAGTGTCCGGCTCAGTATATAATAATGTGAGTTATACTATAAAACTGTCAGTGTCCGGCTCAGTATATAATAATGGGAGTTATACTATAAAACTGTCAGTGTCCGGCTCAGTATATAATAATGGGAGTTATTCTATAAAACTGTCAGTGTCCGGCTCAGTATATAATAATGTGAGTTATACTATAAAACTGTCAGTGTCTGGCTCAGTATATAATAATGTGAGTTATACTATAGAAATGTCAGTGTCTATCTATCTATCTATATATATAAAATCCAAAGATCAGCGCACTCACCTCAAAGCAGGTAGGAGAAAAACTCTTAAAGCTATAGGTTTCATTAAAGCTACTTAAAAACACCTGTCTTACTAAGATAACAAAATTGGAGATTTAGTCACATATATGGCCATATGATGCTAAGCCCACCACTACGTCAAAGTACTCCAATATTGGTGGGCTTAGCATCTAATTCATCTACTTAATGGAAACTGGATGTTGTTTTACATCGTAAAAACACCAAACTGAAACATTTCCCTTCTCCTATAAATAAATACCTGAATGAAACCTTCCCTGGATCTGTTCAGCCTGTGTAAACATTTGTTTTTGGATTTCCTGCGAGATTTAGTCCCTTCACTTGCCTGCGGGGGATCGATGTAGTTGTCTTGCAATGGGTGAAAATAGTCTTAATATAAGACATTTAAATTCAAACTCTGCAACCAGCAACTTCACCAAAGCTTCAGGAGATTAGGGTCTTGGCTTAGAAAAAGGGACGGGGGAAGATTTTAACTTGGTTAATATTTGGGCTTCTCTCTGCAGTCTGAGACGGATTTCCAAGGCTTTACTATGTGTTTCTGTGGTTATCCTTAGCACCAGTTATTTAAAGGGATATAATGAATATCTGCCATCACCAGCCACATTACCGGGGGACACGTATTGCTGACACTATAGTGACATCATTTAATGGTTTTCATCCTTCATAGGTTTTTTAAACCAATGTGGGCAAGTTAGAGAGTTGGGCTAGCTGACTCATTCACTCAATATATCATCAAAGAGATCTTGAAGAGTAGACTAGTGTTCACAGCAGATCGTCAGACACGGTTCAGGGACCCTGACTCCAAAGTCCACATGGTGTAGTCCGCGGGGGCCCGCTGTTAGGGTTGCCACCTGGCCAGTATTTTACCGGCAGGCTGGTAAATAATTGGCTTGACCCCCAACGTTAAGTCTATGGTAGTAGCATGGCCGGTAATTTTTTGAAGAAAAGGTGGGCCACCCTACAGGCAATCGAGGGGGTTTTCACCAAAACATAACAGACAAATGAACTGCGGCAGTCAGACATTAGTAGCTGAGCCGGTAAAATTCTCTAGCTTGTCTATTTTGAAGGCAGATTTTTAAGGACAGACACAGGTGTCTTCGTTGAAGGCCAATTACAGCCACCGTTCCCAGCGTTTACTTAATTTTCTCTTTAATTTTATGAAGAGTTTTACACCACAGGCTCTGCAGCTATTAACAAAAAAAAAAATTACTTTCTTTTATTTTTTAATATATATTTTTTTTCCTTAAGCTTTTAATCCATTTACTGTGGCTCCTTTTTCCATCAGCTTTTATCCAGAACCCAAACATTCTAATTCCAATCCTTCTGAAGTTTTCCCAGAGCTCCTGACATCCTGGTGACTGGCAGAGTTATGCCAGGGACTGGCAGAGAAGTGGGGTTGGCTAACCTGAGATAAACGCTCCTGTTTGAAAAGGGTGCCATAGGGGAAAAGGCTGTAGAACAGGCCAGGCTTGATAAAGTAAGGAGAGTACGAATGCTTCAAGGTTAGCTTTTGCTAAAGGCTTTGTTAGCGAAAGAGGCAATGGCAGGTAATTGACAAGGGAATTTCCGAACTTATGGCCAAAGTAGCGGAGTTGGAAATACATTTGGAGAACTGGAGACTTTCTCCAGCTTGGCTGCTTTGGCCTTAAGTTCTGAAATTCCCTTCTCAATTTCCTTCTTCGTGAATAAAGCCCTAAGCAAGCAAGTAATCTTAGGAGCACAAGGGCTCCGAAGTCCAAATTCTTCTAATCCCACCATTCATTCACCAAAGATCATGTAATGGGGGCTCCATCATCTAAATATTGATTAAATTGTAGATGGAGAGAATAAATGACCTATGCTCTAATTTTAATTGCAAGAAAATGCACGGGTTAAGAGAAAAGGGTGTTTTAAATGTGTCTGTGGTGTCGCCTGTGTATGACATCACCTGGGGCACGGTATGCAAATTACACATTCATTTAGCAATTACCAGCTTATAACTCTACATTTGATAGATCCTAATCCTAAAAACTAAAGGTAAATATGGAAAAATGTAAACACAGGTATCAAGTAAAAATACATCTTTATTAAACCCCAATAGAAAAATAAAATGTCACACAATAGTATATGTACCATATCACCTACTATGGGGTTTAAATATTACCCAGTAAGTAAGAATAATACATCCTAAAACAACAGATAAACAACACACATAATATTAAATCAACACAACAAAGAGCTACAAACAAATGAGAAAAAAAAGAATAATAAGCAGCTGTATTGAAAGCACACGTTTCATTAATTGTATTACTGCAGAGCTGTGCCTTGCTGTGCCTTGCTGTGCCTTGCTGTGCCTGGGGTGGCAAATTCTCAAGAATGATTCACCCAGGGGTGAATCCCTCTTCTCTCTCTTCCTTCTGAAGGCTGTCAGGGGGTAAAACCTAAACGAGGTGAAATAAATTATTGGAACTATTATATAGATCAGCTCAAGAAAGATGTCTTAGGTGGGGTAGGGATTCTGGGGGATTTAAGTAATATCTGAATTTACCCGAACGTAGTGTAAGGTCATGCTTGCTTTGTAATGTGTTGCTCAGTCACTCCCGTGGCACTAAAGAGAAATAAACTTGTAGAAGAGACTGGTGAGCACTTCCATTAATTGTAACCATCAAGAGTATATAAAACTGTAAGTAGGACACATCTCAATAAATGTAATAACAGTAAAGGGATCTGAACTCATTGCTCTGAGCTGTGGGTGGCAGTTGAAGATAAGGCGCTAGTCCTGAGTGCCCTTGAGTAAAAAGAAGCCTTTGGCACATTCCAGTTCCCAAATAAAACAGAATGAGTCTATAATACACATTTTTTCAATACCAAATAAGCGCTGTCATAGGGGACACGCTACTTGGTGCTGATTCCGTTAGATTGGAAAATTTAGGGCATGTGATAAATATTTTATCTCAAGGGCAGGCAAGGTCAGTCCCTGGCCAAATAAAAAGGAAAGCAAGGCAGAGCCAGGGAGATGGTGTATGCAAAGAACTAATTTATAAACGGTGGAATCTGTACAATCCGCGCCGTGGCAGGGGGACTACCAGTGGGGTCGACGCAGTCCTTCAGCTGTTTGGAGATATAAAAAACTGAGTACCATTAAATTGGACAATGATAACATCCCCTGGATGTTGGGCACAAATAATATGCCCAGGATGTATAGGAAAACATGACAGTGTATAATGTACACTTATTCTACACTTTTTTCATTATTCTAGTGTGACTTCTACTAAGGAAATAGTCTGCCTGTTTAAATGAACAGTGAGGGCTATATTCAATAATGATAACCTAATCCCGTCTACTAGGGAGAAGGGGGACAGTAGTTTTTAACCCTTGCTTCCCCTGAGGAGTCCAAGGTTAAAAACAAGTTCCGTCTCTAAAAAAACCGGCAACAGGAGTTGGAGCTTTGAAAAATCTCATTTGCAGTTGGATGGAAAACCTAGGGACTGTTTCCACGGTTTCAGGTCACTCGGGGGACTAGTTAATGCACAGTTTATTTCACAGCCGTGAGATGGAGAAGCTACACAAAGCCGGACAGGTTTCTCCCCTAATGAGCAACTACTGAGGTGAAAACATGAGCAAAACTGGATGAAATCTGCTGGCAGAGGGGTCAAGGAATGTCTGCTCAGTAAGATGAGGCGAGGGTGATGGCGGGAAAGATGGAATTAATGATAGAGGCAAAAAATGGACAATGCCAGTTTGTGACTGGCCGGATCAGCTTTGAGGTTACAGTCTAAACATTCAGCTAAACATTCCCGTTGGCTTGAAATGCAAATTGACTCATTTGCAACGGGAGACCTATAATTTGCATATCGGGCCACAAGGTGATGTCATAAGCAGGGGACGCCGCAGACACATTTAAAACACATTTTCCGTTGCATGAAATTTTGCTCAGGCAATGTATAGATTATTTTACACAGTAACGTTTAGCCCCAATTAATAAACGGATTACATTTTGTGGTTTTATCTGTCGCACAGCAGGGATAACTCGGCCGGGTCTTGGACAAAACCCGCAAAAAATAAAGTTCTGTTTCGAATTTGAGTGAAATGTAGGCGTCTGAAATAGAAATGCGTTACTGACGGAATACAAATAAGGCACCTTATTGAGCCCATTTTTGCTCAGTGCAGAGGTGCCAGGGGTAGACATGTTGTTTAGAATCTAACTTAGAAGTGCTACAAACTGAGGGGTAACCTTCCAACCTGTATACTGAACGAAGGGTTGCCCCTCAATCTGTAGCACTACGAAGTTGCAGTAAAATGCATTTTTCCAGTATTAGGGTATCGGAGGAGTTATTTGGTAGCAGCTGGAGGATATGCTTTACCTTTTTTCCTTTATACTGTTTAAGTGGTGGAAGCATTGAGCAGCCTCTGCAATAGCTACATGGGCAGTGCTTTATCTCGGTTTTGTGACAAAATTCGGGCACCCCCCCACCCACGTTGCCCACCTACGACATGCCCAATCACCCCATTACATAACCCCATCACCCACATTTCTTACAAACTAAATGCCCCATCACCCTCATTACATACCCCCACCACGTCCATCACCCCGATTAATTGGAAGGAACTAAAGCTTGCTGAACAGCGGGGGAGGGAGCAAAACAGTTTCAAGCACCAGAAGGGTGCTTTAACACCGTCTGGCAAAGTGCCGCCCATGGCAAAGTGCCGCCCTAGGCGAGTGCCTCGTTTGCCTTGCAGCAGATTTACTTCTGTACATGTGCAGGTACCCAGATATATGCCTAGTGGGTGTTCCTCTTTGAAGTCATGATAAATGTAGTCCACAGTAACTGGGAGTGCCAAAGTTAATAATCAGCATCCAGCACACTGGAGAATGGAAGCTGGTGGTACACCGGAGGATAAAAGAGAGCCTGCTCATGCACCATAATAGTGCTCATGCCCCTTCCTAGACTCCACACCTTGGCGTTCCACGTCTGGGATATCAAAAGATGGGAGGTATGGAGAGAAAGGGAGAGTGTAACATGTCTGGTCAAGATAATATCAATTCCTTCACCAGGTATTCAAGACTTGGCCCTTATGTTGAGGGGCCCTGGAAGCGGACAAGCAAGGGCCCCTTAAATATTAAAGTCAGCTGTTCTGGGACCTTGCTAGATATGACATGTTTCTTAGTCTTATACTGGGAGACCGAGCCAGCAATAATTGGGACAGGAGAGCAGGAGGCCAGCTGTACTGGAGAGAATGTGGGCATCTGCTATTCGCATCTATCATCAAATGTGTGCTAGATAATTATTCTGCAGGATAAGACCTGATGGCATTTGATTAATGCACAATATCCTTTATTGTAAGTATTCACATTATGTCTTATTTAATGTCATGTGTCACTGTATAACACACACCCCCCGCGCGTGCGCGTGCGCCCCAGTGCTCTATCCCACAGCGCTGCCCAAAAAAATCGACGTATAAAAAAATGACAACCATTTTTCTACAGTTTATTTAAAGGCTGTATTTTTCCATTTAGCTGGTGAGAATCTGTTCAACCTTTTTGGGGTCACAGCAGGGTTGACTCAACACTTCATCCTTCTGAAAAAGATAAAATGATTACCATTAAATTGGGTAATAGGAACATCCCCTGGATGTACTGGAAATCCCCAAAATATCTGTATGTACTTTTATTATTATTACTATTATTTAGGAACTCTCCCCTCCCTTTACTCTTGGGTAGGAAGGAAGTTGGCCCCCGGCCTTTGGGAAGTGGTTCTGACCAAAAACTGTGAGTCACCTGGTAAAAGTTAGTAGCGCCATTCCAAAATGGGTGGAGCCAAGCGAGCAGTCGGAAAAGCTAAATACTGCTCCCCTTTTGCCAGTTTCCTTCACCCAATTAATTCCCATTGGCCAGTTTAATATCTACATTTTAATTGGTAGTGAGCGGCCAAACAGGAATATGCTTGTACATTATTAAAAAAAAAATCTGTATGATTTGACATGTGTCAGGTTCTACAAGGGTATCTTACAGTTTATATTTCTGAATAAAGCTACATTTGAGGTGCATATTACTTTTCATTACCCAAGCAGGCATGCCCGCCATCTCAGGATCTATGAGACCTGTAAGATAATTACATACCAGACACAGCCACCAGCCTTCTACCAATACCAACGATTGTTTTTGGTTGTAATTATTTGTATTAAGTAATGTATTGAAACAACATTTTTATATATATTTTTATTATCTTGCACGTGTCGTTTGTAAGTTTTTTGTTTCGTTTTTTTTTAGTTTTTGTTCCCCTTTGAGCCCATGATTAAGTGCAATGTAACAGGAAACACGTAAGGCTTTTTCTTTAGTTATATAATTCACTGTTTATGTCCCCAAAGTATGTGGAATTAAAGCTTAATGATGAGAATATATTGAATTGGTGATTTCTTTTTAGGATAGGAACACACCATTGTTATATAATTACAGCAGGAACTCGGACATTTTTATTGGAATCATCTCTTGAGCCGTTGAGATTCCAGCAAGCTGTGCATAGTACAAAATCCCTCTCAACCCAACACTCAGCGCTTCTCCCCAGCGCAGACTGTGCAGGGCCTTCTGTCCTTCTCTCCTTTTGCCTTTGGCTTAGTAGTGAGTTGCTGGAGGGGTCTGAAGAAGCGAAATCGATATGAGGATATCTGGTACTGACAGGAGCAGTCCTGTAAACCGTGCTACATAGCACAGGACGTGAATAATTCACAAAGCCCTGGTAATTGTATTCCATCTCTCAAGGTTGGAATCATTAATATTGTATGGGAGACCTAAGCAGTGAGATGGGCCTCTGGAGCTTTCCCCTGTAACCTGGGCTAGCTTTTCATGCAGAAAAAGAAACCCTTTGCAGCAGGATCTAAGCCTGACATTCATAGTATTTGTTATCCGCTTCCAGTTATTTCAGTGCAGCAATCAAAGGGTTAAGCCCGATTCCCTCGGGGGAGGGGGGGGGGGCTTTTGGAAACAGTGTCACCCTCTCAGACGTTGGATTTGCTGGGCTCCTGAGGTGCAAAGTATTTAGTCCAGCTACATCCACGGAGCAATGCTCCATCTGTGGCAAGTGGTCTACAGCTAATAAACAAAAAGATCACGTAATACATAGAAACATAGAATGTGTCACCGGCAGATAAGAACCATTTGGCCCATCTAGTCTGCCCAACTTTCTAAATACTTTTATTAGTCCCCAGTTCCCTATCTTATATCTAGGATAGCCTTATACCTATCCCATGCATGCTTAAACTCCTTCACTGTATTAACCTCTATCACTTCTACTGGAAGACTATTCCATACATCCACTACCCTCTCAGTAATGTAATACTTTCATTAGTCCCTGGCCTTATCTTATATCTAGGATAGCCTTATACCTATCCCATGCATGCTTAAACTCCTTCACTGTATTAACCTCTACCACTTCTACTGGAAGACTATTCCATACATCCACTACACTCCTCAGTAAAATAATACTTTCATTAGTCCCTGGCCTTATCTTATATCTAGGATAGCCTTATACCTATCCCACAAATGCTTAAACTCCTTCACTGTATTAACCTCTACCACTTCTACTGGAAGACTATTCCATACATCCACTACCCTCTCAGTAATGTAATACTTTCATTAGTCCCTGGCCTTATCTTATATCTAGGATAGCCTTATACCTATCCCATGCATGCTTAAACTCCTTCACTGTATTAACCTCTACCACTTCTACTGGAAGACTATTCCATACATCCACTACACTCCTCAGTAAAGTAATACTTTCATTAGTCCCTGGCCTTATCTTATATCTAGGATAGCCTTATACCTATCCCACGCATGCTTAAACTCCTTCACTGTATTAACCTCTACCACTTCTACTGGAAGACTATTCCATACATCCACTACCCTCTCAGTAAAGTAATCCTTTCATTAGTCCCTGGCCTTATCTTATATCTAGGATAGCCTTATACCTATCCCACGCATGCTTAAACTCATTCACTGTATTAACCTCTACCACTTCTACTGGAAGACTATTCCATGCATCCACTACCCTCTCAGTAAAGTAATTCTTTCATCAGTCCCTGGCCTTATCTTATATCTAGGATAGCCTTATACCTATCCCATGCATGCTTAAACTCCTTCACTGTATTAACCTCTACCACTTCTACTGGAAGACTTTTCCATACATCCACTACCCTCTCGGTACAGTAATACTTTCATTAGTCCCTGGCCTTATCTTATATCTAGGATAGCCTTATACCTATCCCATGCATGCTTAAACTCCTTCACTGTATTAACCTCTACCACTTCTACTGGAAGACTATTCCATACATCCACTACCCTCTTGGTACAGTAATACTTTCATTAGTCCCTGGCCTTATCTTATATCTAGGATAGCCTTATACCTATCCCATGCATGCTTAAACTCCTTCACTGTATTAACCTCTACCACTTCTACTGGAAGACTATTCCAATAAATCCACTACCTTCTCAGTAATGTAATACTTTCATTAGTCCCTGGCCTTATCTTATATCTAGGATAACCTTATACCTATCCAATGCATGCTTAAACTCCTTCACTGTATTAACCTCTACTACTTCTACTGGAAGACTATTCCATGCATCCACTACCCTCTCAGTAAAGTAATACTTCCTGATATTACTTTTAAATCTTTACCCCTCTAAGCTAATGTCCTCTAGTTGTACTCCGAATGAGGTCTCACCAGTGCTCTGTACAATACTCCAAGTGAGGTCTCACCAGTGCTCTGTACAATACTCCAAGTGAGGTCTCACCAGCGCTCTGTACCATACTCCAAGTGAGGTCTCACCAGCGGTCTGTACAATACTGCAAGTGAGGTCTCACCAGCGCTCTGTACAATACTCCGAGTGAGGTCTCACCAGCGCTCTGTACAATACTCCAAGTGAGGTCTCACCAGTGCTCTGTACAATACTGCAAGTGAGGTCTCACCAGCGCTCTGTACAATACTCCAAGTGAGGTCTCACCAGCGCTCTGTACAATACTCCAAGTGAGGTCTCACCAGTGCTCTGTACAATACTCCAAGTGAGGTCTCACCAGTGCTCTGTACAATACTCCAAGTGAGGTCTCACCAGCGCTCTGTACCATACTCCAAGTGAGGTCTCACCAGCGGTCTGTACAATACTCCAAGTGAGGTCTCACCAGTGCTCTGTACAATACTGCAAGTGAGGTCTCACCAGCGCTCTGTACAATACTCCAAGTGAGGTCTCACCGGCGCTCTGTACAATACTCCAAGTGAGGTCTCACCAGTGCTCTGTACAATACTGCAAGTGAGGTCTCACCAGCGCTCTGTACAATACTCCAAGTGAGGTCTCACCAGCGCTCTGTACAATACTTCAAGTGAGGTCTCACCAGTGCTCTGTACAATACTCCAAGTGAGGTCTCACCAGCACTCTGTACAATACTCCAAGTGAGGTCTCACCAGCGCTCTGTACAGTAATCCAAGTGAGGTCTCACCAGCGCTCTGTACAGTACTCCAAGTGAGGTCTCACCACTGCTCTGTACAATACGCCAAGTGAGGTCTCACCAGCGCTCTGTACAATACTCCAAGTGAGGTCTCACCAGCGCTCTGTACAATACTCCAAGTGAGGTCTCACCAGCGCTCTGTACAATACTCCAAGTGAGGTCTCACCAGCGCTCTGTACAATACTCCAAGTGAGGTCTCACCAGCGCTCTGTACAATACTCCAAGTGAGGTCTCACCGGCGCTCTGTACAATACTCCAAGTGAGGTCTCACCAGCGCTCTGTACAATACTCCAAGTGAGGTCTCACCAGCGCTCTGTACAATACTCCAAGTGAGGTCTCACCAGCGGTCTGTACAATACTCCAAGTGAGGTCTCACCAGTGCTCTGTACAATACTGCAAGTGAGGTCTCACCGGCGCTCTGTACAATACTCCAAGTGAGGTCTCACCAGCGCTCTGTACAATACTCCAAGTGAGGTCTCACCAGTGCTCTGTACAATACTCCAAGTGAGGTCTCACCGGCGCTCTGTACAATACTCCAAGTGAGGTCTCACCAGCGCTCTGTACAATACTCCAAGTGAGGTCTCACCGGCGCTCTGTACAATACTCCAAGTGAGGTCTCACCAGCGCTCTGTACAATACTCCAAGTGAGGTCTCACCAGCACTCTGTACAATACTCCAAGTGAGGTCTCACCAGCGCTCTGTACAATACTCCAAGTGAGGTCTCACCAGCGCTCTGTACAATACTCCAAGTGAGGTCTCACCAGCGCTCTGTACAATACTCCAAGTGAGGTCTCACCGGCGCTCTGTACAATACTCCAAGTGAGGTCTCACCAGCGCTCTGTACAATACTCCAAGTGAGGTCTCACCAGCGCTCTGTACAATACTCCAAGTGAGGTCTCACCAGTGCTCTGTACAATACTCCAAGTGAGGTCTCACCAGCGCTCTGTACAATACTCCAAGTGAGGTCTCACCGGCGCTCTGTACAATACTCCAAGTGAGGTCTCACCAGCGCTCTGTACAATACTCCAAGTGAGGTCTCACCGGCGCTCTGTACAATACTCCAAGTGAGGTCTCACCAGCGCTCTGTACAATACTCCAAGTGAGGTCTCACCAGCGCTCTGTACAATACTCCAAGTGAGGTCTCACCAGCGCTCTGTACAATACTCCAAGTGAGGTCTCACCAGCGCTCTGTACAATACTCCAAGTGAGGTCTCACCAGCGCTCTGTACAATACTCCAAGTGAGGTCTCACCAGCGCTCTGTACAATACTCCAAGTGAGGTCTCACCAGCGCTCTGTACAATACTCCAAGTGAGGTCTCACCAGCGCTCTGTACAATACTCCAAG
Source organism: Pelodytes ibericus (assembly GCA_036172795.1). NCBI lineage: Eukaryota > Metazoa > Chordata > Amphibia > Anura > Pelodytidae > Pelodytes > Pelodytes ibericus. The sequence continues at coordinate 8,411,952 of CM069858.1, read as the reverse complement.
TGAGGTCTCACCAGCGCTCTGTACAATACTCCAAGTGAGGTCTCACCAGTGCTCTGTACAATACTCCAAGTGAGGTCTCACCAGTGCTCTGTACAATACTCCAAGTGAGGTCTCACCAGTGCTCTGTACAATACTCCAAGTGAGGTCTCACCAGCGCTCTGTACAATACTCCAAGTGAGGTCTCACCAGCGCTCTGTACAATACTCCAAGTGAGGTCTCACCAGTGCTCTGTACAATACTCCAAGTGAGGTCTCACCAATGCTCTGTACAGTACTCCATGTTTTGTAGATTTTTTTGTGATACATTCTAACCTGCTAGTCCGTTATATGTCATTTAAAAAAATCTTATCAGAATTTACTGTCCAATTTGACTAAAAGAGAACCATGTTAGTTTTCTTTATTATCTCCCCTGTGCTATTTTTGACCGTATTGTCCTGTGCGTCTGTTGAGGTCTGGACGGCAGTAGCATCTGAGACAAGAATAGCTTTGAAGTCCCTAAAGTAGCAATACAGAGTGCTTTGTACATCACCTCTCTGGATATTGATGCACCGGACTCTCTTCACCTCTCTCCTTCTAGGGAGCAATTCTCTGTGACTGAGCAAGGTCGTGTGAGGTGTGCCTGTTATATAGTCCCCGTAGCATTCGATAAACTAGGCTAGCAGTAACTACACACATAAAACACTTGGACCGGTGCTGTTTAAAGGACAACTATAGGCAAAATAATTAAGTTTGCTTTCATTGAAACATCTCCTCAGGTGTAGTTTAAAATTCCCCTCCCCTAAATATATGTTCTCATACCTGCCAATTTTCTTTGGCAGGATGCCTGGATGCTGTGGGGAATGAAGCATACAGTGAGCGGGGTGATGCCACACAGCACTGTGTGACCCCACAGCACTGAACTCCAGCCACCCCAGTACAGACATGCAAAGTTTAAACTCAATGCTGCCTGTCACATCCATGGATCCTAAGGAACGCCTGGGGTGAGAGACAGGGTTAATCATGGAATATTATAAAGTACAGTCAAAGTCCATTAGCTAAACCTTCCCTTGTAATCTTAGAGGGGTTACTAAGTAGCCCACCTTCTGTCTTAAATTAGGAAGATTATACAAAGCTGACAGGGATATTTGACTTATCTTGGAGTATTTAGGATTGAGCACCAATAGAAAAGGGAAACGTAGTTGCCAAAAGTCCAGAATTTTTCATGACAGTCCTGTTTTTTTGGGGTCCTGCCCAGTCAATTTTAGGTCTGTCCCAGCATTACTGCTGCCCCAGGCAGCATTGAGTTTAAACTTTGCATGTCTGTACTGGGGTGGCTGGAGTTCAGTGCTGTGGGGTCACTGTCCCTGACTGCTGAGCTCCTTCCTTGTCACAGAGGGTGAATGAAGGGATTAATCCATCCTGACTTTGTCCGACATGGATGGATTAATCCCTTCATTCACCCTCTGTGAAGAATCAATAATGGAAATATTGATTCCAACCGGGTTGTACCCAAAACTGTTTTTCTTCCAGAGAGATTTTACATAAAAAGACAAAGAAACATATAGACATACAATGGGTAGTAATCACAAATAGGGGTTAAATATATATTTTCCCCCAAAAGAAGCACACTCACACACTCTAGAGCCTAGAAATACCGCTGTTCTGACGAATTACTGGAGCAAATTCTCCTGAGCAATCGCAGGAGAATTTGCTCACTGCGCATGGGCATAAAGTTACAGCTGATAACTCAGCTGTAACTTTATGTCCACCGCGCATGCGCGAGCTAAGCAACCCACATCCCGCCCCCCGCACACCCCTTCTCACCAGCTGATCGGACAGCGGCGGTACACAGCGCATGCGCGCGGCTATCAAGCCGTGTGGGAATGCGCTGTGTCCGTGGCTGGATTCAAACAAAACGCTGGTAAGTAACACGGGGCGGGGGGGGGGGGGGACATAAGGAGCCAACAGAGAGGTAAGCACCCTGGTGAGGGCTGCCTCATCTTCATGGGAGTTGTGATCCTCCTGCTGTATTATGCAGCAGGGGGATCACAACTCCTATCAAGATGAGGCAGCCCTCACCAGGGTGCTTACCTCTCTGTTGGCTCCTTATGTCCCCCCCCCCCCCCGCCCCGTGTTACTTACCAGCGTTTACAGCGCATTTCCACACGGCTTGATAGCCGCGCGCATGCGCTGTGTACCGCCGCTGTCCGATCAGCTGGTAAGAAGGGGTGTGCGGGGGGCGGGATGTGGGTTGCGCATGCGCAGTGAGCAAATTCTCCTGCGATTGCGCAGGAGAATTTGCTCCAGTAATTTGACAGAACACCGGCTCTAAGTATATACAGCAGTTGGACTCCAAGTCCCACCCTCCCACGTATGTAGATATCAAATCCAAATTCCAGCTCGTTTTATCCAGGGGATGGATTAGTAATAAACAAGTATAGTGGAGTATATTGAATAGCAAAAAATGTAATAGCCTCTATATATAGTAAGGCTTATATTAAAAACATAAAGGCTCCACAAAATAAATAAATAAAAATGGGGAGTAAAAGAAAAAGAGAGAGCAGGTCACCAGTCCTCCCGTGATCAGCGTGTTTCAGGTGGTGTGCACCCTCCGTCTGTTATCAGCGGGGACCGTGTTGGTGCCTCTCTTCCGTAGTCTCAGAGTTTTTAAAGTTTCCTCGGGCGAAGCGGCACTTCTCTGTGACGCGTTTCGTCATTTCCGACTTCTTCAAGACAGTGAAAATGTATTTGACTAGAAATAACTGAAACCTAAAACCAGACTGTGGGGTAAAACAACGGCCACAGCGCTTTATTTAAATAGCCATTGCATTACAATCATATATATATATATACACATTCCACATATATATCCATATTATACAATGACTAAACATAAACATAAACATTCCATATACAGAAAACCAACCAAGCTTGCAAGAGTATCCAGGTGGCTGCCGAATAACTCCATGTTCTGGGCATATACCAATACCCCCAATACCTGAGGTTCGAGGTACCACTTTCTCCTCGAACCTCCCACCAGAGTCCCGATTGACTCTCCCCAATCCATTCTTCCATTAACCCTCCGGGATACCCTGCAAGCTTCCGCCAACGCTGTGACATGGAAATAAATAAAGGCTCATTAACCAGAACAAATTACGGAGGGTGGGTGTAGGGTTGCCACCTTTTCTTCAAAAAAATACCGGCCTTGGTACTGTCTCCATAGACTTAACATTGGCCTGATGCCAATTTTTTACCGGCCTGCCGGTAAAATACCGGCCAGGTGGCAACCCTAGGTGGGTGGGACAACAGGTAGGGGAAAAAACTTTTCCTAAAATGGCCCCCAAACTTCCTGCTCCTACCTTTTATACACTCCTAACGCCTCCCACTAATTCTTACTATAGGCTGAACATATCCCCTCAGCACCCTGTCATGATTGCCCCTCCCCGACCTTGTCTGGGGGCTACATTAGCCAGTCTCATTAATCCCAGGGACACTACCACTTACATAAGATGTAACTAGATTACCTGTGGCTTTAAAACAAAAACATATATAAGACATATGCCACAGTTTTTTTTCCTATGTTTGAATTAACTTCATTTAAAAAGTAAAAATAAAATAAGGTGTTTATCTCCAGCATCCATTTTGAGAATTTTACCCAGGATGCAACATTCTCCAAAATCTTCCAGCAAGTCTCACTTTACAACTGTGGCCAAAGCCTGCATGATGATGTCATAAGATACACCCCTGCTCTCTTACTGGCTCGTGTGTATTATAGTGGGCAGGAATGGGTGGCTGTGTACAACACAAAGAGAGGAGATTGATCTGATCAAACAGGATCATAACTCTGCCCCCTTGTGATGTAATAGTTACATTACCCTCCCATTCAATGCAAGTCTATGGTCAGAATTCTGACTTATAGACTGCATTCTGTGTCCCCAGCCCCAAAGTGAGATACTAGTGCTGTAAAGTCACTGGGGGGGGGGGGGGATTACTACATTTCACAAAATGGCAGCTCCCAGTCACACTTGTTTAGTAAAATATTTCATAAAATAAACTCACATAACAAAAACAAAAGACATATCTGAAATCAACAATGCAAAATAAAAAACAAATAAACCCTTTAAATACTATAAAGAGGGGAAAATTCCAAATGTATTTACTAAAGAAAAACCAGTTTACTAAGCAAATACCCATCTATTTATCGGCGGCAAGGGACGTGTTTGTAGGAAATAGCCATTTTTTTTTCTCCCCGGTAAACAATTTATACTCGTTCCTTGGCTCTTTCCAAAGTTTTACTGGTGAGAAAAATGCAGTGATTAATAATCAATAGTGTTTTATAGCTTCCTCCTCCAGGCAGGTGTTGAGAGGCATCAGAGCAGATGTTTTACTAGCAGACAATCCTTTTCTTTCAGCATTAAATCCACGTTTACACTGTGTTGGTTTGGCACTGAAGATCATTTTTCTTGTGGGGTTTTTTCTCAGTAAAATGAATTTGGTTGATCTGGGGGCATCTTCTTCTCTGTCACCTCTCTGTGCTCCTCAAAAAGGATGGGAAGCAAAAGTATTGCAAAAAAAAACTGGAACTATTAAATCCATATTTACCTTTAAAATGTCAGCTTTAATATGCTTTTATTTTCCAGAATAGGGTGGAAGTTAACTCTTGTCTAGTGTAGATGGTGCCGTTCATTTGCCTGTTCTCTGGATTATTTTTTAAGGGAGGTCATAGAGGCCTCACTAGACTAAAAGTATGGGCTTGATTCCTGAAAGATGGAAATGAGAAGGGAATTACAAAAAAAAAAGTCTAAAATTGTAAAGTTTGAAGAATAGCTGAATTGGCCGGTAAAAAACCGGCATCAGGCCAATGTTAAGTCTATGGAGACAGTACCAAGGCCGGTATTTTTCTGAAGAAGAGGTGGCAACCCTATTTCCAACTTGGCCGCATTGGCAGTGAGTTTGCAATTCACTTCTCAATTCCCTCCTTTATAAATAAAGTCCCATGTAGCAGATTATGAGCTCTCAGATCGAGAGTGACCCCCGTAAAGTGGGTTAAGTTGAGATCAGAGGTAACGTACCTGCTGGGCAAATTGAGGAAAGTACTGGGTAGCAGGGTTGGGCCTGAATTCGGAATCCAGGTCAGGAGAGAGGGGCGAGGTGCATTATTGGGCATACCATATGAAGGTATAGTTGGACAGGGAGAGAGCCGTAAGCTAAGGTCCAATTTACTGCACACAGAGCCATATAGGAAGAGCTAAGCGATTTAACATGTGATTAGCGAAACCTTTCCATACATTGCTTATTGTAACTTTCCAGTCCCTGGAAGTTTAACAGAATAACACCAATCAATATCCGTTCTCTAACCTGCTGATAACATGGTGCCAGTTCTCCATTTAATGATTCCCAGGGGTCAAAGTGTGCAGGGAAACTGACCGCCCCTTTGTCTTTAAAACTGAAGCAAAAAAAAAAAAATAATCCTCAGTCTAATTGTTCAATATCATTGATTTAAAACTAATTGCTCCAATCTCATGTTACACGGAGCTGTCATTGTTAATATAATTGCTCTTATCCCTGTGATTGGGAGGAAGACGGATGCAGCAAGACAGGCAGATTAGGTTCTTATCACATCCCTTTCTGTCTGATATTGTGGCCCCAGAATAGACTGATGACAAACCCGTTGGCAGAACGGGGGAGTTCACCTTTTTTGGGTTCTATCAATAATGGTAGTAGATACTAGGACTTATGTAAGGCTTTAGGAATTATTTATAAGGTTTCCATGGTGATTCTGGGGGTAAAGTTCTAAAAGTGATGTCATCAGCAGGAACATTCCATTGGTTTCCATGGTGATTCTGGGGGTAAAGTTCTAAAAGTGATGTCATCAGCAGGAACATTCCATTGGTTTCCATGGTGATTCTGGGGGTAGAGTTCTAAAAGTGATGTAATCAGCAGGAACATTCCATCGGTTTCCACGGGTATTCTGGGGATAACATTCTAAATGTGATGTAATCAGCAGGGCCATTCCATTGGTTTCCATGGTGATTCTGAGGCTAAAGTTCTAAAAGTGATGTAATCAGCAGGAACAATCAGTTAGTTTCTATGGTGACTGTGGGATAAAGTTCTAAAAGTGATGTAATCAGCAGGAACATTCCATTGGTTTCCATGGTGACTGGACCACTATTACAATGTTGCCCCATAATGTTCCTTCCTTCCGGCACATTTTTCCTCTGATGTGACCTCCAGGCAGGACATATGATGTCACCTTCTCCTGTGACCGTTAGTATTTTGGGGTAATACACCCCAGTGAGTGCAGAGAGTGCCGCAGATTTCTAGCCTCCCGTAGGTTTTATAATGTAACACCTGACGGGTGACATTGCCTTTTCTCCTAAAAACATTGTCAGACGCCGGGAACACAGACCCTCATCCATAAACATTAGTCTCCGCTTGCCTGACACGGTATAATTAAGGTCGGTCTGCATTGCGGACTGAACACATAAAATCTCACTTTGCTCTTAGACTCCTCTGAGGAGGGAATTTACTTTGGTCCATTACAGGTCACCCAGCCTAAGGGGTAACTACCTGTGAAGAGAAAAATCACACAGCCTTTTGTAAAGCCCTGGTATGAGGATAAACTGAGGGAGAGTCACTGCGCTCGTCGGCAAACATCCAGGCAAGCTCTGCCTCAGATGAGAGGCAGAGCTCAGAGTAAACCAACGTGAATCTGCCGGGTTTACTTTAGACAGGTGTCTTTTAAAGTTTGCTTCTGTAAGTGAAGCAAAAGTTGAAAGAATCCTTCACTCCCATTACAGTGAGTTTTATTGCTGTGGAGTCTACGATACACTAACACTGCACATTACTGTCAGTTTTATTGCTGTGGAGTCTGTGATACACTCACACACTGCACATTATTGTGAGTTTTATTGCTGTGGAGTCTGTGATACACTCATACACTGCACATTATTGTGAGTTTTATTCCTGTGGAGTCTGTGATACACTCACACTCTGCACATTACTGTGAGTTTTATTGTTGTGGAGTCTGTGATACACTCACACACTGCACATTACTGTGAGTTGTATTGTTGTGGAGTCTGTGATACACTCACACACTGCACATTACTGTGAGTTTTATTGCAGAGGAGTCTGTGATACACTCACACGCCGCACATTACTGTGAGTTTTATTGCTGTGGAGTCTGTGATACACTCACACACTGCATAATACTGTGAGTTTTATTGCTGTGGAGTCTTTGATACACTCACACACTGGACATTACTGTGAGTTTTATTGCTGTGGAGTCTGTGATACACTCACACACCGCACATTACTGGGAGTTTTATTGCTGTGGAGTCTGTGATACACTCACACACTGCATATTACTGTGAGTTTTATTGCTGTGGAGTCTTTGATACACTCACACACTGTACATTACTGTGAGTTTTATTGCTGTGGAGTCTGAGATACACTCACACACTGCACATTACTGTGAGTTTTATTGCTGTGGAGTCTGTGATACACTCACACACTGCACATTACTGGGAGTTTTCTTGCTGTGCAGTCTGTGATACACTCACACACTGCACATTACAGTGAGTTTTATTGTTGTGGAGTCTGTGAAACACTCCCACACTGCACATTACTGGGAGTTTTATTGTTGTGGAGTCTGTGATACACTCACACACTGCACATTACTGTGAGTTTTATTGCTGTGGAGTCTGTGATACACTCACACACTGCACACTCCTGTGAGTTTTATTGCTGTAGAGTCTGTGATACACTCATACTGCACATTACTGTGAGTTTTATTGCTGTGGAGTCTGTGATATACTCACACACTGCACATTACTGTGATACACTCACACACCGCACATTACTGTGAGTTTTATTGCTGTGGAGTCTGTGATACACTCACACACTGCCCATTACTGTGAGTTTTATTGCTGTGGAGTCTGTGATACACTCACACACTGCACATTACTGTGAGTTTTATTGCTGTGGAGTCTGTGATACACTCACACACTGCACATTACTGTGAGCTTTATTGTGAGTTTGTTATTTTGTAGAATAGAATGTTACAGAGTATATTGTTTATATATATATATATATATATATATATATATATATATATGTTACAATGTATAATTTACCAGCACTTCAAAGACAGAGCCAAGAATCCCATGTCCCAGAATCCTCTCTGATTATTTTTGGATCACAGCCTCCTCCCAGTAAGCCACATGTCTCTCTACTCATACTTTGAAAGAGATCCATGTCACCTGATGTTCCCCTGTGTTCTGACCCATATCAGTTTCTATTTACCCCGTCCTTGGCACCTCCAGCTATTTAATGATCCTGATATCTGTTGCTGTGTCATTGTGCCGTTTACTGAATTAAATCAACATCTCACTGTGAACAGACAGCTCTCTATATGACTAGACATCTCCGCAGTGTCTATTAAGCCTGACGGAAGGATTGACTAGAACTGTCTCTTCTGTTTCCCATTTGAAAAACAAACTGGCTAATATATGTATTTTTCCTAAATTTCTTTAGATTGAAGGATCTCTATGTTCACATGCAACAGTTGTCATGGTACACAGGTGACATGGGTTCAGCTGTGCAATACAAAATAAAGATCAAGCTGTAGTTCTGAGCAGAGAAGAAGCAGTTGCAGGCCACATGAAAGTAAGATAGAAATACGGGGAAAACGCAATATAATTCAAACAAAACCGAAAAATATTTGGGGAATTGGAAACTTTAAGTGTGTAAAGAAGTCTTTTCTTTTCTATGAAAGTCTAAAATTGTTTTACTCTAGCATCTGGCAAGGAAAGGTTAAACTTGCTCGCCTGAGGTATTTCTTGAGCCATCAGACTGGAATTTAAAAGCTGTTAAATGATCAAACCGTAATAACACCTTAAGCACAGTGGGCATTCGGCATCATTTCCCCTCACCACATAAAGGGAACGCCAATTTATGGTATTTATCCTTTTTTTTTTTAATCTTAAAACTGATTTTCCAACCACAGAAAAAGTGTTTCGAACGTGTCTGTGTTGTCTCCTTTTTATGACATTACCTATGGCTCGATATGCAAATGAACTACGACCATCAGGAAATGTGTAATTTGCCAATCAAGCAAAACGGTGGTGTCATCCATTTTGGTATTTGTTTTTATTTCCCACCGTCACAGTATAGACCGTGTTTATTTGTTTGGGGCCCAAAGCACCCAAAGATGATTTTGTTTTTCCTGGCCCCGATCCCTTGTTGGACGAGAGCTAGGAACACTGAGGCACAGACCCGCACAGGGGCTTTCCAGACCCTGAGGGTCCCTGCAGATACATCCCAAGTAGGGTTGCCACCTGGCCGGTAAAAAATTGGCATCATGCCAATGTTAAGTCTATGGAAGCATTAGCAAGGCCGGTATTTTTTTTTTTAAGAAAAGGTGGCAACCCTAATCCCAAGGCCTTGTGACGTTGCAGAGGTCAGAAGTTTGGGCACAGCGCCATTTTGTGAGATGTAACCAGCGCTCAGTTTGAGTGTGGATTAAATGTCACCTGTCAGACCGAGGACACTCACGGGGGCCTCGTCTGATAGAGGGGATGCCGCTGGAGGAAGCAGGATTTGGAGCACAGCTCATCGAGGGGGCCACAGTGAGCTGCTCCTCTGAGTCCGCTCTATGCTGTCCTCATAGTCATGTCAGCCTAGTGAGACGACATGGATTATCCTTTAATGTAGCACATTAGTGAACTTTTTTCCACAGCCCCCTAATTTTACAAAAGGTGGACTTTGCCACCCTGTACCTCTCGTGACATTGCAGACGGTTTAACGCTGGGATTAAACGCTTGTAAGTCAGGCATCCAATCCTCTCTGTGATGTGTCAAGGACCCCCACAGTCTCCTTCCCCATCATCTTGCATCGACTGCCAATTATATCGCGATCTCCGACACCCAAAGGGTCAAGTAAGGGACATTACTGGGGAGAACTGAGAATAATATAATCCTATGAATATGTATGAGTATGCCAGCTCCGGAAACATGACAGACCAGCCGAGGATGCGATTATTGGAGATGTCCATTCAGGGGCCGAGAGATCAGTGGTCCGAATCTAAAAAAAAAAAACACTTAATTTGCAGTTACTTTCTTTAAAGTGTTCTTTGGACTGTGCAAACAGTGCTGTGGGTGGTAAAGAGTTACTGTGCAAACAGTGCTGTGGGTAGTAAAGAGCTACTGTGCAAACAGTGCTGTGGGTGGTAAAGGGTTACTGTGCACACAGTGCTGTTGGTAGTAAAGAGTTACTGTGCACACAGTGCTGTGGGTAGTAAAGAGTTACTGTGCAAACAGTGCTGTGGGTAGTAAAGAGTTACTGTGCAAACAGTGCTGTGGGTAGTAAAGAGTTACTGTGCAAACAGTGCTGTGGGTGGTAAAGGGTTACTGTGCACACAGTGCTGTGGGTAGTAAAGAGTTACTGTGCAAACAGTGCTGTGGGTAGTAAAGAGTTACTGTGCAAACAGTGCTGTGGGTAGTAAAGGGTTACTGTGCAAACAGTGCTGTGGGTAGTAAAGAGTTACTGTGCAAACAGTGCTGTGGGTAGTAAAGGGTTACTGTGCAAACAGTGCTGTGGGTAGTAAAGAGTTACTGTGCAAACAGTGCTGTGGGTAGTAAAGAGTTACTGTGCAAACAGTGCTGTGGGTGGTAAAGAGTTACTGTGCACACAGTGCTGTGGGTGGTAAAGGGTTACTGTGCACACAGTGCTGTGGGTAGTAAAGAGTTACTGTGCACACACTGCTGTGGGTAGTAAAGAGTTACTGTGCAAACAGTGCTGTGGGTAGTAAAGGGTTACTGTGCAAACAGTGCTGTGGGTAGTAAAGAGTTACTGTGCAAACAGTGCTGTGGGTAGTAAAGAGTTACTGTGCAAACAGTGCTGTGGGTGGTAAAGAGTTACTGTGCACACAGTGCTGTGGGTGGTAAAGGGTTACTGTGCACACAGTGCTGTGGGTAGTAAAGAGTTACTGTGCACACACTGCTGTGGGTAGTAAAGAGTTACTGTGCAAACAGTGCTGTGGGTAGTAAAGAGTTACTGTGCAAACAGTGCTGTGGGTAGTAAAGGGTTACTGTGCAAACAGTGCTGTGGGTAGTAAAGGGTTACTGTGCACACACTGCTGTGGGTAGTAAAGGGTTACTGTGCACACACTGCTGTGGGTAGTAAAGGGTTACTGTGCACACACTGCTGTGGGTAGTAAAGGGTTACTATGCACACAGTGCTGTTGGTAGTAAAGAGTTACTGTGCACACAGTGCTGTGGGTAGTAAAGGGTTACTGTGCACACAGTGCTGTGGGTAGTAAAGGGTTACTGTGCACACAGTGCTGTGAATAGTAAAGGGTTACTGTGCACACAGTGCTGTGGGTAGTAAAGGGTTACTGTGCACACAGTGCTGTTGGTAGTAAAGAGTTACTGTGCACACAGTGCTGTGGGTAGTAAAGGGTTACTGTGCACACAGTGCTGTGGATAGTAAAGGGTTACTGTGCACACATTGCTGTGGGTAGTAAAGGGTTACTGTGCACACACTGCTGTGGGTAGTAAAGGGTTACTATGCACACAGTGCTGTTGGTAGTAAAGAGTTACTGTGCACACAGTGCTGTGGGTAGTAAAGGGTTACTATGCACACAGTGCTGTGGGTAGTAAAGGGTTACTGTGCCCACAGTGCTGTGGGTAGTAAAGGGTTACTATGCACACAGTGCTGTGGGTGGTAAAGGGTTACTGTGCACACAGTGCTGTTGGTAGTAAAGAGTTACTGTGCACACAGTGCTGTGGGTAGTAAAGGGTTACTATGCACACAGTGCTGTGGGTAGTAAAGGGTTACTGTGCACACAGTGCTGTGGGTAGTAAAGGGTTACTATGCACACAGTGCTGTGGGTGGTAAAGGGTTACTGTGCACACAGTGCTGTTGGTAGTAAAGAGTTACTGTGCACACAGTGCTGTGGGTAGTAAAGGGTTACTATGCACACAGTGCTGTGGGTAATAAAGGGTTACTGGCATTGCTTTTAGCCTCAAGGGTCTAGCAGAATCCTTTGGGGTTAATAAGGATCGGATTTTACCCTTTCAATGCCAAAGAGGTGTCATTATTCCCTGTGCTCTGCAGAGTTACTCAGGAAAGTTTTTCACTGGGTAGTCCGGGGTGGGGGGATTGATGGGGGGCACATCATGTCTATGTCACATCAATAATCTTCTTTTCTGCTGCTCCCTCCCTCGCCACGGAGCCTGCAATCCGTCAGAGAGACGGACGGCTGACACCCTCTCAGGATTCGGGGATTAAACTCATTACACCAGACTGAGCCAACAATGGAAGGTGATTAATAAGGATTAGACCCCTGTCTTCCAAGGAGCTGGCAGGAGACCAGCCACGAAAGGGATGAGAATGAAATCCAGATGTCACATCATCAACTTAATATTGTAATGTACCCACTGGACTTATCCCTGACTAAACCCACATCACCATTCACTGCACCATATTGTCACCACATTCCTTTCCACTGCACCATATTGTCCCCACATCCCTTTCCACTGCACCATATTGTCCCCACATGCCTTTCCACTGCACCATATTGTCACCACATTCCTTTCCCCTGCACCATATTGTCCCCACATGCCTTTCCACTGCACCATATTGTCCCCACATGCCTTTCCACTGCACCATATTGTCACCACATTCCTTTCCCCTGCACCATATTGTCCCCACATGCCTTTCCCCTGCACCATATTGTCCCCACATGCCTTTCCACTGCACCATATTGTCCCCACATGCCTTTCCACTGCACCATATTGTCCCCACATGCCTTTCCACTGCACCATATTGTCACCACATTCCTTTCCACTGCACCATATTGTCCCCACATCCCTTTCCCCTGCACCATATTGTCACCATATTCCTTTCCACTGCACCATATTGTCACCACATTGCTTTCCACTGCACCATATTGTCACCACATCCCTTTCCACTGCACCATATTGTCACCACATTGCTTTCCACTGCACCATATTGTCACCACATCCCTTTCCACTGCACAATATTGTCACCACATTCCTTTCCACTGCACCATATTGTCACCACATTCCTTTCCACTGCACCATATTGTCCCCACAGGAGTGAGGTCTTGAAAAAAAATGGCAAACAGCTGGAGTCATGTAATGATTGGGTGGTCCTACCACCTATAGACCTCCACCTTGATATTCCCTGCTCTGGGCAGATGAGAAGGGTCCTACTCAGGTTAAATCCCAAGAGTTGCTGTGTGTGTGATATATTTACTGAACCAGATCCATCTGTATCTCTCTTTCCTACATCCCCTCTAGTATTATAGAGATCATATGATGTCATAGTTCACCACAAAGTGTATGATTCTGATCCTCAAGAGGGAGCAGGAGTTGTGATGCTGTTTGGACAGATCTTCCGCTCCCCGCTTCAGATCAGAAAGAAAAGTCCCCACTGAAGCTACCCTTCACTTGACACAATTCAACTCTGATTCAGGGGCAACGCATTTCACCAGACATGTGGTCATCTATCGCTGCTGCATGATACTGTTGATATTTGACTTGACCCTCCTTAGTCATCTCTCCTCTCTTGTAATTAGAAAAGGCAGAATATGAAACCATGACGAAGAAAGAGAGGTGCGTCTCAACCCTCCCCCTTCGCCATTGGTGACCCGTCGCTAAACGCTGCTCTTACATTCTCAGCCTGCTGACAGCGCGCGAGCTGGTGCATTTCTAGAAGCAATTTGAGGGACTGAAAGACCTGTCACTAGACAGACAAAGAGAGAGGGCGAGAGCCCTGCTGCTCACACAGAGTGGCGACAGCTTCACACAGAGAGTGCGGCCATACATCCAAAACGCTCTTATTCACTGTGGGAGTGTAAGGCAGCTATCCCCCTCCCCGATTTCCCAGAATAAATCCCAACACTTCACCATTGTTAGAACAAAACCCTCCCTGTAGAGGACAGCAAATCTCATCACCCTCAGCCATCCTGCCCCCCCCCCTCCCCAAAAAGAGAGAAGCGGGCAGGAGTGAGAGAATAAAAACTATGTGTGTTAACACTCCGTGTGCCAGGGAGCTGCACAAAGCCATTTTTCTCTTTGATAGGATTTGAAGGGGTATTCAAGGCTTGTTTTCTTTTTTGCTTCTCTGATAGAAGTAAACGTTAATGCAGTTATTTTTGTGTGGGGGGAAAAAAAATATTTCTCTTAAAAAAAAAGATCGACCACCGCAAGAAAAATCGTAATGAAACATGGAGCAGCTCGAGTTCATGGCTTTAGTTCTGAAGAGCTTTTACACAGAAATCAATGTGCTGATGGGGTCACCCATATTCCACGGGCCCACCGCTTACTATCATCGAGCTCCACCCCTTCTTGTTACTCGCGACTGCCCCGTCTCAGAGGAAGTGGGAAATCTCAGGGGTGCCGTCCCAACTTCGTTACCCCCCCATACAGGGGTGCCGTCCCAACTTCGTTACCCCCCATAAGGTGACATAAAAGTTTCAGATCTAGAGCAGGGCTTGGCAAAATCCAGGAGACACAGCTGCTAAGATCCCCAGTGCTGTGAAATTTTTTACATTGACCTCTACGGCTCCTAAAAATTTCCCTGGGTCCTACAAATAACTAGGCTGGCTCCTGAAATGCTCTGTTTGGCTAGTAAAGTCTGCAGAAACGGAATCAAGGCCTGTTCTAGAGCCCCCCCCCCAAGCTCTCAATTAAGAAAACCCTACCTGTTTATTCCCCCAAGACAGTAAAACTTCTCTGCGAATATCTAAAATTCAACATTTTTCTAAAGCAGAGTCTACGCCTAACCACAAGTCTCTCTTGTGACCTCACTTTTGTGATCCATAGAGTAACATGGAGTCCCCTGCGCTTTCTAGCGATACCAGCCTTTCTGCCGGAGATTTTTCTACGTCCCGTTGGTAATATCGTTTAAATAGCGGATCTCTGCGTTTCAGAGTAAAACGGGACCCACGTGAATTAAATTCGATTTTTGCTACGTTTAATGGACTGACACTTTGCTGGATTTTCCAAAACATCCAGCCTTTTAGACTGAAACATTTCTGCAATGAATGATCGAGAGATTAGGACATGGCGATGACTGAAATGCTTCCCATGCCAACTTCCTTTTGCATTTTTCTGCATTGTTTGATGGTATCGTTTCTACGTAACAAATCGCACAATCCTCCATAGGACCCAGCTGCCGCTCAATGAGTTTTACAGCGGCAGGAAGGCGCTACTCTGCTTTTCCAATGTTGCAAAATGTCTGTTAGCATTAGCCGGCAATAGATGGGCAGTTACCCCAAAAATTCACTGGGTAAGAAGCCGTAGGAGACACACTATATTTTTAATGTAACAGCCATTGCCGATAGTGCTCTAGGTTTTGCACGGATGGCCACGGATTGTGTTTGCACGGCTAGATTGAGTGGTCTACGTTGCTCATCCATCCGGGCCAAAGAATTGAATTATATAACCTAATGAGAATCGGTTTTAAAACTTGGGAATCACAGGTTCATAAGGGTCAACTGTCCAGATAAGATACAGAGATCAAAAGTGCCTCACACTAAGCCCTAGGTGTCCAACTGTGGCCCTCCAGCCGTTTACAGACTACAATTACCACAATGCCATTGTAGAAAACGGGTGGAGAATTATGGGGTTTGTAGTTCTGCAGCAGCTGACGGGCCGCAGTTGGACACCTAGACGCAAAGGCATTTGAGAAGTGAAAAGTTTTTCAGCCCCACCTATTGAGCTAGTGTAGAGGGCAGGCAGGGGGGAGCAGTTTGAGGGTTTGCTTTAACCTCTTCGTGACAGTAGGACGTTCTATGCCGTCTTAATTTTAGAGGTCCTAAAAGACGCTAGGATGGTATAGAATGTGCTGAGTCGCGGCTCCCCAAGATGAGCTGTGCTCGGATCCTGCTGCAGGCACTTGAAGCCAAACCTCACCCGTCAGATGAGGATCACTTTGAGCTGCCTCAGTCTGACAGGGAAAATGTAGCCGATGATCAAAGCGAGCACCGGCTACATTTCACTGAATCGCGCCGTGCACAAAACTTCCGGGTTCGAGCACGCCTCCTTGACATCACACGTGACGTCCGTAGGTCTCGCGATCTTATGGCAGGGACCCCAAGGGTCTATTAAGACCCTGATCGGGTCTCTGCCATTGTGTTCCTGGCTACCAGCAACTAAAAGGGACCCTGTTGTGCCTACGTCGTCTGCGGCGCGAGCCCCACACGAAGCGAAGGGGTTAAGGCACAAACATGACCATGTTTCTATTTGTATTTTTTTTATATACTCAAAAAATATATATTTTTTTTGCCGAAACTGAATTTCCCTAATTCTCCTGACTGGTACACACATTAATGTCCCTGCCGCAAGCATACATGGGTCACAGCATGTCTTTATTACGACTGGGAGAATTAAACGTTGAAGGGTCTGCAAAGGGGACTTTTGCGAGTTTTGCAATTGGTGTCAAATTCACCTGCCCTACTTTGATCTCTGCCCCCCTGGCTCACATCCTTTACCCTTTGATCTCTGCCCCCTGGCTCACATCCTTTCCCTGCACCTAACGCCCTTGCCATTCCACTCTCCCTCCCCGCTCACCATTCTCCTGCTCTCCCGCCTGGCTCTCCTCCACCCCCTGATCCCACTCTCCTCCACCCAGCTGTGTCTGCTAAGTGGAAACCATTAGTTTGAAATGAGGCAGGAACATCAGGCACATTTGTTCTATACACAGTGATCGCCCCGAGCAGATGTCGCCAATGCTGTCCTGGGGATTTGCTTTGGAGCAAAACAGAAAATGTGCAAATGTCAGAGAGCACTGGAGGGGAGAAGACTTAGGCTTTCCATCTACCTGGCGAGTGTGTGCACAGACAGCAAGAACCGGATAGAATAAGCCTATCATCACCCTCGTACAACGGTTCAGTCCACCCAGGTGCATGATGGTCATTATAGACATAAGCAGCTAGAGAGCAGGGAAAGGGTTCAAAGCAGGGTTTTTGGAGAAGATGATGGGGGGAAAAAAAGCTTTCGAACTCACCTGTACTTCCTGTAATATTAATTTTTTCCTTAGGCACAGTGGGCATTCTGCATCATTTCTCCTCCTCTGCACAGTGGAATGCTTGAAGAGCAATTTAAGAAATTCCCGCTTCCTACTGGGTGGTTGGTAACAAATCGGACATTGTCTCGGGGGGGGGGGGGGGGTCTGGAAGAGGGTGATTGAGGAAAAGGACCAAGTAGGGCTGGAAACAGGGGAAAAGAACCAGGGTGGGGGGGAGGGGGTAAAGAAATCGAATAGAAAAGTTTAGGGGGATAAAAGAAAAAAATAATTTGGAAGGAGAAGTCATGATCAAGGTATGGCGAATTAACGCAACCTCCCCCCAAGAAAAGACACGGACAACAAACTGGATATGAAGGTCACAGTATTTATTAAGAAATAGTGTAACAAAGATTTTGTATTATTATCAGTAACGAATCAACTTAAACGTATACAACCATGGAAAACACATATAACGTATACATACCATGTACAAAGGATACCATCTTGTGGAGTACCACATGTATATGCCACTAAGCGGTAGCATATCTAGGATTGGGTACCCTAGGATAGGACGTAGGCGTAACCAAAAATATCAGTCTACCGGCGTCAATGCCCCTGCACGGTAGCCACCTGATATTCACTCCCCAGGGACCATCCCGTGGGGAGTCCGTGCAGCTAGCTCCCAGAGCTACTGCCTCCCGGGTTGGCCATACCCAAGACAGCCAACCCCCTGCACTGACGTCATACCTCGGGTACCCCCTGCCATCACAACAACGACATAGACAAAGACAAGACAAAAGAGGCATGGGTGGGAGGGAACTGATTTCTATAATGAAGAAAAGAGGCTGGGCAAAACCACCGCAAGGGTTTATATAGGTTTTGCCCAGCCCCCAAGGGGGGAGGGACGGCCGCCCATGAAGGGCAATTACTGGCCGAGGGCCTATGACTGACAGACTTGTGATGATGCTGCATCACCAACCTGTTGTCATGCTGCCCTTTCATATATTGCATTATTACAGGACATTACTTAGAGGGAGTACAATAAGTTTTAAAAAGGAACGAAATACAGGAAATGGGGCCAAAGGTGGAATAGAAATATGTGGGGGGAAAACGGGCCAAGAGGTTATACTTTCAAATAATGTTTGGAAGGTGATATTATTCTTCTCCCTTATTCTGATGCAGGGAAGCCTTGTAAAGGGAGGGGGGGAGTGTGCCATCTCTACGTATCAATGAATGTGACCTTTCAGATCATTCCCTATAGATGATCTACGCTCTCTGTCTACGGAGCTGGTGTTGGCCTTCTGCCCAGATATTGCTTCCTACGTCCTCTCTACCTGTTCCAGGCCGATTGCCCCTTCCACTGCAGCATCTTCCTCTACTTTCACTTATCATTAGTGTTGAGCGAACCGCACTGTTCGGGTTCGTACCGAACATTACGGTTTTTGGACCCCGGACCCGAACACGGACATTTCACTGTATGTTCGGGTTGGGGTTCGGGGTTCGGCGATTACATTGTGTGTAATGCTATGGGCTTTCTATAAACCGAAATAGAGTCCCCATTCATAAGAATAGGGACTCTATTTCGGTTTATACAATAGCAATAGCATTACATGTATTCCATAAACCGAAAGTCTATAAACCGAATGTCTTTCGGTTTATAGACTTTCGGTTTATGGAATGCATGTAATGCTATTGGCTTTCTATAAACCGAAATAGAGTCCCCATTCATACGAATAGGTCAATTGGCCTATTCGTATGAATGGGGACACTCTTACCCACACTCTTACCCACATTTTGCAGCCCTCTAGCCCTTTCCAGGACTTTTTTAGAGGCATTTTAGTGGCCAAAAGTTCGTGTCCCCGTTGACTTCAATGGGGTTCGGGGTCAAGTTCGAGCACGGACCCGGACATTTTTTCGAAGATCGGCCGAACCCGCCGAACCAGAACATCCAGGTGTCCGCCCAACTCTACTTATCATTGATGTCTGCAAATACCTAGGACATTACAAGAGCTACAAACACTCGTTACATCACGAAGCAGACGGCTTGAGGCCTTGCTGGCTGTAGGTTTTTCCTAATGGTTTTACATTCCATACATTTTATATAGAGAGAGGTGACAGCAAATGCATAGATCAAGAGGAGAGAGGGCGGCAGCCCAGATAAGGGAATGTGTTTAAAACGTGTCTCCAGTTTATGACATCACCTGTGGCTTGATATGCAAATTACACCCATTGAAAGGAGATTATTTGCATATAAAACTGCAGGGGATGTCATAAGCTTGAGACATTAATAAATACATTCCCCTCTTACTGTGCATGCAATTCTACCAATACAATGTACAGATCATTATTCGATCATATTGTATTCTCTTCATTCACAGTATAAGCGCAGTTTAGGTGACAGAGGCCCCTTTAACTTTGAGCTTTGGGGACCATTTTGCTAACACAATAAAATACTGGAAAGAAAATTGCGTTTGTCTGATGTCTAAGCCTTACAGGTCTGTCTGGCTGAGGAAGGGTTAAAATCCTAACCCACCTGACTCGATCTGCAACAGAAATGTTTTATTTTTGTATGTTTTGGGGGGGGGGGGGGGTTGTGTGTGTGTGTTTTTTTTTTTTTTTTTTACATTCCTTGATTGACGATTCTCTGCAGTTTAATTTTCTATTTTGCACCTTTTTTCTATGGGTTTTTTGTTTTTTTTGTGTTTTTTTTTGCAGGAAAGGAGCAAATTGCAGGATGTGAAATGGAAGGAGCTAAGAGGGGGGCTTTGAGGGAAGGGAGATGTTACCATGGAGACGGGACCTGCTGGCTGTATTATGAGCTAGACAGCCAATATGGGGGAGAATAATTATCTGCTTCTAGGGATGGAGTGAGAGAGAGGGAGGAAAGAGAAAGGAGGGAGGGAGGGAGGGAGGGAGGGAGGAGAGGGAAGAGAGAGAAGAAGGCAAAGGAGGAGGATGGAGACAGAGGGAGGTGAATTACAAGGGACGAGTAGAGGTAGGGAGGGAGCGGAAAGGTGGAAAGTAGAGGAGCGAGCATCTTTAGGTATAGTTATCAATTATTTTTTTGTAAAATACGTTCCTTGTTTTTATTTACTTCCTCTGCTGCCTTCTCTCCCTTGCCCTTGCACCCACAAGCACCTGATTGCACCCATATAACTTACCCAGCACCATATTGCACCCACAGGTCTTGCCAGAGCACCAAGATTGCATACAGGAGTTACTGCAGCAACCAGATTGCACCTAGAATGTACTCCAGCACTCAAATTGTACTGTACTGTGACCAGCCATCTTAATCACATGCTCTCAATTGCTACCAGAAAAGATTTTACCTTAACTCCACCTACTGTCTGAAAACTTCCAAGCATACTGCTGTACATAAATGGCCAGACCAACCATGTGTTTGAGTGACAAATGTTTCATGTTTTGTTTGCAAATCGCCTAATTAATCAAGGTAGTTCCTATGGGTTAATTTGTTGCCCCTGGTTAGATATGCATTCTGCAGAGTAAACATTATATGTATCCAGCAATAAAACTGGTTTGTCTGGGACCCTAGTTGCACAACTGAAAAAGCCTGATGTTTGCTCTGTACAGACTCCTGTGTAATATATGTATGGACACACTGCAAGTATAGTTATCATTCACCTGGTATTATATGTCTGCTCTGTACAGGATCCTGTGTAATATATGTATGGACACACTGCAAGTATAGTTATCATTCACCTGGTATTATTATATGTGTCTGCTCTGTACAGACTCCTGTGTAATATATGGATGCACACACTGCAAGTATAGTTATCATTCACCTGGTATTATTATATGTCTGCTCTGTACAGACTCCTGTGTAATATATGTATGCACACACTGCAAGTATAGTTATCATTCACCTGGTATTATTATATGTCTGCTCTGTAGAGACTCCTGTGTAATATATGTATGCACACATTGCAAGTATAGTTATCATTCACCTAGTATTATTATATGTCTGCTCTGTACAGACTCCTGTGTAATATATATATGCACACACTGCAAGTATAGTTATCATTCATCTGGTATTATTATATGTGTCTGCTCTGTACACACTCCTGTGTAATATATGTATGCACACATTGCAAGTATAGTTATCATTCACCTGGTATTATTATATGTCTGCTCTGTACAGACTCCTGTGTAATATATGTATGCACACACTGCAAGTAGAGTTATCATTCACCTAGTATTATTATATGTCTGCTCTGTACAGACTCCTGTGTAATATATATATGCACACACTACAAGTATAGTTATCATTCACCTGGTATTATTATATGTGTGCTCTGTACAGGCTCCTGTGTAATATGTGTGTGCACACACTGCAAGTATAGTTATCATTCACCTGGTATTATTATATGTGTGCTCTGTACAGACTCCTGTGTAATATATGTATGCACATATTGCAAGTATAGTTATCATTCACATGGTATTATTATATGTCTGCTCTGTATAGGCTCCTGTGTAATATATGTATGCACATATTGCAAGTATAGTTATCATTCACCTGGTATTATTACATGTCTGCTCTGTACAGACTCCTGTGTAATATATGTATGCACACACTGCAAGTATAGTTATCATTCACCTGGTATTATTATAGGTCTGCTCTGTACAGGCTCCTGTGTAATATATGTATGCACACACTGCAAGTATAGTTATCATTCACCTGGTATTATTATATGTCTGCTCTGTACAGACTCCTGTGTAATATATGTATGCACACACTGCAAGTATAGTTATCATTCACCTGGTATTATTATATATCTGCTCTGTACAGACTCCTGTGTAATATATGTATGCACACACTGCAAGTATAGTTATCATTCACCTGGTATTATTATATGTCTGCTCTGTACAGACCCCTGTGTAATATATGTATGCACACACTGCAAGTATAGTTATCATTCACCTAGTATTATTATATGTCTGCTCTGTACAGACCCCTGTGTAATATATGTATGCACACACTGCAAGTATAGTTATCATTCAACTGGTATTATTATATGTGTGCTCTGTACAAACTCCTGTGTAATATATGTATGCACATATTGCAAGTATAGTTATCATTCACCTAGTATTATTATATGTGTGCTCTGTACAGACTCCTGTGTAATATATGTATGCACACAGTGCAAGTATAGTTATCATTCACCTGGTATTATTATATGTGTGCTCTGTACAGGCTCCTGTGTAATATATGTATGCACATATTGCAAGTATAGTTATCATTCACCTGGTATTATTATATGTCTGCTCTGTACAGACTCCTGTGTAATATATGTATGCACACACTGCAAGTATAGTTATCACTCACCTGGTATTATTATATGTCTGCTCTGTACAGACTCCTGTGTAATATATGTATGCACACATTGCAAGTATAGTTATCATTCACCTGGTATTATTATATGTCTGCTCTGTACAGGATCCTGTGTAATATAAGTATGTACACACTGCAAGTATAGTTATCATTCACCTGGTATTATTATATGTCTGCTCTGTACAGACTCCTGTGTAATATAAGTATGCACACACTGCAAGTATAGTTATCATTCACCTGGTATTATTATATGTGTGCTCTGTACAGACTCCTGTGTAATATAAGTATGTACACACTGCAAGTATAGTTATCATTCACCTGGTATTATTATATGTCTGCTCTGTACAGGCTCCTGTGTAATATATGTATGCACACATTGCAAGTATAGTTATCATTCACCTGGTATTATTATATGTCTGCTCTGTACAGACTCCTGTGTGATATATGTATGCACACACTGCAAGTATAGTTATCATTCACCTGGTATTATTATATGTCTGCTCTGTACAGACTCCTGTGTAATATATGTATGCACACATTGCAAGTATAGTTATCATTCACCTGGTATTATTATATGTCTGCTCTGTCCAGACTCCTGTGTAATATATGTATGCACACATTGCAAGTATAGTTATCATTCACCTGGTATTATTATATGTCTGCTCTGTACAGGCTCCTGTGTGATATATGTATGCACACATTGCAAGTATAGTTATCATTCACCTGGTATTATTATATGTCTGCTCTGTACAGACTCCTGTGTAATATATGTATGCACACACTGCAAGTATAGTTATCATTCACCTGGTATTATTATATGTCTGCTCTGTACAGACTCCTGTGTAATATATGTATGCACACACTGCAAGTATAGTTATCATTCACCTGGTATTATTATATGTCTGCTCTGTACAGACTCCTGTGTAATATAAGTATGCACACACTGCAAGTATAGTTATCATTCACCTGGTAGTATTATATGTCTGCTCTGTACATGCTCCTGTGTAATATATGTATGCACACACTGCAAGTATAGTTATCATTCACCTGGTATTATTATATGTCTGCTCTGTACAGAGTCCTGTGTAATATATGTATGTACACACTGCAAGTATAGTTATCATTCACCTGGTATTAATATATGTGTGCTCTGTACAGGCTCCTGTGTAATATATGGATGCACACACTGCAAGTATAGTTATCATTCACCTGGTATTATTATATGTCTGCTCTGTACAGACTCCTGTGTAATATATGTATGCAGACACTGCAAGTATAGTTATCATTCACTTGGTATTATTATATGTGTGCTCTGTACAGACTCCTGTGTAATATATGGATGCACACACTGCAAGTATAGTTATCATTCACCTGGTATTATTATATGTGTGCTCTGTACAGGCTCCTGTGTAATATAAGTATGCACACATTGCAAGTATAGTTATCATTCACCTGGTATTATTATATGTCTGCTCTGTACAGACTCCTGTGTAATATAAGTATGCACACACTGCAAGTATAGTTATTATACACCCGGTATTATAATATGTCTGCTCTGTACAGACTCCTGTGTAATATATGTATGCATACACTGCAAGTATAGTTATCATTCACCTGGTATTATTATATGTCTGCTCTGTACAGACTGACGGTGTGCAGGAGCCTGGGCAGACTGACGGCATGCAGGAGCCTGGGCAGACTGACGGTGTGCAGGAGCCTGAGCAGACTGACGGCGTGCAGGAGCCTGAGCAGACTGACGGCGTGTAGGAGCCTGGGCAGACTGACGGCATGCAGGAGCCTGGGCAGACTGAGGGCGTGCAGGAGCCTGGGCAGACTGACGGCGTGCAGGAGCCTGGGCAGACTGAGGGCGTGCAGGAGCCTGGGCAGACTGACGGCGTGCAGGAGCCTGGGCAGACTGACGGCGTGCAGGAGCCTGGGCAGACTGAGGGCGTGCAGGAGCCTGGGCAGACTGACGGCGTGCAGGAGCCTGGGCAGACTGACGGCGTGCAGGAGCCTGGGCAGACTGACGGCGTGTAGGAGCCTGGGCAGACTGACGGCGTGCAGGAGCCTGGGCAGACTGATGGCGTGCAGGAGCCTGGGCAGACTGACGGTGTGCAGGAGCCTGGGCAGACTGACGGCGTGTAGGAGCCTGGACAGACTGACGGTGTGTAGGAGGAGCCTGGGCAGACTGACGGCGTGCAGGAGCCTGAGCAGACTGACGGTGTGCAGGAGCCTGGGCAGACTGACGGTGTGTAGGAGCCTGGGCAGACTGACGGCGTGCAGGAGCCTGGGCAGACTGACGGTGTGCAGGAGCCTGGGCAGACTGAGGGCGTGCAGGAGCCTGGGCAGACTGAGGGCGTGTAGGAGCCTGGGCAGACTGACGGCGTGCAGGAGCCTGGGCAGACTGACGTTGTGCAGGTGCCTGGGCAGACTGACGGCGTGCAGGAGCCTGAGCAGACTGACGGCATGCAGGAGTCTGGGCAGACTGACGGCGTGCAGGAGCCTGGGCAGACTGACGGCGTGCAGGAGCCTGGGCAGACTGACGGTGTGCAGGAGCCTGGGCAGACTGACGGTGTGCAGGAGCCTGGGCAGACTGACGGTGTGCAGGAGCCTGGGCAGACTGACGGTGTGCAGGAGCCTGGGCAGACTGACGGCGTGCAGGAGCCTGGGCAGACTGACTGTGTGTAGGAGCCTGGGCAGACTGACGGCATGCAGGAGCCTGGGCAGACTGACGGCGTGTAGGAGCCTGGACAGACTGACGGTGTGCAGGAGCCTGGGCAGACTGACGGTGTGTAGGAGCCTGGGCAGACTGACGGCATGCAGGAGCCTGGGCAGACTGAGGGCGTGTAGGAGCCTGGGCAGACTGACGGCGTGCAGGAGCCTGGGCAGACTGACGGTGTGCAGGAGCCTGGGCAGACTGACGGCGTGCAGGAGCCTGAGCAGACTGACGGCATGCAGGAGTCTGGGCAGACTGACGGCGTGCAGGAGCCTGGGCAGACTGACGGCGTGCAGGAGCCTGGGCAGACTGACGGTGTGTAGGAGCCTGGGCAGACTGACGGTGTGCAGGAGCCTGGGCAGACTGACGGTGTGCAGGAGCCTGGGCAGACTGACGGCGTGCAGGAGCCTGGGCAGACTGACTGTGTGTAGGAGCCTGGGCAGACTGACGGCATGCAGGAGCCTGGGCAGACTGACGGCGTGTAGGAGCCTGGACAGACTGACGGTGTGCAGGAGCCTGGGCAGACTGACGGCGTGCAGGAGCCTGGGCAGACTGACGGCGTGTAGGAGCCTGGGCAGACTGACGGCGTGTAGGAGCCTGGGCAGACTGACGGTGTGCAGGAGCCTGGGCAGACTGACGGCATGCAGGAGCCTGGGCAGACTGACGGCGTGTAGGAGCCTGGACAGACTGACGGTGTGCAGGAGCCTGGGCAGACTGACGGTGTGTAGGAGCCTGGGCAGACTGACGGCATGCAGGAGCCTGGGCAGACTGACGGCGTGCAGGAGCCTGGGCAGACTGACGGCGTGTAGGAGCCTGGGCAGACTGACGGCGTGTAGGAGCCTGGGCAGACTGACGGTGTGCAGGAGCCTGGGCAGACTGACGGCATGCAGGAGCCTGGGCAGACTGACGGTGTGTAGGAGCCTGGGCAGACTGACGGTGTGCAGGAGCCTGGGCAGACTGACGGCATGCAGGAGCCTGGGCAGACTGACGGCGTGCAGGAGCCTGGGCATTCTGACGGCGTGCAGGAGCCTGGGCAGACTGACGGCATGCAGGAGCCTGGGCAGACTGACGGCATGCAGGAGCCTGGGCAGACTGACGGCATGCAGGAGCCTGGGCATTCTGACGGCGTGCAGGAGCCTGGGCAGACTGACGGCATGCAGGAGCCTGGGCAGACTGACGGTGTGTAGGAGCCTGGGCAGACTGACGGTGTGCAGGAGCCTGGGCAGACTGACGGCGTGCAGGAGCCTGGGCATTCTGACGGCGTGCAGGAGCCTGGGCAGACTGACGGCATGCAGGAGCCTGGGCAGACTGACGGCATGCAGGAGCCTGAGCAGACTGACGGCGTGCAGGAGCCTGGGCAGACTGACGGCATGCAGGAGCCTGGGCAGACTGACGGCGTGCAGGAGCCTGGGCATTCTGACGGCGTGCAGGAGCCTGGGCAGACTGACGGCATGCAGGAGCCTGGGCAGACTGACGGCATGCAGGAGCCTGAGCAGACTGACGGCGTGCAGGAGCCTGGGCAGACTGAGGGCGTGCAGGAGCCTGGGCAGACTGACGGTGTGTAGGAGAGAGAATTAAAGGCAGGAGGAATGACAGAGCAGGTGAGATGATGAATCAGACGCGGCTACGACGGCTGCATGGTGATATAGCGTGGAAGGGAGAGAGTGTCCTGCAGACAGGGCATCAGCGATGGAAGACAGAAGAGAAAGCAATTTCTATATCATACTGTGAAACGATAGAGGAGGCGAGCCCAGCATTCCTGGGGTGTATGGCTTCAGAAACAACATGCATAATGAGAAGGGGAGGTTATATATAACGTGACAACACCCATTTTATCGCAATGGAGACCATTAATGGAGTTGTGAGCTCACATCTCAAACATCTTGTCCCTTTACACACCTCCCTAATACCCCCCAACATGCTTCATGACATCAGAGAACTGATACTTAATGGTGACTGAAGACACATGTAGCATTTTATATTAAACAAACACAGCCAGACAGGACCAACTGGGAGCTGATGATTTTAGCCTTTGAATATGGCCACTGACTAGCACATTGGGGCATGTGGCAAACCCCACCCACACCTGCAAGTACTACGTATTCAATATAATCACTAAAATAATGTACACATAGGGAAATAATGCTCGCGTTGGATGTAATCCTGTGACTTTTGGGAAAGAAGAAAGAATAATTGCAACAAAATCATGGAATTTAACAAAAGAATAATAATCCTTTGGGATGTTGGAACCAATAAGCCTTCACTTTTATTAAATTCATTATTGAACAAATACTTACAGGGAAAGGCGTGGTATGAATCCATTGATTCACGCCCATTTCTGCTAGGGTGCTCTCCAGGTTCTCTTAGATAGACCACAAAGATGTTTGTTCCGTGGGGGTTGGATCCAGAGAGGGCCAGCCTCCTCGGTACATTGAGAAGCCTTTAATAGGTTTGTGGAGATCAATACATGCTTTTTATGTCACTTACATAATGAACTGCCCAAAGGTGACAGGTCCCCCCAAAAATGGGACTGTCCTGTCAAACCCTGGCCTGTTGCCTACTATGGCATATTGATAAACTGACCCAGATCAGAGGCTGCATCTGGGGAAAAATAAACAACTAAAGGATGTAGTTAATAAAGAAAGAATTGAAGGGAATTGAGATGGGAATTTCAAACTTTAGACAAAAGTATCCGACTTGGAAAAATTATCCCGTACAGCTGAATGGGAGAAGTTTTCCAACTCAGCTAAGTTGGTCTAACGTTTGGAATTCCTTTATCAATTCTATGTTTATTGAGTAGAACCTCGAAAAATTCTTTATATTGTGCTTTGTAAAGTACCCATTATAAAGTTGGACACAAGTTAATAGATTAATGAGGGAATAAAGGCAGGTTTATAATCAGGTCGATACAATAATAGATTTTTCAATAATCAACACTGAGAGACTTCTATATTAAAGGCTCTCATTTATATAATAATATTCAGAGAAGAGCTTCAAAACCAAGCTGAGCAATGCCCAGAAAACGTCCTTAAAGAGAGATCAATGTCTTATTATGTAATAAGGATGTTATTATTTAAATAAGTAGATCAAAGGGTTTGCATGAGATACAAGGCATTAAACCTCAAACCTACCTACGTCTGCCCCAGAAAGTGAGGGCGCTGGGGGCGGAGCTTGGGAGCTGGCATGCGCAGTGGCGCTGTCAGTCTGATGGAATGTGCAGTATATATACGTTCTCTCTGCCTCTGTAGGACAGTGTAAAGCCGGACGGCTGGGACGATTGAGCTCTTTCTTTGAGGACAACTGTCAGCAAAAAAAAAAAATGACGTTCTGTTTAATTGAAAGATTGCACCAAATGCAGGGATTGTAACTAAAAATGCTTTAATGAAAGAATTTAAATAAAGTACCTTACTCAGCCCTTTCTGCCTCTACAGCACTGTCAGGGGGGCGCAGACATCTTGCGTCAGCTCCTGAGACGAGATCCTATAGCTGAAGGCATAGAAAAACGGCACATTAAATATGTATGGAAAAGTATCCAGGGAATATCAACATGAACAGAGCATGCCTGGCCCCTCACCATTAAATATGTCTGTCCCGTCTCCTACTTATCACACCACTGTGTCGCACCATATGCAAATGAGCTTCAATAATGTAGAATACATGTCTCTCACAATGCTCCATCAGTGAGGAGGGACAACGGAGCAGGGTGAGTTTGCAAGGGGGTACACACAATCACCGCAGCCTGAGGTTCGCACTGTCCCACTTAAACAGCCATTTGCATTTCATACGATCTGGTGATGTCATATTCAAGGGACAAACCAGACTATGTTTCCTTTAGTCTATTTTTCTCATTTTGACGCTTTCATAACCTGATGTATAAATTATTCTATATGTGTTCTGTAAATATTATCTAGATCTCAGGCGTCCTTTAATCATCTCTGGAACGCAGCGTATAACACAAACCCCCTGCGTAAGTATTTTGTTCATGATAAATCTTCCATGCAACAGTATGAGTCACTGCGCAATGGCCAAATATTATTCCTCTAAATAATAATACATCATATGAGTAACAGTTTTTGGATAAGTTCCCCGTATACTGTTTGCTGAAAGGACGTGGGAGAGAATGAAGGAACCAATCCCCGGAGCAGATTGTGCAGTGATGATGATAGAGCCACAAAGATCACCCCACCAGTAGTCATCACCAGGAACACAGTCGCTTCTGGAGGACATCCCCCAAACATGCCAGGGGCCCCCGAAGGGATCACAGTGACTGGTACATACTTTGGCTTCACTGTAGATAATGTCAGAAAGACTGTACGGTTTCAAGATGTCATGGTACAAAATACAATGAAGGCAGATCTATCTAGACGCAAGGCAGGGAACTGTGTGTGTCCTTGGGAAATGTCTTTTACTGCACAGAGCAGACATATAATAATACAGGTGAAAGATAACTATACTTGCAATGTGTGCATACATATATTACACAGGAGTCTGTACAGAGCAGACATATAATAATACCAGGTGAATGATAACTATCCTTGCAGTGTGTGCATACATATATTACACAGGAGTCTGTACAGAGCAGACATATAATAATACCAGGTGAATGATAACTATACTTGCAATGTGTGCATACATTTATTACACAGGAGTCTGTACAGAGCACACATATAATAATACCAGGTGAATGATAACTATACTTGTAATGTGTGCATACATATATTACACAGGAGTCTGTACAGAGCAGACATATAATAATACCCGGTGAATGATAACTATACTTGCAATGTGTGCATACATTTATTACACAGGAGTCTGTACAGAGCACACATATAATAATATCAGGTGAATGATAACTATACTTGCAGTGTGGGCATACATATATTACACAGGAGCCTGTACACAGCAGACATATTATAATACCAGGTGAATGATAACTATACTTGCAGTGTGTGCATACATATATTACACAGGAGTCTGTACAGAGCAGACATATAATAATACCAGGTGAATGATAACTACACTTGCAGTGTGTGCATACATATATTACACAGGAGCCTGTACAGAGCAGACATATAATAATACCAGGTGAATGATAACTATACTTGCAGTGTGTGCATACATATATTACACAGGAGCCTGTACAGAGCAGACATATAATAATACCAGGTGAATGATAACTATACTTGCAGTGTGTGTATACGTATATTACACAGGAGTCTGTACAGAGCACACATATAATAATACCAGGTGAATGATAACTATACTTGCAGTGTGTGTATACATATATTACACAGGAGTCTGTACAGAGCAGACATATAATAATACAAGGTGAATGATAACTATACTTGCAGTGTGTGCAGACATATATTACACAGGAGCCTGTACAGAGCAGACATATAATAATACCAGGTGAATGATAACTATACTTGCAATGTGTGCATACATATATTACACAGGAGTCTGTACAGAGCAGACATATAATAATACCGGGTGTATAATAACTATACTTGCAGTGTGTGCATACATATATTTCACAGGAGCCTGTACAGAGCAGACAGATAATAATACCAGGTGAATGATAACTATACTTGCAGTGTGTGCATACATATATTACACAGGTGCCTGTACAGAGCAGACATATAATAATACCATGTGAATGATAACTATACATGCAGTGTGTGCACACATATATTACACAGGAGCCTGTACAGAGCAGACATATAATAATACCAGGCGAATGATAACTATACTTGCAATGTGTGCATACATATATTACACAGGAGCCTGTACAGAGCAGACCTATAATAATACCAGGTGAATGATAACTATACTTGCCGTGTGTGCATACATATATTACACAGGAGTCTGTACAGAGCAGACATATAATAATACCAGGTGAATGGTAACTGTAATTGCAGTGTGTGCATACATATATTACACAGGAGTCTGTACAGAGCAGACATATAATAATACCAGGTGAATGGTAACTGTAATTGCAGTGTGTGCATACTTATATTACACAGGAGTCTTTACAGAGCAGACATATAATAATACCAGGTGAATGATAACTATACTTGCAGTGTGTGCATACATATATTACACTGGCATCTGTACAGAGCAGACATATAATAATACCAGGTGAATGATAACTATACTTGCAGTGTGTGCATACATATATTACACAGGAGTCTGTACAGAGCAGACATATAATAATACCAGGTGAATGATAACTATACTTGCAGTGTGTGCATACATACATTACACTGGCATCTGTACAGAGCAGACCTATAATAATACCAGGTGAATGATAACTTTACTTGCAGTGTGTGCATACATACATTACACTGGCATCTGTACAGAGCAGACCTATAATAATACCAGGTGAATGATAACTATACTTGCAGTGTGTGCATACATACATTACACTGGCATCTGTACAGAGCAGACCTATAATAATACCAGGTGAATGATAACTATACTTGCAGTGTGTGCATACATATATTACACAGGAGCCTGTACAGAGCAGACAGATAATAATACCAGGTGAATGGTAACTGTACTTGCAGTGTGTGCATACATATATTACACTGGCATCTGTACAGAGCAGACATATAATAATACCAGGTGAATGATAACTATACTTGCAGTGTGTGCATACATATATTACACTGGCATCTGTACAGAGCAGACATATAATAATACCAGGTGAATGATAACTATACTTGCAGTGTGTGCATACATATATTACACAGGAGTCTGTACAGAGCAGACCTATAATAATACCAGGTGAATGATAACTTTACTTGCAGTGTGTGCATACATACATTACACTGGCATCTGTACAGAGCAGACCTATAATAATACCAGGTGAATGATAACTATACTTGCAGTGTGTGCATACATACATTACACTGGCATCTGTACAGAGCAGACCTATAATAATACCAGGTGAATGATAACTATACTTGCAGTGTGTGCATACATATATTACACAGGAGCCTGTACAGAGCAGACAGATAATAATACAAGGTGAATGATAACTATACTTGCAGTGTGTGCAGACATATATTACACAGGAGCCTGTACAGAGCAGACATATAATAATACCAGGTGAATGATAACTATACTTGCAATGTGTGCATACATATATTACACAGGAGCCTGTATAGAGCAGACATATAATAATACCAGGTGAATGATAACTATACTTGCAGTGTGTGCATACATATATTACACAGGAGTCTGTACAGAGCAGACATATAATAATACCAGATGAATGATAACTATACTTGCAATGTGTGCATACATATATTACACAGGAGCCTGTACAGAGCAGACATATAATAATACCAGGTGAATGATAACTATACTTGTAGTGTGTGCATACATATATTACACAGGACTCTGTACAGAGCAGACATATAATAATACCAGGTGAATGGTAACTGTACTTGCAGTGTGTGCATACATATATTACACAGGAGCCTGTACAGAGCAGACTTATAATAATACCAGGTGAATGATAACTATACTTGTAGTGTGTGCATACATATATTACACAGGACTCTGTACAGAGCAGACATATAATAATACCAGGTGAATGATAACTATACTTGCAGTGTGTGCATACATATATTACACAGGAGTCTGTACAGAGCAGACATATAATAATACCAGGTGAATGATAACTATACTTGCAGTGTGTGCATACATATATTACACAGGAGTCTGTACAGAGCAGACATATAATAATACCAGGTGAATGATAACTATACTTGCAGTGTGTGCATACATATATTACACAGGAGTCTGTACAGAGCACACATATAATAATACCAGGTGAATGGTAATTGTACTTGCAGTGTCTGCATACATATATTACACAGGAGTCTGTACAGAGCAGACATATAATAATACCAGGTGAATGATAACTATACTTGCAGTGTCTGCATACATATATTACACAGGAGCCTGTACAGAGCAGACATATTATAATACCAGGTGAATGGTAACTGTACTTGCAGTGTGTGCAGACATATATTACACAGGAGTCTGTACAGAGCACACATATAATAATACCAGGTGAATGGTAACTGTACTTGCAGTGTCTGCATACATATATTACACAGGAGTCTGTACAGAGCAGACATATAATAATACCAGGTGAATGATAACTATACTTGCAGTGTGTGCATACATATATTACACAGGAGTCTGTACAGAGCACACATATAATAATACCAGGTGAATGGTAACTGTACTTGCAGTGTCTGCATACATATATTACACAGGAGTCTGTACAGAGCAGACATATAATAATACCAGGTGAATGATAACTATACTTGCAGTGTCTGCATACATATATTACACAGGAGTCTGTACAGAGCAGACATATAATAATACCAGGTGAATGATAACTATACTTGCAGTATCTGCATACATATATTCCACAGGAGCCTGTACAGAGCAGACATATAATAATACCAGGTGAATGATAACTATACTTGCAGTGTGTGCATACATATATTACACAGGAGTCTGTACTGAGCACACATATAATAATACCAGGTGAATGATAACTATACTTGCAGTGTCTGCATACATATATTACACAGGAGCCTGTACAGAGAACACATATAATAATACCAGGTGAATGATAACTATACTTGCAGTGTGTGCATACATATATAACACAGGAGCCTGTACAGAGCAGACATATTATAATACCAGGTGAATGATAACTATACTTGCAGTGTGTGCATACATATATTACACAGGAGCCTGTACAGAGAACACATATAATACCAGGTGAATGATAACTATACTTGCAGTGTGTGCATACATATATTACACAGGAGACTGTACAGAGCAGACATATAATAATACCAGGTGAATGATAACTGTACTTGCAATGTGTGCAGACATATATTACACAGGAGTCTGTACAGAGCAGACATTTAATAATACCAGGTGAATGATAACTATACCTGCAGTGTGTGCAGACATATATAACACAGGAGTCTGTACAGAGCAGACATATAATAATACCAGGTGAATGGTAACTGTACTTGCAGTGTCTGCATACATATATTACACAGGAGCCTGTACAGAGCAGACATATAATAATACAGGTGAATGGTAACTGTACTTGCAGTGTGTGCATACATATATTACACAGGAGCCTGGTCCAATAGGGACTTTAAATGTTTCTTGGGTGTCCCTACGCTGTAGGAACAAGGCACGTTATTAGTGATGCAGTAGGAGCTCAAATTTAAGGCGAACATTTTCCAGTTGGGCAAACCATGGTGATTTCCTTTTAGTTCACACAGATTCATCTTCCTGTTACTTGGAGTTGAGGTATTAAATTCCTGGCTTTGTCTTTTCTGCAGGAATTGACTTGTATAAGCCTCAGAGTGTACAGCAGTACTAGATAAGGATGAGCTGTAATCTGAAACACAGCTGTATCCAGTGCTTGGTCCAGACAATCAATGCAGCAAGGACAGATAACTGCAGACACCGAGACATCTGCATGGGGTAACAGTGCATGTGAGGCTAACATTGATCCCTGGTCATGGGTCATAAATACAGAATACAAGTGGGTAAAATAAGAAGCACTTTTGCTTTAATCTTTATTCTGCAGTTCCTTTTCATTGTATTCTTAGAGAAACAAGTGGGTAGGACAAACTATTAATATTTACTGATGGCTGAAAACCTACACATAGCTATAAATGTAATTAGTGAAGCCAAAGGGAACATAAAGAAAACATTTTATTTACAAAAAATAACTGATTTACTGTAATTCACATAACTATGGATTTTATTGCTGTGGAGTCTGTGATACACTCACACACTGTACATTACTGGGAGTTTTATTGCTGTGGAGTCTGAGATACACTCACACACCGCACATTACTGTGAGTTTTATTGCTGGGGAGTCTGTGATACACTCACACACTGTACATTAATGTGAGTTTTATTGCTGTGGAGTCTGTGATACACTCACACACTGCACATTACTGTGATACACTCACACACTGCACATTACTGGGAGTTTTATTGCTGTGGAGTCTGTGATACACTCACACACTGCACATTAATGTGAGTTTTATTGCTGTGGAGTCTGTGATACACTCACACACTGTACATTAATGTGAGTTTTATTGCTGTGGAGTCGGTGATACACTCACACACTGCACAGTACAGTGAGTTTTATTGCTGTGGAGTCTGTGAGTGTGCACATTACTGTGAGTTTTATTGCTGTGGAGTCTGTGATACACTCACACACTGTACATTACTGGGAGTTTTATTGCTGTGGAGTCTGTGATACACTCACACACTGTACATTACTGGGAGTTTATTTACTGTGGAGTCTGTGATACACTCACACACTGCACATTACTGTGAGTTTTATTGCTGTGGAGTCTGTGATACACTCACACACTGCACATTACTGTGAGTTTTATTGCTGTGGAGTCTGTGATACACTCACACACTGCACATTACTGTGAGTTTTATTGCTGTGGGGTCTGTGATACACTCACACACTGCACATTACTGTGAGTTTTATTGCTGTGGAGTCTGTGATACACTCACACACTGCACATTACTGTGAGTTTTATCGCTGTGGAGTCTGTGATACACTCACACACTGCACATTACTGTGATACACTCACACACTGCACATGAAAAGTGCTATATGTCCACCAGCTATCGGTAGAACTCCTATGTTGCTAGGGGGAAATTTTTTTATATCTCAGGTGCATCACATACATACAATACATTTTAATTCCCGCTAATGGGTGGGTAGGGTGCATTACTTTGTCCAGGGCCATAAAAGCTAACAGAGTCCGTTCAAGAGGACAATGTGTTTTTAATAAATCTGCACGTTCCCAGGTTATGATGTCACCATTAGGCTTACTGTGCCATTTCAGTGTTTGTCTAATTTGCATATAGGGTTGCCACCTTTTCTTCAAAAAAACAACCATATCTAGTTACAAGGTTACATCATAAGCCGGGAACAGCAAAGACACATGTAAAACACCCCTTTCTTTATAAGTGCGTTCCCTCCCTATACTGATAACACTGCGTATAAAACATTTCTTCTGCATCATCACTGTAAATACTAATTAGTGGACAGTCTCTTTAATTAAACTTATTAATTGGCATCAGATCTTTAGTATGCTACTTTATAGACCCTTCAATCCGTATCGCGTGATATCTTCGCGCAGGCGCAGAATGTAAGTTATACTCGGATTTGTTTGAGCACTTCAGCTGTTTTAATATGTATTCATTAAAAAAAAGTAATCTCTTTAATTATACTCGTTAAGCGAGGGCATTTTAGGCTACTGTCCACTATGAAAGTTAGAAAAATGTGGAAAAATAATAATTATATGTACAGCTAAGAATGGCGGGTGTGGTGCATGCTGGGAACTGTTCAAAGCACTAGAGACAGTCAATGTACCAGAAAAAAATACATACAAACCCGCTGACATAAAAAAAATAAAAATAATAAAAAAGTTTTTCATTAGACACTAATTAATGTAATCCATGGTTAACCTTTAACTTTCTGTCTAGGGATATTATAAATATTGGAAAATAACTCTGATAAACTGGGATAAACAGTATTCTGCAGGCTGAGGCAGACAGGCTAAACAGAGCAACAGCATAAAGGCAAACTGAGACAAGACAGAAAAGAATACAGAGTACAGGGCTAAGGAACAAAATCATAGAACTAGTGCAAAAGCAGAACTGAAAACAAACACAAACAGGGCAAAGCAAAAATCAAGGATAAGAAATACAGGGCTAGAAACAAAGACATAAATACAGGGTAGAGACAGACTGGGCACAGACAAAGGGCATAATAACAGAACTAAGGAGACATACAAAACCATGGACATAAACATAGGATTAGCCTATGATTCTAAAATGGTAAATAGTGAGGATCTAATTACACCAAATGGCCATTAAATGATAAGCTTGCCACCAGCATCTAAGAACCTCCTAATTAGGCAAGTTCCTAGCACTAAAACCTGCCTAAAATAATAACCAAATTAAACAGAAATATAGACAGCAAGACTTAGGACATCCCTGTAGCAGGACAGACCGGGAACATTTATATAGAAGCAATAAAACAAGGCAAGAGAAAACAAACCTGGAATGGATCAGAGATCAAGAGAAAACAAGGCACGATAAGGGAACAGGAATAACTGGATACAGCCCTGGTGAGCTTACACATGGGTTATATTATGACGTAATGTATAAAAAGTTTCACACTGAAAATTGCGGAGTTTAATTGAATATTAAAAAGCGGAGTAATGAAGGAAATGGACAGATTTCATTTGGGGACAGAGCGATGGGAGGGGGGGGGGGGGGCAGAAGTCCTACAAGCCTTTGAAATAACTAGTTCCCCCTCTGCTATGTGAATTGTCCTTCAAGGCTCTTAGAATTTCCCAAACTCCAGACACGGAGACAGAGGTGACACTAAAATCTCTGAATCAGAAAATAAATTCTTATCTCTTCAACCAGAACCAAGAACAGGGGAGTGCTGGGGGTGTAGAGAAGAGAATGGGATCTGGTATTTCATTGAATGATAACACGGCACAGAGCTGAGTGCATTCATCTTAAAGGGATAGCAGGGCTATAAAATCTCCCCAGCCTGATTTAACGGTAAAATCAATATCTCTACAACGGGCATCACTACCCTCGCTGTGCAGAGATATGGCTTAAATATTCACAGCCTGGGATTAGCATAGAATACAATCATCCAGCTTCACAATTCAAATAGTCCACTGCTCTTCTGACCCTCTAGCCCCCCAGGGTCACTTCATGGTGCAGGAGGCCAGTTGTGGCCCTTTAGAATTTGTAGAAGAGGGGCCTAGCAGGCACCTTACACCCTCATGATCACGCCAGTATTAAAAGTCTGGACTGCAATCACCAGTGTTTTTCTTTCTTGCAGTTCTGAGAGATGACCACATGGGGCATTACCAATCCAGGTTTACCACCCAGACTGGGTCCTTTCTATGCAACCTCTATCCAACTTTGTACAAAGTACAAAAGTTGGATATTGTTAAAATGCACTAAATATTTAAACATCACTAGATGCAGGATGTGAAGAGGACAAACAGAGTGTGAGTCTAAATGAGCCTATCTCTTTCATACATAAAGGACAGAGGACCATGCCTCAGTCAGAGTGCACCATCACTATAAAATCCCCCTCTGCCTGACTTTGCAGTGTTCAGTGCAGCTGCGCAGTCCTCTTATCTGCTGACTTCCTCACTTGTCATGAGCTCGGGCAGTGAACTTCATGAAGATGGAATAAATCAGTCTACCGGTTCAAACACCAAACCTTTGCCAGTGCCTGCTGTATGTGCTGATAACATGGAAGCCTGTCAGACAGACTGGGGTGCTGATGTCATAGTTCAAGTGGAATAGTCATGAATTATCTGACATTTTGACCCTTGCTTCTTTAATTTCAGGAATCTCTGATGCGCTAAACTCTTTAATACTCTGGTAGAGCTCACACACTAATCCAGTTCATTTTGACAGTAAGGATGTCCTTTGCCAGCATTAGCCTTTGGCCAATACTTCCAGCTAGTGGTGGTCCTAGATTCTGGGGGCCTCCGCTCACAACATTTCGCTCTCTCTCACCTGTGGCCCCTTAAACAAGTGGGAGTTGCCACCTTTTCTTCCATGCTATCGCCTCCATAGACTTTTGTATCAAGCTAATATTTTTGGGTAAAATTACCTCGTGGGAGGCAAAGGCCTCTGCAAACTTTGCAACTGCGCTTGCGCCAAAAAAAAAAAATCCACTCCAGGGACTGCCCGGCACACATCGGGAATGTTGGCACTTATTTATTAAGGAGCATTTTCTCTGTAGAACATAAGCTGGTGCTTCAGAAACTCAGAGACATTCTGACACATTTAGAGGTAATGAAGAGGAATATCTTTCTAATTAGCAGATAATAGGTGGCAGTTTGTGCTGACTGAACAAGGCTTGCTGACTATCTCTGTTAATTATCCTGCTTGTGGGAAATATGTGCTAAAAGCCACATTACTGATAAAGCAGCCATTTAACCGTACCGCCGGCAGGACAGACTAAGCTGCGCTCGGTGGAAGACATTTTTTCCAGACCCCCTGCTTCCACAATCCAATATTTTGCAACTCTGGTTATGTGGTCTCAATTTCCCATGATGCACCTTACCGCCTCTTCCTGATTGGCTGACTTTTAAATTCCCTACAGCAATGGGTATCATTAATGACACATGATTACCCAGAAGCCTGGGGTGCAGGAATCAGGAGAGATGCCTTTTAATACATGTGCCCTTACACCGAAATCATAAGGCTAAAAAAAAGTACTAGGATTTTTATCATAATTGTCACATTTTCCAGATTCCCCGAAATGTTCCCGTTACACTGTTGAACATCCCAATGAGGAGGTGTCACCCTAGTGGGCAAACTTGTACTCACACAACGCTATCCATGGTGCTGAAAAGTGAATGCAGATTCCAATAACAAAACTAGCTCAGCTGTATAATATAGACTTAATTTGTATTACCAGGGGCAGCTCTAGGGTGTCTTAGTAAAATCTCATCTGGTACAAGTCATGTATTAATGCACTCCAGTGACTCCACCCATTCCAATGCTTACTTTCAATACAGTACACGTGTACAGATCCGGTTTGGGCTGAGAACCCCAACTGGGCGGAGTTAACTCTTCAATTAATTAGTGGGATTTTTAGGTGGAATTTTAACCCATTTTCAAAATAAAAAATAGAAATGTATAGCCGGCAGCCCCCTTAAACAAACAAAGAATGTATGGAAGTACAGTTGGTGATTGGAGTGTGCCCTTAATTTAATTCCAGTAAAACGAATGCCACTTTTGGAAAATATTTAAATGTCTAAACTAATAAATAGTTTAGAAAAAGATCTGAGCATTGGCTCCTTGTCAGTTCCAAATACAGGACTGAAATGATAATTTACCTCCTCCCCCCCAAAAAAAACAATGTTATTATATATATATATATAGGCATGTGAGTTGTCCATACAATACTTGTGCTCTTGACTTTTTTGGCTGTAAATCAGCTGCCCCGGAAACGGTCTGTGTATTAGTAAAGAAGAAATGAATGACACAGATATCTTTAATAAATGTGTAACAGTATTACCAGGGTTTGGGTAAAACGGTTTTTTTTTTTTAATCTCTGGGGAAAAGTCAAAGTTCCTAAGATCTCAGACTAAAAGCCGTCTGTCTGGACAGCAAGGTCATGGCTGCTGTGAGATACTGGCTATCTGAAATGGGAGAGGGCGTAATAATATAGGGTCAATGTATATACATGTAAAATTAAAGAGACAGTAACAAATAAAGGCTTGTAAAAATCAAACATATTTAAATATTTTATACAACCGCATACTTACTGTAAAATATTTAGAGGAGCAAGTCTAAAACCAACTATTAACCTGCCCTGCTCTGGGAGGCACCGTGAGGGGGTAAATGGCCACATTAGACATTCAATGAGGTCATTTTTATCTGTTCTTTTAATTGTCTGAGCAGAGGGCCTTTGTACATTGTTTTCAGATCTGGCCACTAAGGGATAAAGTCACCTAGACTTGTGGTTCCCACACCGGTCCTCAAGGCTCAAATAACAATCACATTACTGTGATACACTCACACGCTGCACATTACTGTGATACACTCACACACTGCACATTACTGTGATACACTCACACACTGCACATTACTGTGATACACTCACACGCTGCACATTACTGTGATACACTCACACACTGCACATTACTTTGATACACTCACACGCTGCACATTACTGTGATACACTCACACACTGCACATTACTGTAATACACTCACACACTGCACATTACTGTGATACACTCACACGCTGCACATTACTGTGATACACTCACACACTGCACATTACTGTGATACACTCACACGCTGCACATTACTGTGATACACTCACACACTGCACATTACTGTAATACACTCACACACTGCACATTACTGTGATACACTCACACACTGCACATTACTGTGATACACTCACACACTGCACATTACTGAGATACTCACACACTGCACATAACTGTGATACACTCACACACTGCACATTACTGTGATACACTCACACACTGCACATTACTGTGATACACTCACACACTGCACATTACTGTGATACACTCACACACTGCACATTACTGTGATACACTCACACACTGCACATTACTGTGATACACTCACACACTGCACATTACTGTGATACACTCACACGCTGCACATTACTGTGATACACTCACACACTGCACATTATTGTGATACACTCACACACTGCACATTACTGTGATACACTCACACACTGCACATTACTGTGATACACTCACACACTGCACATTACTGTGATACACTCACACGCTGCACATTACTGTGATACACTCACACACTGCACATTACTGTGATACACTCACACACTGCACATTACTGTGATACACTCACACGCTGCACATTACTGTGATACACTCACACGATGCACCTTACTGTGATACACTCACACACTGCACATTACTGTGATACACTCACACACTGCACATTACTGTGATACACTCACACGCTGCACATTACTGTGATACACTCACACGCTGCACATTACTGTGATACACTCACACGCTGCACATTACTGTGATACACTCACACGCTGCACATTACTGTGATACACTCACACGCTGCACATTACTGTGATACACTCACACGCTGCACATTACTGTGATACACTCACACGCTGCACATTACTGTGATACACTCACACGCTGCACCTTACTGTGATACACTCACACGCTGCACATTACTGTGATACACTCACACGCTGCACATTACTGTGATACACTCACACGCTGCACATTACTGTGATACACTCACACGCTGCACATTACTGTGATGCACTCACACGCTGCACATTACTGTGATACACTCACACGCTGCACATTACTGTGATACACTCACACGCTGCACATTACTGTGATACACTCACACGCTGCACATTACTGTGATACACTCACACGCTGCACATTACTGTGATACACTCACACGCTGCACATTACTGTGATACACTCACACGCTGCACATTACTGTGATACACTCACACGCTGCACATTACTGTGATACACTCACACACTGCACATTACTGTGATACACTCACACACTGCACATTACTGTGATACACTCACACACTGCACATTACTGTGATACACTCACACACTGCACATTACTGTGATACACTCACACACTGCACATTACTGTGATACACTCACACACTGCACATTACTTTGATACACTCACACGCTGCACATTACTGGGAGTTTTATTGCTGTGGAGTCTGTGATACACTCACACGCTGCACATTACTGTGAGTTTTATTGCTGTGCAGTCTGTGATACACTCACACGCTGCACATTACTGTGAGTTTTATTGCTGTGGAGTCTGAGATACACTCACACGCTGCACATTACTGGGAGTTTTATTGCTGGGGAGTCTGAGATACACTCACACACTGCACATTACTGGGAGTTTTATTGCTGGGGAGTCTGTGATACACTCACACACTGCACATTACTGGGAGTTTTATTGCTGTGCAGTCTGTGATACACTCACACACTGCACATTACTGTGAGTTTTATTGCTGTGGAGTCTGTGATACACTCACACACTGCACATTACTGGGAGTTTTATTGCTGTGGAGTCTGTGATACACTCACACACTGCACATTACTGGGAGTTTTATGGCTGTGGAGTCTGTGATACACTCACACACTGCACATTACTGGGAGTTTTATGGCTGTGGAGTCTGTGATACACTCACACACTGCACATTTCTGTGATACACTCACACACCACACATTACTGAGATACACTCACACACTGCACATTACTGTGATACACTCACACACTGCACATTACTGTGATACGCTCACACACTGCACATTACTGGGAGTTTTATTGCTGTGCAGTCTGTGATACACTCACACACTGCACATTACTGTGAGTTTTATTGATGGGGAGTCTGTGATACACTCACACACTGCACATTACTGTGAGTTTTATTGCTGTGGAGTCTGTGATACACTCACACACT
Source organism: Pelodytes ibericus (assembly GCA_036172795.1). Taxonomy (NCBI): domain Eukaryota; kingdom Metazoa; phylum Chordata; class Amphibia; order Anura; family Pelodytidae; genus Pelodytes; species Pelodytes ibericus. The sequence goes on along the minus strand of CM069858.1, from coordinate 8,368,736 downwards.
GCACATTACTGTGATAGACTCACACGCTGTACATTACTGGGAGTTTTATTGCTGTGCAGTCTGTGATACACTCACACACTGCACATTACTGTGAGTTTTATTGCTGTGGAGTCTGTGATACACTCACACACTGCACATTACTGTGAGTTTTATTGCTGTGGAGTCTGTAATACACTCACACACTGCACATTACTGTGAGTTTTATTGCTGTGGAGTCTGTGATACACTCACACACTGCACATTACTGTGAGTTTTATTGTTATGGAGTCTGTGATACACTCACACACTGCACATTACTGTGAGATTTTTTGCTGTGGAGTCTGTGATACACTCACACACTGCACATTACTGTGAGTTTTATTGCTGTGGAGTCTGTGATACACTCACACACTGTACATTACTGGGAGTTTTATTGCTGTGGAGTCTGTGATACACTCACACACCGCACATTAATGGGAGTTGTATTGCTGTGGGTTCTGTGATACACTCACACACTGCACATTACTGGGAGTTTTATTGCTGTGGAGGCTGAGATACACTCACACACTGCACATTCCTGTGAGCTTTATTGCTGTGGGTTCTGTGATACACTCACATATTGCACATTACTGTGAGTTTTATTGCTGTGGAGTCTGTGATACACTCACACACTGCACATTACTGTTAGTTTTATTGCTGTGGGGTCTGTGATACACTCACACACTGCACATTACTGGGAGTTTTATTGCTGTGGAGTCTGTGATACACTCACACTGCACATTACTGGGAGTTTTATTGCTGTGGAGTCTGTGATACACTCACACACCGCACATTACTGTGAGTTGTATTGCTGTGGGGTCTGTGATACACTTACACACTGCACATTACTGTGAGTATTATTGCTGTGGAGTCTGTGATACACTCACACACTGTACATTACTGTGAGTTGTATTGCTGTGGAGTCTGTAATACACTCACACACTGCACATTACTGTGAGTTTTATTGCTGTGGAGTCTGTGATACACTCACACACCGCACAATACTGTGAGTTTTATTGCTGTGGAGCTCTGCTAATTTTTTTCCAGATGACATGCATCACTATAAGTATCAAGCACAACTCCAAAAAAGTAAAAAAGAGTCAAAAGAGTTGTTTTTTTTTGGAACATACAGAAACAAGTGAGAAATAAACGTGTAAGAGCAAGTGGATCTGGAGAAAATGAGGCTTGCAATGCCTGGAGACAGGGCGCGGGGGGAGGAGAAGATAAATACAAAATTCAATTTCTGTTGAGAAGGCTTTGGGCAAAACTTCAAATTAAACTAATTAAACATTGCTCCGATTCCCCGGCGGGCAGCAAGCTGAGTTTCCATGTCTCCTATCATTCCTTCATTCCCTGCTTGTTTAGACATTTTGGTCATAAAATGAGGTGGATATTACAATTAGATCCAGGAAAATAAAAAAAAAGTCTTTCATTTAATGATATGCTGTAAAAACACAGACTCTTTCTGAGTCATGTGATGTCTTTTATATTGAAAGGCAAATCAGCTGATAAGCAGTTATCATGCAATAACAATCACGTTTGGAAAGAGGGACTGAACCACACAGATTCATGCATTGGGCCCAACTCCCATCATCCTTGGCCAGCCTCTAAGAAGGGTTGTAGATGGTAACATCCCAATGAAGTCTCATGTGATATGACTTTGGACTCAACGATGGGCAGTTTATTGACCTCCACTGACCCTGGTCCTGGACACCGATGTCCTTATACAGACTATCTCTGCACTTTCTATAGATTAACCTCTGCTTCCTCACTACATTGTTATACACTGGACCTGACTTCATAACTGAATACCACACAAGGGAGCAGGTAAACCATGTCCCCGCTCTATCACCTGTGACCATCACCACATCTGGTGGTATCCCACCTGTTGGACAGGAGAGGTGGCCCAATCAGTGGCAGGTTGCTTTATAAATTCCATCAACATGGACCTTCCTGCTGCCTAGTTTGACTCCTGTCTTTGATACCATTGTATCAGGCATGTGCCATCCATTGGTGGGGTAGACACCTAACCACGGAAGGCAGCAGGTCCCTTGAAGTTACAGTCCTGTTCGTTTTGGATGCTCTGCCTGTCCTGATCTACACAGGATTTTAATTCTCTATAAGAACGGTCTTGTAAACACTGATAAGAGATCACAAGAACATCACACGCTCCTAATTTAACTAGTATTGATTATATGACCTCTGAGTCGAAGAACCCATTGTTCCATGTGACCTTGTGTTCATCGAGGACAAGGTCATTATCCCTCACGTGTATCCATCACAGATAATCTCCACGAAGCAGAGAATGCATTAAAGACGGGGAGGAGGGAGCAGGTGGGGTACCCAAACCAGAAAATGAGAGTGCTCCAGCCTTGCGATCTTTCTAGCGTCACAGTTAATAGACAGGAGTTATGATTGATGGGTGATATAATATGGTAACAGAATTCTGTCTGGCTTTTAAATCATTTCTCCCCCCCCCCCCCCCCTTTCCTGATAAAGCCATAAACTCCAAGCGAGCAACAAATATTGAATATGTAGCCAACCAGCTGGCTGAGGTGGGAGAAAAAAAAAGAATTTAATATAGAGCTTAATAGCAACAGAGGCGTGAAATTCGCGGGATTGGCACCTCGGGCCTCATGGTACGTTGCGCATTGACAAAATCGCGCAGTTTCAGTGGATGTAATTTTGACCATTTTTTTGGGTCCTTTTACATTTTTCCGACCTACAGAATTTATATTTGACGACAAAAATTTTTTTTCGGGATTACCAACATATATATATAGATATAGATATGTTGGTAATTGAGAAAAAAATCTGTATATATGTGTTATTTACATATAGATAAAGTTATATCACATTTTGTTAAACAATAACACTTTAATATTGAGATCCATTAATACAATAATGAGTCATCACCATAACTTCTAAGATCTTAAGGGAATGTTAAAAAGCTTTATTATTTTTACTTTACAAGCACATTATAGGGTGTACTCAATAAAGAGATAACTGCAGGGAATTGAGATGGATATTTAAACTTTAGGCCAAAGTAGCCGACTTGGAAAACTTCAGCTGAACCCCAGCTACTTTGGTCTGTCAGTTGGAAATGCCTGTCTCACTTCCTTGCTATTCCCTTATTCGAATGAACTTAGTCGCCTAAAGATAAAAAATTAAATATCAAAAAAGATCTTTATATATATATTAAAATGGGTTTTCAATATGGCTGCGTATTCTCCTGTTTGTGACATCACCGGTGCCTTGATTTGCAGAGTAAACAATCCTTAGGTGATGGGGTCCCTTTAACTCAACATTTTTTAGGGTATTTTTTTTTTAAAGTGCAATTCTGGGGCATATGTAATAAAAGTAATGTCATCAGTAGGAACATTCCTTTGATTTCCATGCTGCCTGGATCATCACTTTTAGAACATTGCCCCCAGAATCACCATGGAAACCAATGGAATGTTCCTGCTGATGACATCACTTTTAGAACATTGCACCAGAATCACCATGGAAACCAATGGAACGTTCCGGCTGATGACATCACCTTTAGAACATTGCCCCCAGAATCACCATGGAAACCAATGGAATGTTCCTGCTGATTACATCACTTTTAGAACATTGCCCCCAGAATCACCATGGAAACCAATGGAATGTTCCTGCTGATGACATCACTTTTAGAACATTGCCCCAGAATCACCATGGAAACCAATGGAATGTTCCTGCTGATGACATCACTTTTAGAACATTGCCCCAGAATCACCATGGAAACCAATGGAATGTTCCTGCTGATGACATCACTTTTAGAACATTGCCCCCAGAATCACCATGGAAACCAGTGGAATGTTCCTGCTGATGACATCACTTTTAGAACATTACTCCCAGAATCACCATGGAAACCAATGGAATGTTCCTGCTGATGACATCACTTTTAGAACATTGCCCCAGAATCACCATGGAAACCAATGGAATGTTCCTGCTGATGACATCACTTTTAGAACATTGCCCCCAGAATCACCATGGAAACCAATGGAATGTTCCTGCTGATGACATCACTTTTAGAACATTGCCCCCAGAATCACCATGGAAACCAGTGGAATGTTCCTGCTGATGACATCACTTTTAGAACATTACCCCCAGAATCACCATGGAAACCAATGGAATGTTCCTGCTGATGACATCACTTTTAGAACTTTCAGAACGAGGCCATGAAGCGGTCCCCTGTACAACGGTTGTTTGTATAATGCCGAGATGTAATCATAGGATTCACCGAGCTGATTATTTCCCATAATGCATCAGCAATCCAGAGGCCAGGGCAATGTGTCCTTAAGGCACAATTTGCATCTCCCACTGATTGCTTCCTCTCTTCAATCGTATCACAGTCAACAGCTTCCTGCTAACGATCATCTTCAGACATCAGAATGTCGCTGTGTTCATTCCTCATCTTCTTCATCATCCTACTCCTCCTCAGACACTATACCGCCTGATTATCTGCTTCCTTATAGGATCCGTGTATCACCTGAGCGCAGGCAGAGAATGCCACTGCTCTCTTGTGCCGCAGCCGGCAGATCACATCCAGTAATTAGTCCTGGTTCAGCCCAAGAAAGTGCAAATGTGCTGCAAAAATATATAACAAATAAACTAAGATTCAACAAACAACACTGCAAAATTCTCCATTGATTTACATCCCTTTAATGGAAACTGAACAGTAACTAAATAGAACTTTAAAAGTCTAGAAGGACAACAGTCAGGAAACAAATTCTGTTTAATTGAAAGATGGCATCAAGTGTTTAATGAAACAATATAAAGCACATTATTGAGCCCTTTTGTATGGTCCTCCTTCATCTGTCCCACGGTTCTAAAATAATATGTCTGCCTCTGTTAGAACTATACAGAGCAAAGATTCTAAACAACATGTCCGCCCCTGATAGAGCTATACAGAGCAAAGATTCTAAACAACATGTCTGCCCCCTGATAGAGCTATACAGAGCAAATATTCTAAACAACATGTCTGCCCCCTGATAGAGCGATACAGAGCAAAGATTCTAAACAACATGTCCACCCCCTGATAGAGCTATACAGAACAAAGATTCTAAACAACATGTCCACCCCCTGATGGAGCTATACAGAGCAAAGATTATAAACAACATGTCCACCCCCTGATAGAGCTATACAGAGCAGAGATTATAAATAACATGTCCACCCCCTGATAGAGCTATACAGAACAAAGATTCTAAACAACATGTCCACCCCCTGATGGAGCTATACGGAGCAAAGATTCTAAACAACATGTCCACCCCCTGATGGAGCTATACGGAGCAAAGATTCTAAACAACATGTCCACCCCCTGATAGAGCTATACAGAACAAAATAAAGGGGAGCAGAACCCACTATCTGATTCCACAGTCACCAGAGGCTTAACTGCTCTGACCAGACCCCCAACGGCCAAAGTGGGAAGAGAAAAAATGAAGAATGAAGTAAACATATAAGGAATGCTGGTGTGGGCACGAAAAGCTCCATCACAGGCCGAGGTCTACAATAGACCTTGGTGATGCTCCCAGTTCTTTTTTTGTCTCCATGAGATATAGGGGTATTCCCAGATGTGGATCCCTGGTTCGCTTCACCTAGTGGGACATCACTCATACCACACTGATGAGGCCAATGAAGGCTGAAACGTACGTCTGTTGGTTGTATGTCCAAGACAAAAGTGGTCTCACCCACTGGGTACGGCCACAATGTGCCAGTGGTCCCCGTGACGGAGGTATGATCACACTCAGTGAATGATCTAACTTTCCGGCCACTACAGAGAAGCGACTGATAACCTGCAGTCCTAATTTTCATGTCCGCCCCCTGATAGAGCTATACAGAGCCCTGATAGAGCTATACAGAGCAAGGACTCAATAGGGAGCTGTATTCTTTCATTAAGGTATTTCTATTTAAAATCCCTACATTTGGTGCAAACTTTCAACTACAAAGCACAGATTATTGGCCAACAGTTGTCCTTTAATTGACAAAATCAGCATTTTCTGATGTTTGTTATGTTTTTATATATATATATATACATGTACAGTATATAATATGTGTGTAGTTAGCAGACTCAGCACTGCTTAAAAAAACGGCATTACTTTCCCTTCCCGGAGCAAACCTCACACATACATTGATTTTAATTAAAAATTAGAAAAATCAGTAATATATATAATGTTCATATCACCTAATCTATAATAGCCGGACCTGACACAGACATTACATTACTTCCATCTTCTCAGTATTATAACCCGAGAGGCACCTTTCCTAAAAATGCTGGCTTTTTTTTTTTTTTTTACAAAAAACACCTACACACAGCCAAGGAAACATAGAAACATAGAAACATAGAATGTGTCTGCAGATAAGAACCATTCGGTCCATCTAGTCTGCCCAATTTTTTTTTCAGTACTTTTATTAGTCCCCCGTTCCCGGTCTTATAGCTAGGATAGCCTTGTGTCTATCCCACGCATGCTTAAAATCCTTCACTGTGTTTACCTCTACCACTTCTGCTGGAAGACTATTCCATTCATCCACTACCCTCTCAGTAAAGTAATACTTCCTGATATTACTTTTAAATCGTTGCCCCTCTAATTTCAGACTATGTCCTCTAGTTGTGGTAGTTTTTCTTCTTTTAAATATACTCTCTTCCTTTACTGTGTTGATTCCCTTTATGTATGTAAATGTTTCTATCATATCCCCCCTGTTACGTCTTTCCTCCAAGCTATACATGTTATATACATCATATCCCCCCTGTTACGTCTTTCCTCCAAGCTATACATGTTAAGATGCTTTAACCTTTCCTGGTAAGTTTTATCCTTCAACCCATGAACCAGTTTAGTAGCCCTTCTCTGAACTCTCTCCAAAGTATCAATATCCTTCTGGAGATACGGTCTCCAGTACTGCGTACAATACTCCAAGTGAGGTCTCACCAGTGCTCTGTACAATGGCATGAGCACTTCCCTCTTCCTACTGCTAATACCTCTCCATATGCAACCAAGCATTCTGCTAATACCTCTCCATATGCAACCAAGCATTCTGCTAATACCTCTCCCTATACAACCAAGCATTCTGCTAGCATTTCCTGCTGCTCTATTGCATTACCTACCTACCTTCAAGTCCTCTGAAATTATTACTCCTAAATCCCTTTCCTCAGATGTTGAGGTTAGGGCTGTACCAAATAGTCTATATTCTGCTTTTGGGTTTTTACGCCCAAGGTGCATAATCTTGCACTTGTCCACATTAAATGTCAGTTGCCACTGCTCTGACCATTTTTCTAGTTTAGCTAAATCATTTGCCATTTGCCATTTGACATTAAAAAATAACCCCGATATTATAAACGCATTCGGCTGGTCTTGCGTGCTCTTTGGCTGTCTGGGGCTGGCGGAATCCAGAAACTGAGATGTTCTGTTTGACATAATAATTATCCAAACGTCGCCAGTGCGCTTTGTAGCTACTTAGCAATTTAAGTTTGTCACATTTGATTGTGTTGGATGGGGATTTCTATGTACAGCCAAATCGATTAGCAAATATTAATACATTGTAATACATTTTCCGAGATTATAATACAATTGTATTTCCCCAGATATAAAATATTACACAACTAAATAAACTGTGTATTCTTTTCATATAGTCATAGAGGTGATGTCATAACACCACAGACACATTTATAACATATGTTTCTCTTATTTTATGTATTTGCTGCAATTCTGCCAACACAATGTATAGATTATTTATGATTCTCCTTGCCTTGTGTCTATCCCACGCATGCTTAAAATCCTTGACTGTGTTTACCTCTACCACTTCTACTGGAAGACTATTCCATACATCCACTACCCTCTCAGTAAAGTAATACTTTCATTAGTCCCTGACCTTATCTTATATCTAGGATAGCCTTACACCTATCCCATGCATGCTTAAACTCCTTCACTGTATTAACCTCTACCACTTCTACTGGAAGACTATTCCATACATCCACTACCCTCTCAGTAAAGTAATACTTTCATTAGTCCCTGACCTTATCTTATATCTAGGATAGCCTTACACCTATCCCATGCATGCTTAAACTCCTTCACTGTATTAACCTCTACCACTTCTACTGGAAGACTATTCCATACATCCACTACCCTCTCAGTAAAGTAATACTTTCATTAGTCCCTGACCTTATCTTATATCTAGGATAGCCTTACACCTATCCCATGCATGCTTAAACTCCTTCACTGTATTACCCTCTACCACTTCTACTGGAACACTATTCCATGCATCCACTACCCTCTCAGTAATGTAATACTTTCATTAGTCCCTGGCCTTATCTTATATCTAGGATAGCCTTGTGCCTATCCCATGCATGCTTAAACTCCTTCACTGTATTAACCTCTACCACTTCCGCTGGAAGGCTATTCCATGCATCCACTACCCTCTTAGTAAAGTAATACTTCCTGATATTACTATATTAAATCGTTGCCCCTGTAATTTGTCCTCTAGTTGTGGTAGTTTTTCTTCCTTTAAATATACTCTCCTCCTTTACTGTGTTGATTCCCTTTATGTATTTAAATGTTTCTATCATATCCCCCCTGTCTTTCCTCCAAGCTCTACATGTTAAGATGCTTTAACCTTTACATACACCTGATATGTTCAGCAAGTCTCTATAGCACCAATGTATTTATAGGGAGTGTTAGTCTCTCCGCAGTTCCCAGCGCTGGGTGTTGGATATTCAGGGATTCACCTGAGACTATAAACACAAACAATAAAACTATTGATCACAGCCTTTAATGTCACCTCATCTGGGACAAGAGTTGTGGGTACAAATGCTACAACCCAAAGCGTTGGGAGTAAAAGTATAGTCAAGATTGTCGGATCAGGAAATCCCCAGGGGTCATGAAAGAGTGTGAATAGTAATCCTAGTGAATTTAGGAGGGTCCCGACCCCCTATCCATGGGGGATGAGGAATGATAAGGCACATCAGACCATTGGGAACTCTAAAGGCTCTCTGTCACTTAAAACATGTTTATACCAATCCCATTTCACAAATAATGTATACATTGTGTAATGCAAATGTGTAGGTTAAGAGAACATTTTTTTCTGAAGTGTCTCCTGTTGACGACATCAGCTTGCGCCCCAAATTGCAAATTAACCGTGAAACGTGTCCATTTGCACAAGCAAGCTTCCTTTAATCTATGCATCGCCCTACAATTCTGCTGAATTCTTTATTCTCTTGGCTGGCAGTACAAGCAATGCTTGGACCTTTACATCCGACTTGGTGTAAGAGGAATGAGGACTGGTCTGGAAGGCCCGGGAGATGTGAGCCGTGGGCAGATCAACATTAATGACCCAGATGCCTTCATTGCTGACCTTGACCATGCAAATAGCAGCTTTAATGTAAACATCTAACCACTGAGTCCGCAAAGAGCGAACACACAGAGAAATGAAGGATAAATAGACTAAACCACTGATATAAACGGTGTACAGAGCCGGACCGTCTGCTAGGTGCCGCCCAGGATCCCCTTTATTTGTCTCCCATGTAAATCTGCATGCCCCCCCCTCCACTCAAGCGCGTTCTCCCCACCCCCTGCTGTTCTACTTGATGCCAGGGGGCATGCTGCCAAAGGTGCCATCTGTACCTATTTGGCATTGCAGTGCTCGGGCTGTTCTAAAGGGATGCTGCCCATTAATCAGATGGCAGCACTGCCCGGGGAGGGCAGAAAGCATTAACCCCATCGCTGCTAGAGGAGAGTGTGCCGTTTGGTCCTAAACCAGCTGGCGGGACGGAGGGATTAATAAGCAGCCAGTGATACTGAGATGTTATAATTAGGTTCCCCTTATAATAATAATATTAATTTAATGATAATAATTAAGAGGAGCAAGCAATACTTTTGTCTTTAAACAAACCATTAACTCAATCATTGGTCACTGGGGATTTTCGAACTAATCCATCCCCCCCCCCCCCCCCCTCTTCTCCGGCACTCTTTCCTTTATCGTTGCTAAATTCCAGACTTCCTCTGGA